>CM035433.1:70096011-70106011 GCA_020310875.1 Ceratopteris richardii | reverse complement strand
ATGAGTCTATATAAAGACTCCAAAACAAAATTGAGTGGAGTGTTCATTTTAAGCAATACATATACTCTTTGATCATTGCTTGGTTTCATTTAACTCCTTTACTCCTTCCTCAGACGCAGTCAACTTGCAGAGATTGCTGCTCTCTCTATGAAGCTCCAAGGATAGATTTTAAGAATTCATTGGAAATTTAGAAACCTCTAGTTTATGTATACAACATGGCAAGTCTTTTGGTTCATTAATTTTAGAGAAGTCAAGTTTTGCAGTCTTGGGCTCATTCTCTACACATCGTTGAAAAATCGGGATGAGACCAGTTCAGTGTTAAGGTGATTGCTCATTCTATAGTCGTTATATATTAGGTCTTTTATGCATTTTAGCAAGCCAAAACTATGTATTACATGCCTTTACGAGGAATTTTTTCAATTGTTATTGTGCTCGTTGCTCTTAGTGTTTGAAGCCACAACTTCCATCCATTTTTAGAAGGTTTTTGTGAGCTAGTCAAGGTGCAAGGTATCTATCTTGCATCAACGTTTTCTAGTTGATGTTCCAAAGTACCTTTTGGGTTTTATTGATTTAAACACAAGCTTAAAAGGTCTACTTTGTGTATCCAAAGAGCTAGGACTGGTCGTGTGCTATTTTGTTGGACCAACTTCACCACTTGACAACTCAACCTTCCAAGCCTCTCCAAGCTTCTCCAACTTTCTTTCAGTGGTATCAAAGCAACTTCAATATGGGAGATGGCTTTCCATAAATGATTGAGAAGCTTGATAGATACAATTTTATTGCTTGGAAAATCAGAATCTAGGCCTATTTGCAAGGAAGAAACCTATATGAGATTATATCAGGTGATGAAGCAATGCCTATTCCAAGATCCAAAGGACGACCTACTCAAGAGGAGATAGATAAGCTCACAGTTTGGTGTGCAAGAGATGTGGAATCAAGGTCATACATACTTAAATTTATCTCTAATTTTATATTACCACATATAATAGGATGCAAGACATCTCAAGAGACTTGGGATGCCATAGAGACTTTCTTTTCTGCTAGTACAAAATCAACCATCTTTGAAATGAGTTCAACAGTATGAAGAAGACTCCAAAACAAACCATCACTGAGTTTGTTACAAAATTTAATGAGGTTCTTGATAAATTTGCATCCATTGAAGAGTTTATTGAAGAAGTGGCCATCATGAGGCAAATTCCCTATGGGATTAGAGGTGACAAGGAATGGCAATCTTTCACCACAACTTATGATCTCATCATGGATGTGCAAACTCTAGACTTCAACATCTTTCTTGAACAACTCTTCAATCAAGAGGCCAAACAATAGATTAAAAGGAAGATAACCCCTATCATGGTAATTCAACTAGTGCTCTATATGCAGATAAGAAGGACAAGAGGCTTAAAGGGAAGAAGAAGGAAGAAGATGAAGAGGAGGCTTCCCAGTCCAACTTTATAGGCAAGAGCAAGTGGAAAGGGAAGAAGAAAGGACCCAATCATGACTAAAGCAAAGGTGAGAATGTTCAACCTTGTGCCAATAGTGATAAGACCAACCATACCACTCAGGACTATTTGTTCCATGGGAAGACCCAGAAAGGAAGTGGAAGAGGTGGATATGACACCAATAGAGGCAGAGGTCGCCACAATTTCAACAATAACAATAGAGGCCATAACAAAAGGGACTACAAAAACTATTCTGAAGATCAACATGAACAATCATTGCTTTTGATGAATCTAAGCCACAAGGAAGTTAAAGTGATCATTTACTCTACATAGATTCAGGATGTTCAAATCATGTTGCAAGCAATATAGCTCTCTTACTTGATTTGGAAAGTCCAAAGCATAGACATGAAGTTCAAATAGGTGATGACATAAAGCATAGTGTCAAGAAGATTGGTACTTTCAAAGATTCCAATGGCAAGACAAATATTCTGAGCAAGGTACTCTGTGTTACCACTACTACAGAAAACCTCATAAGTGGAGGCCAAATAGTTGAGAAAGGCTTACAAGTTAGGTTCAATGAACATGGAACTTTTGTGGAAGATCCATTTCAAGGCTTCAAGAAGATCGCCAAAGGTGAGAAGCATGGTAGGCTCCTTACTTCTGAAGTAGGAGAAACCAAAAAGAATAGCTCTATTCAAAATTTGGGTCTCAAACCCTATGTGAGCTTGAAGTGTTTCATAAGAGGCTAGCTCATGTGAATGATCAACATATGTAATGCGTGATAGATTGGGAAGGCACAAAGACAACCATTCAACCATAAAGGCTACATGCACAACAACTTATTGGACTTAGTACATACATATGTATGGGGACCAAGCTAATTACATTCATTGGCATGCTCAAGGTATTATGTCACATTTATTGAAGAGCATAGTAGATGGACTATTTTGTACTTTATCAAAAGTAAGAATGAAGTGTTTGATTGCTTCAAAAAGTATCTAGTACATGTGGAGAATCATACTAATAGATCATTCAAGAAGCTTAGATCTAATGAAGGGGGAGAATACTTCTCCAAAGATTTTGATGAGTTCTTGCAGGATAAAGGTATCTAAAGAGAAGTGAATATCAGGCACTTTCCTCAACAAAATGGAATTGCAAAGAGAAGAAACAAGACATTGGTTGGATCAGTCTGAACAATTCTTGAACAGAAGAGGTTGCCACATTATCTATGGATAGAGGCTATTTCAACTACTCGGTACCTTATCAATAGACTACCATCCAAATCACTCCAATGGATGACTTCTTATGAAGCATGGTGTGGAAAAAAAAACCTAGTCTTCGATGTTGCAAGGTGTTTGGTTGTTTAGCTTATGTTCATGTAGCATCGCAAATAAGATGTAAGCTAGATGAAAGTGTGAGATAGTGAAAAATTATGCACTCAAATGTAGAGACCTATGTTGGTGTATGAGTAAGCGGAAGCATGATCCCATTAGAATTTGACCATTACAATAAAATGAGCTTCAATATCAACTGCTCAACTCCATAAGAATCATTTGAACATAATAGCATGCTGATCATCATGCATCCATGGTTACACATGAATGCCTCTTTTGAAGGAATTCTTGCCAACATGATCTCCAAGTAAGCTTCATGAATTGATGGTGAATCATCTTCAAGAATTTTGCAAAATAAAACATAGTCTGCTCTACCATAGATAGATCTATAGATTAAAGTGCTCTTCCTATACCACTTGTACAACAAATAGCAGCATTCTGTCACGACAAAGTTATCATGTCACGTAGGAACATGATTGACATGCATAAAGTACACAACTATGTAGGTGGTTGAGTTCGATAACTAATTTACTTCATCTGCATCTCGAGAACTCCGCATCATGAATCATAAGCTATAGTTGACAAGTGTTGATAGTTGCATTGAAATAATCGACATCTTTTGCATATGAATTATGCATGTTAGAGATCATGCTTAATATGATATGTACCCTTGTATTGAGATTAATCTCTACTGCAGGAGTGTGAACTAATGGAGTATCATACGACTTTGATAAAGACATTCTTTTATAATATTGTGAGCAAAGGAACTATGAAGTATAATAGTATGCATACGTTCTTATGAGTAGAATGTGAACAATAATACTTCCATGTTGCCATCATCATATCGCAGAAGGTGATCATAGTGTACAATCACTAGATGAGGTATAGCAACATATGGAATCATGACAAAGCCAATGATGAACTGCAATGATTACTCGACACAAAGTAATAATTAAAAAACATCATTCATATGGAATGCAGGATATTGATCATTATGAGCAGCTATATGCACATACTGAGTATCGAATAGAATGTGTTGTAGAGTGTAATGAATAATGAGGAGAGAGATCAGAATCAGTACATACTTAATGCTATAGAGAGATCAAAATGGAGAGATAAGGGGTTGACATAAGCATATGTCAATATCTAACAGTATTGCCAAAAAACTTCCATTAGCTAATCATGTTTATATACAAACAGTATGAAGTGGCAACATTCACCGCATGCACATTTCTTTCCAAAAACGATGTACGATTTTGATTGCCTTGATTTAAGGAGTTTCTTTGTTTGCTTATGCACATCTATTTGACATCCTTGAGTTAAGAAACATGTGTACCGGTTTATCTACTATGTAAAAACAAAACTCCCTTTTATTTTATCTATTGTGTGCGACGAGTTACATAAGTACTATGTGGAAGGCTTCTAAGGGTAGATTCATATGAGATTTCTTTATAAAAACTAGGGTCATGTAGAAAAAATACTTATGGGATTTTCTATAAGAAATGGGAATTGCTAAGAGTTGCAAATTTGGAGATTGCTTGCTCCAACAGCTGCCCTTCAATCTTGAAATTCTTTTGGTCATTTTTGATGATGTCTCTTCTCTCATTTTGGCTTTTACTTTTCCTTGTTTTCTATCTCCCCTTTTGATCTAATTTCTTAGTTGTCTTTAGTTTTTCTTCTTTCGTCTCTTCTTTGCCTTATTTGTCTTCATGTCCGATTCTCCTTCATGGTTTCCTTTGATCTATAGACCCTTTGATATTGATGTAGTTGTTTAATTGTTGAAGTAATAGCTCTTTCCATTGGAAGGGATTATCTTCAAGAATTTGGTGTTGATGATGTGTTCCATATTTACCTTGGCGGCTTTTCCTTCTTGATAGAGAGTTGATTGATTCCTTTTATTCATCGTTGTCTTTCATCTTTGAGTAGTAGCTTCCTTTCTGCCTTGTTGTTGAAGCTCCCCTAATTTGATATTACCCATCGATATATTACTTGCTTCATGTCAGTGAGCTTCTCTTTTAGAAGTGTAGTCCTTGCTTTGTGTGGTTGAACTTCTATATAGTCCTTCTTTTCTTCAAGTGTGTAATTCTTGAAGTGGTTGATCTTTTCCTCAAACGTGTAGTCCTTGCTTGATGCAGTTGAATTTCATAGTCTTTGCTCCATATAATTGATCTCCAAGAGTAACTCCCCTTGGATCTGATAGTTCTTTTTTATGGTATTCTTGATACATAAAGGATGCTTCAAATGAAGAAGTACACGAGCTTAGTTGATGAAATCTTCTTTCTTGTGGTCAATGGTTGTTCCTCTTTGGCTTGATGTAGATAGCTCCTTGAGGTGACATTTGATCTTTGAATCCTTTGATATATATGTAATAGCTTTCTTTCTCGCCTTGTGTTCGTTGTCTTTGATGACATCTATTGATGTAGTCCTTTGCTCCGTGTAATCGATCTTTGCTTTGAGTGTCAATTCCCTTCTTTCTTTTGTGGTTGAACCTTCTTCCAAGAATGTTGAATTCCTTTTTTTCTCCCCTTCAATTTGAGAATCCTTTTGGATGGCTTCCTTTGAAGTGTGTAAGATTTACATAAATTTCAAGAGCTTGATACATGAGCTCTTTAGATCATAATATATAATGGAAGTTTCAAACCAGTTACAAAGCTACAAAGTGCTTTATCTATGGCTTTTGCCATTTATGTATAACAACTTAACTTTGTTCAATGCAAAGTTCAGAGGTTCTGGTTTTCCCTCACTCATCTTGGAGCGAGCATTGCTCTAGCTCTAGAGTGATTGTATTCCTTTACCTATTTGAAGACTTATTTTACATAAAGAAATGAAGTTAATCAAGATCCCAACTTCTTCATTATTCTTCACTTGATTTCACCTTCTATGTGTAGAAACAAGTGCTCACACCACTTGTAATGTGCTCAACTATTTGTTTTTATGTGATGGATGATGAGGGGATTTTGAATGCTTTTACAAAGAACGCAACCTTTGACTGACTCTTTATAAGTGAGAGTCCTTACAACTTTCTATTTTGTATATGAATGTAAGTCAAATTGACTTATGATAGCACATATAAGTTGATTATATTTTTGCAAGTAGAGTAGAGTAGAGTAATGCTTTTATCGTTGTCTAGGTGTGTTGAATACACCTTCCTTTTGTTCGTTTTGTGAGGAAGTCTTCTTCTATTGGAAATGAGGTAGGCACATAGCTCATATCACAGGTCCATGGCTCCATAGTTCCAACATATACAACATACAATCTAGCAATCTTTCAATATTGACAAAACATGAACCTCCCACACTTAATCTTTCAATGTAAGGTGTTATGTAAGCCACCGCTTACTCATAGTATCATACATACCAATGTTCAATGTACAATGTGGGAGCAAAACTCTCAACCACTATGTGATGAGAAATATATGGATGAGTGAATGTACAAATGTGCAAAACTCTCGATTCTGAATATACATGAGATGTGTGACCTATAGGTTATAGAAGAGTGAATATGAGTGACTCAAAGAGGAAGGATGAGTGTGAAACTGATAATCAACAACTGTCATCTAACCTTAGGCTATGGAAGACCCTAAATCAGATATGTGTGTGAAAAGATCACATACTTAAAAAGTAGCAAAGAATGCTAACAAGTTTGATGCCGAAAATCCTCAAACTCATGTGAAAACACCTTCTCAAACACCTCATCCAAATATGCATAAAGCATAACCGTACTGATTCTCGTGTACCTATGCCGAATAGGACTCCTCCTGATATGGATGCTACTGCCTTCATAAACTCCAAGTAGTACTTGTGTGCACAAAGAGAATATGTACCTGAATACTTAACATAAAATGCAAATCTTATGTTAAACACCATCCAATGTCTTTGAAGTAGCCCGAAATCTTCATGTAGAAGACAATCTTTAAATACACCATGTAGATGGCCGATCCTCACCATCAAGTTGCTAAAGACCAAGTCCTCTTTCCATGAACAAGAGATAACCTCCTCTCCATGAGCAAGAGTGTGAGCACACTCTTCATCTTCTCCAAGAAGAACTCCATAGCTGCACCTCAACATGCTTCAAGTTAACACCATGGGTGCCCCATGTGCTAGAAGAAACACCACCTCTATTGAGGTCCAAGCTCAAGGCTCCTGTTGAAAACTAGGTGAAGGATGCTAAACAATAAGCCAACTTGTTCTTATATAGTAGTGTGTTTGTCCTTGAAAAGCTCTACCAAAAACAATATAAAGCTCTTCATGAAAATGTATTCGTGAAAACTACGTAGTTGAATTCTTCGTTGTCCGCCTTTTAAAAGTAAAAGCATAAAATTGATCTTAAAAAACTCTTTGTGCTACGTGCTGTAGAGATCGGGGATCAAACGCTGGTTGATCATATGAGAGGAGAGTGGCGTAGCCACGGTGCTGATGCTATAGTGTGTACAAGGAGTACTAGAAATATACACATGCTGTGTCCGCCCGTCAATTCCTTAAGAACAACTTGGGATTATACAAAATGTCTACAATGTGAATAAAATGGACTATGGGATTTTGACCTTGGGACATTGAAACCATGTTTTCCAACAATCCCCCCTTTAATGTCAGAATGGTACAAACTGGACTGGATCTGCAAACTTCATAAGTTGCAAACTATCACAAGCTGTAAACTATCACAAGCTTCAAGCTTGTACTTCCAAAATTGTCCTTAAAACCTTTTCTTCAAAAGTGTTCTTCAAAACTGAATTTCAATTTCCTTCAAAAAACCTGAACTCGCTGAATATGAAGCATAATACTTAAGAAAATATGCAAACTAGATATCCAATAGTGTACACATCAAGAAATCACTACTTGAAAACTAATATAGCATGAACTTTCTCTGAACCTGCTATCTCCTGTCTTCAAAAACTTGAAAACATACACTAGGATCCACATATTTGCATTTACCTTACGAAAGTTTTCTCAACGTACTCTTGGTGTGTCACGTAAATACACTAAATAGAATCAAGAACTGAATCTTGGAACCTGTGACAAACAACTCACAACTTAGTGTATTATGAACAACTGTTGGTTCATCTCTTACTGTACTCAAGTCAACTCAACTCAACTCAATTTATGAGTCTCATCAAAAAATCTATGATGTCATCATGTCATCATCCTTGTTCAATCTGTAAATCCTTCATACCTCTTTCCTTTAGAACCTGGTATAAACATAAATGTGCGCAGTTCTAAAACATACCTTTCTGAAACATCAAGATTCTCTTCAATAGAATTCTAGAACCTTCTCCTGAACAGGAACATCCTAACAGGAACTTTCTCCAAACATTTTTTTTCTTCCTTCTTCTTTCAAAGCTAGAACATAAAGAGAACCTGACAAAGAAAATATAGGAATACCTGTAAGTATGAATCTACATTCTTTCACATATGGCTGAAAATAAGTCTTCATGTTTCATCACCCCCCCTAGATGATTTAACACTAGTATCTAGTATTCTTCAAATATATCAAACTTTATGAAATCTAGAACGTCTTCCTTCATAAATCTGATCTTCAGTGATCAATACCTGTATCTATCTCTGAACCCTTTTTATTAGCATTGTGCACATGCCAATAGCTTTCCCTGTCATTCTTTAGCTTCCCCAAAATCTAGAATAAGGTTAGTTGAACCTAACATAAAAAAACCTTGCTGAAAGCTTATAGGATTCATAACCTTCTGTAACATAACAAGTATTTTCTTCTATTCCTCTGCAACACAAATCTGATAGAACTTGAATCTTTGACTTACTTCTTCCAATGCTAAGAGCTTCACAAAATAAAGGATAAACAACTGACTCATAAATACTCAAGATCCATGATTCTTACAAAGTTGTAAAACTTTTCTTCAAACAAATCCTTCCCAAGAATCTACAACTCCTACTTGAAATATAAGTGGAAAAACTTCTCACTTTTGAGAACTCCAAAAGCTGCAAGTTGATACTTCATCTTTTCATATTCTACCCGAGTGAAATGTAAAAGTACCTGCTGATTTTTCTTTTGGCTAAGTCCACTTCTCAATCAAGTGATAGGATCTGATGGAACCCCTTTTTGAATGCAAACATGTATCCAAAAGTCTAGACAATCATAGAAAGTAGATTCTCCATTGACTTGTACAACAACAAAACTTAATTTTGCGAAGTTTCGAAAAATACTGAATATGAAGTAACCTTTTCCAAACATAAAACCTCAACCTAAGTCTTCATCATCTGCTACAAAACTCTTTTACCTTAAGATTTAGATAAATAATAAATATACTTCTCTGCAACTTGTCATACACCAAGTAGCTCTGTATTGACACTCCAAGAATTCTTTGAGGGAACATATAAGCTACTTGCTCAAAAGCTTTAACTAAAACATAACTCATACATATATGAGTCAAAAACATATATCTACTGCTTTTCCTTCTCTCAATGCAATTCTTTGTCAAATCTACTAATCATGACCAAGTGTAATGCAAAAGAAGAAAGTGCTTCTTCTTTAGACTATCTTCACATGAGATGTTCTCGTAGGCACTTGTCTTTGGATATGGAGGATAAAATAGGAAAAGTATATGGAAAGTATATGAGAAAAGGAAGCCTTACTTTTCTTTTGGAAATGATGGACTTTCTTCTTCTGCATCTTTCTTCCACCTTATGATGTCAACATCTTCAAACTTCTCTTCCATACCTTTTGTTCTCTTCAATCGTGAAGTACCAAACACTCCTTGACCTCTTCAATGAACTTTTCTCTTCCTCTAGTGCTAAGAGTAAGAGACAAAACAAACATGGTATACAAATGCAAGTGAATATAGAAACATGTTTTATCATCTTCTCACATCTCCGAATCAAATTCTGCTTCAAATGTCTGAAATGACTAGATTCACCAACCTTTTGCCTGAATGATGAATTTCCTTTCTAGAGTTACCTTCTCTAGATACATTTGTACCTTGATATCCAACCAACTTACAACAGAAAATTGGTTGAACACAAAACTCATCCCATCTCTAAATTTGTCTTCTTAGATTAGCTTTCGTGCCATGAAAGAGATCTCTATAAAATCTCTAGAAAAGCCTCTAGATACTTGTTTTGATGTAGCCTTTTAAGTTTCAAATGATGAAAGCCTATAAAAGCACTCCTTGAAACCTTCAAATCTCTTCATAACTGCTCTTCTAAGAAATGACCTGCAAATGATAATCTAAGAGTAGAAAATGATACCTGTGATTGATGTTGA
>CM035433.1:70053815-70086011 GCA_020310875.1 Ceratopteris richardii | reverse complement strand
TTTCCTCATACTGGTTCCTTCCACACGCAATCAACCTTGTTGGAGCCACTACAGTGTTTGTAGATCCACCTTATGTCTCCCAGACTTAATCACTTTAACCTCCATAACCACCACGTGATCCCACCCTTGAAGGTGGTCCAGGCTCAAGATGAGTTTGCTTAGGCTGAGCCTTCTTGATTTCAACCTGTTTCCCTCCCAATTCAATCTTCTCTCCCACAGAGAGTAGGTCGTCCCCAGAGTCCTCACTTTCAAATGTGACAAAGCCAAAGCCTCTAAAGCGCCCTATTGCTAAATCATGCATGATCTATCTCTCCATTATTTTCCATACTTTGAAAATCTTCGAGCTCTTCTTCTGTAACACGACCAAGTGAGGGAAAAAGGGGGTGGCCAGCTTAGGAGGAGGGATGGGAGGGGCTTGAGGGTGGCAAGGGGGATGGGCAGTAGAGAGGGCGGGGGCTGAGGGCGGCGGGGGGAGGGGGGGGGGGGCAGTGCAGAGGAGGGGGCTGAGGGAGGCACAGGAGGGAGAGGGGGCAGGGTGGCGGGGGTGCGAGGGGGTGGGCTGCGGGGTGGGGCGGGGGTGTGAGGGGGTGGGTTGCGGGGTGGGGTGGGGGTGTGAGGGGGTGGGCTGCGGGGTGGGCGGGGGGGTGCGGGGTGGGCTACAGGGTGGGGTGGGGGGTGTGAGGGGTGGGCTGCGGGGTGGGGCGGGAGGGTGCGGAGTGGGCTGCGAGGTGGGGGGCCGGGGTGTGAGGGGGTGGGCTGCGGGGTGGGGCGGGGGGGGTGCGGAGGTGGGCTGCGGGGTGGGGCGGGGGTGTGAGGGGTGGGGCCGCGGGGTGGGGCGGGCGTGAGAGGGGGTGGGCTGCGGGGTGGGGCGGGGAAGGGAGAGGGAGAGAGAGAGAGAGAGAGAGAGAGAGGAGAGAGAGAGAGACGAGAGAGAGGAGAGAGAGAGAGAGAGGAGAGAGAGAGACGAGAGAGGAGAGAGATGAGAGAGACGAGAGAAGAAGAGAGAGGAGAGAGAGAGAGAAGAGAGAGAGAGGAGAGAGAGAGAGGAGAGAGGAGGAGAGAGACTAGAGACTAGCGGGAGATGGAGAGAGAGAGAGAGATAGAGAGAGAGAGAGAGAGAGAAGAGAGAGAAGAGAGAGAGAGAGAGAGAGAGAGAGAGAGAGAGAGGAGAGAGAGAGAGAGAGAGAGAGAGAGAGAGAGAGAGAGAGAGAGAGAGAGAGAGAGAGAGAGAGGGAGAGAGAGAGAAAGAGAGAGAGAGAGAGAGAGAGATGAGACAGAGAGAGAGAGAGAGAGAGAGAGAGAGAGAGAGAGAGAGAGAGAGAGAGAGAGAGAGAGAGAGGTCCCATTAATCATGCATACTTACATCTCACCACCAGACGTGAACTTCTTACATCCTAAGAGAATGCACATAAGCCTCTTGAATATGAAAAATTCAAGAACCCATCAAGCGTTGAACATAAACGTAGTGGCCTTGGAGCTCCGTATCCGATTCAATTCACAAGTCGGATACTGATTATTTCCTTGCTTATAGCCTTCTAGCGAAGAAAAGAGTGGACTTCTCCAACCGCGCGATAGGGCTGTGAGCATGTGATTCTTGGCAACTACAGAGAGTGAGAAAAGGAGCGGTGCTACAGACCCCCACATCAGGATTTTGCACCGCCTCGGTGCAATTTCCTTCTCATCTGCTTATTGAATAAACGAAATACTGCCAATACTTGAATGACATGTGGTATATACAGTGGTTGAAATCCTTCCAAGTTGACTTAGTTTAGGTACTTCTTCACCCTGGAGATATTAACCAGGGGAATCCTTATACCCTGCAAATCCTCCAGATGCACTGTGCCATGTGGTAATACCTTGATCACCTTATAAGGTCCTATCCATTTGGGTGCCAATTTAGTTGAAATTGCTGGGACTTGATGCACTAAAACCATGGACCCTTCCTGAACTTCATTGGATCTCAGATACCTGTCATGCAATCTCTTGCGCTCTTCTTGTGTTAACTGAAGTTTTTGCATTGCCCCTTCTCGGTATTCTCTAATGCCACCAATCTCTGAATGGAGGGTTCAATTCCAACGGTTTTGATTCCTATTTCCTTTCTGATAATGAACTCAAACGGGGCCAATGCCTCTTTCCCATATACTAAGCGGAATGGAGTCTCGCCAGTGGTTCCCCTCTTCGTGGTTCTGAAAGCCCAAATTGCACCGATCAATGCTTGTGGCCAGAAGCTTTGATGATCAAAAGATAATTTGCGCAGCAACCCGATCAAAATCTTATTGGAGCTCTGTGCTTGGCCATTTGCCCTTGGGTAGTAGGCACATGATTTTTTATGAAAAACCTTGTACCTGTCAAATATAAATTGGAGCAATTGATTTACAAAATGCGTGCCCCTATCACTAGTGATTTCCAGTGGGCATCCAAATCTTGAGAAAATACGTTTATACAAGAACTTAGCTACTGTTAAAGCCGTGCAGTCCACAGTAGCTTTAGCTTCTATCCATTTAGTGGCATAACATGTGGCCATCAATATATACTTTTTACCCCCTGGTTGACCAGTTGGACTAATTGGTCCTCTGAAATCAAGACCCCATCGTTCAAATGGGTGCCATCCTGTGGATATGACTAATGGTTGGAAGTTCAATCTAGTCGGTGTAGGAGCACACCTCTGGCAGATGTGGCATTCCTTAGCAAACTTGATTGCATCCTCGTAAATATGAGGCCACCATAGACCTTTGTGGATGATTTTATGAGCCAATTCTTCCCCCTTTAGATGTCCTTCACTGTGTGCAGCCTCTAGCAAAAGATTTACCTCCTCTGGATAGACACACCTTCTCAAGGTATCATCCTGACAGTATTTATATAAATTTCCATTTATAAGAGTATATGCTTTGGTTTTCAGGAGCAATCTTCTCTTTTCTACAAGTGTCAAGTGTTCTGGGATTTTTCCAGTAGTGAGAACATGGAGAATTTCATCATACCAACCAGTCTGAATTGCTACTAGAAAAAGATTTCTATCCACCAGTTCATCATTAATACCTGTTGCTTTTTCGCTCATTGTAGTCTTGGACACTTGATCTGCCATGTAGTGCTCTTTTCCTGGCTTAATATGAATATCAAAATTAAATTCTTTAAATAGGAGTAACCATCTCCAAATCCTTCCAGCTACTCTAGGCTTGTTTATCAAATACTTCAAGGGTTGATGATCAGATATAACTATAAAATGTACACCCAGGAGATAATGTCGAAACTTCTGAAGAGCAAATACGATAGCCAAACCTTCTCTTTCCGTTGTACTGTAATTCCTTTCAGCTTGGTTGAGTAGTCTGCTGGCATAGGAGATAGGTCTATCAACCTTGTGTAATGATGGTTGAGCTAGAACTGCACCAACAGCATGAAGACTGGCATCTGTATGCACATGAAATTCTAATGACCTGTTAGGAACACTTAACAGTGGAGCAGTGCATAGCCTCAATTTTAGTTCACAAAATGCCTCGTCAGCTTCAGTACTCCATGAGAAAGGGACCTTTTTACTGGTAAGCCTTGACAAGGGCTTAGCAATTTCTGAATACATCCGAATGAATCTTCTGTGATATCCTACATGGCCTAAGAAACTTTGCACTTCGTTTGGGCTTTGTGGGATTGGCATGGAAAGAATAGCCGTAACCTTTGCAGGGTCAACGGTTATACCTTCAGCAGATACTAAGTGACCAAGAAGAGTACCTTTGGTGACCAAAAAGTGACATTTATCAGGATTCAATTTCAAACCTGTTTTGAGACATTGCTCAAAAATTTCTTTTAGATTTTCCAAATGATCATGGAAATCTTGAACTATTGCTCTTCTATCTGTTCCTGAAAATACTCAAAAGTCATCCATGAAAATGCGTAAAAAGGTTGTCAACCATTTGCCCAATATTAGATACATTGTTCTATTAAATGAAGCGGGTGCATTCTTCAAACCAAAAGCCATGCGGGTATAGACATAAGTGCCCCAAGGAGTAACAAAGGCTGTTTTGTCCCTATCATCAGGATGGATCACTATCTGATTGTAGCCACTAAAACCATCCAAGAAGCTATACAAAGTGTGACCAGCTACTTCCTCAAGTACTTGCTCTGTGAAGGGCTGAGGAAATCCATCTTGAACAGTCACTTTATTCAAAGCACGAAAATCAACACAGACTCTTATTTTTCCACTGCTTTTCTTGGGCACAATAACCATAGAAGAAAGCCACCTAGAATGTTCTACTGGAACAATTATACCTGCTTCTTCTAATTTTGTAATTTCTTCTTTTACTGCCTCTGCATACTTCGGATTGAGTCGATATGGCCTACTTCTTGCGGGCGTGGCTCCCTCAACTAAGGGTATCCGATGTAACCCAAGCTCCTCTGGTATCCTTGTTAGATCTTTGTAGGACCATGCGAAGACATTTTTGTAAGTAAAAAGCAAAGATGTTACCTTTTGTAGTAAAGGAGGATAATGCCACAACCAGGAAGCCAAGTGAACTACTTGAGGGTTCTCTTCATCCCCTAAATTTACTTCTTGAACCAATGTTTCAGGACTAGTCTTGCTTGAGAAATCATCTCCACTATATGCAGGAGTGGACTTTAGTTTATATTCTGCAACATGTTCTTCTATCCATCCTTGAGATATATCCGAAAAAGGAAGATCTTCTCTATACTTGGATTCATGACTTTCCATCCCAGACACTTCTATATTGGTTGCTTCTTCAAGGCTTGTCTTTTCTTGCAAATCCTCATTCTCCAACGCCTTGTGATCTTTGTTGCCCTTCCTTGTAATTACCTTATCTACAACTTCTTCCTCAATTTCATTGATTTCCACCGTGCAACACTCTGCACTTCCCATCATCCAATTTAATAATGTATCATCTTCTTGGGGTAGAGAGGGCATTACCTGAGTGTCCACAGTATACCTAGTAGTTTTCCCTCAGTCAGATCCTTCTTCCAAATGTAGTTGCAGTTGGTTATTGGTGCTTGTTGAAATCTAGAGTTTATTTTTCCCCCAATCTTGCAAAGCTTTTGCTTGCCTCAGCCAAGGTCTCCCCAGGAGTAAAGGATAGGAAGTCTCCTGTGGAAGTGCAATAACAAAAAAATCTAGAACAAAGTGGCAACCTTGTACTATCATCAGTACCTTTTCAATAATGCCAAGAGGCGCAACCCGATGTTGATCCGCTAGTGTAACAGTGAATGGTGCCATCTTGGTGGGCTTTAGCTTCAGTTTCTTCATTGTGAAATCTGGCATCAAATTGATATCAGAGCCTCCATCTATGATCACACCTGTGAGAGCTTCATCCTTTATACAAACAGATAGTCTTGAGCTTTGGTAGTCTGCCAAGGGTGCAGGGGGAAAATCAACCATGAAACCATCGATACTGGGTGATTGGACCAAGTGAGCAGAGTGTATAATCTTCAATAAGTCACTTCTTATTTTTGAATCCATTCCGATAAGTTCGTACAACTAACCTTGTGATGAATACCTTTCAAGATCTGCTCAATTTCTACCTTATGAGTGTCTTCTTGCAGACTTGTTGGTTGGCCCTTTAGAGAAGTAGCTATCTTTTCATAAGCTCCTTCAATTTCTGCTTGTTCCTTCCATCCAAACTTCTTTTCCTCGTCCTTATTCTGAAATCCTTGTTGTTCCTCTCTATGGATTGCTGCTGCTTGCCTAGCTCTAGTCATCATGGGCATTGCAGAGGATGAAACGGCATAAGACTGAGTGGTTATACCTTCTTCTTCTGGAGAGATTGCAATCATGTGGATTGGAGCAGGACGGCTTCTTGGACAGTCTTTGGTATAATGATCCTTGGCCTCTGGACAATGTTGACAAGGAGGTGCATCTTCTGGAAGGGAACACCTATTCTGCATGTGGCCATACTCACCACAACGATAGCACATCAAAGGTCTATTATATCTAGGCTTTGCAGGCCGATTCTCCTCTCTATTAGATGTATTTGAAGTACTAGCATAGTATGAATCCAAAGTTTGAGGGTTACCTCTTTGCTGTGTACCCTTGAGGTAGTAACAATCTCTAGCTTCATGCCCATCCTTCCCACAAAATTGATAGCTTACCTTGTTAGGACAATTGGCATTGGAATGTCCATTGTTATTGCAGATTGTGCACCAAATCTGCTTCCTTATATCCTCGGTGGTCCGCAAATCTTCTAACTCCCGGGAAAGTTGGGCTACTTCATCATCAGTGCGACATAGTGGTAGAAAGACCTTCTCTTCTTGTTGATTTTGTTGCATTTTCAATGCCTCCAGTTCCTTCCTCAGTTGCCCAATAGGATCTAGTTGTGCAACATAATTTGATTGTGTATCCCCTTCAAAATGTTGCCTTGCTTCTTCAATGCGTGATGCTGCTGCAACAAAATCATTGAGGGTTGCATCCAACATAAGAGACTCACGTAGCTTCTGCTGAGATGACCTGGGCAGAGCCTTTTCTATCCACTTTTTAACCAAGAAGTCACCCTGGAGCATGTGGAAGATGTGCAACAAGTGCTTTTGTTCTAGTGTGAAGTTCATGAGAGGATTCAGCTGATCTTAGCTTCAAGTTCTCTAGCTGATCTAGAGCTCTTTCCGAGGAATCACTAGGTCGAAATGTCTGTGAGAATGCTGCCTTCACAGCCTCCCATGTAGTGAAATGGCCATCTGCATATTGACTATACCATTTATCTGCAAGACCCTCCAATGTGGATGGAAAGAGTGCCAACATTGCATCCTCTCTATTCTGCAGACCTCGTCCACGGCATAAAGAGATGAATCTCCTCACATGATCATCAGCATCTTCATAAGCTCGTCCCTTGAAGGTAGGGAATTTGATGTTGAGACTGGAGAGTAAATGAGAAAGATCCTCCATTTGTATTGGTGTTTCTTCTGACGTATCTGAGGAGAAGTCTAAGGTTCTTCTATGCTTTTCCTTTGACAATGGTGTCGCACCCAGATCAATAGATAAATTCAGGGAGGGTAGAGGGGAGGTAGATTCACTAGTCGTGGTTACAGATAACTTGTTAAGGCTCCTCTGAACACGAAGAGACTCCTTATCTGCTCGCGTATGGGTCATGTACCTACTTGCAAATGCAATAGATCAAAAATACTGAATAAGGGACTAGTTACTATGCTCAGGGCCTCTCACAGGAATGCAAAGGTCCCACCAGACGTGCCAAACTGTAGAGGAGGTACTGGGGTATCCCCTTTTATTAAGAGCAGAGAATAAGCACTTCCAGTACGTCGCCTACTCAAGGGGGGTTCTCTTTAAGGAAGTATACCCTTTAACATTTCTGAGAGCAGGCAGATTTAAATGATTGCACAAAGTTGTAAATACTCCAGAAAACATTTCTGAGAGCAGGCAGATTTAAATGATTGCACAAAGTTGTAAATACTTCCCATCAGCTTAGAATTTTTAAGGTGAAGATGAAAGAATTAAGGAAAACTTTGTATGAGAGTGTTGGCAGCAGCCAAGGCACCGAAGGACTCACAAGACAAGGAAGCCAAAGAAGGGAGCCAGAGCAGAGAGAAGGCACAAGCAGATTAAGTAGTCACCGAGATCTTGCAAGTAGGCCATTCAAATTTTTCCAAAACAACATCTTCATAACAGTGATTCTCATCACTACAAATCATTGTACATACCATTTTACCTTTTTTTAACTCCATTTTGTCCAAGCCGAGGAGTCCTCGAGCTTCAAGAGTATTAGAAGTAGCATCGTACCAATTTTCATAATTTTTAGACTTCGTTTGAGCCCCCAAATAGGCCCTAGAACCTAATTTCTAACTAGGCCGGACACTAGGTCTGGACACGGCCAAAAGCTAGTCAAAAACTATAAATAGAGCTAGAGAGCTCATTTGTGAGGCTAGCTAGTAATAGATTTGAACTTGTATGAGCATTTTTGGAGTAATCTAAAAGAACTCCATTGTCTTTCTCTTTGTCTTGGCGTGTGTGCACGTGTGTGTGTATGTGTGTGCATGTTGGTGTGCTTCTCACTCACTCACTTGTGCCTTCACTTGCTCGAGGTCATCATACCATCCTCACGTCTTCCCGGATTGACATTAAAGGAGGTGCTACTCATCATTGAGCTACACCAAATTTTTGCGCCGTTGCCGGGGATCGAGCTTTGAGAGGAGCATGTGATGATAAGATGTAGAGTTGAGGCGTTGGAGTCAAAGGTATTTCCTTCACTTTTATCTATTCTCTTTTGTTTTCTTCACCATCTTCATTACCACCATATCATGAACATCTTCCAACTCCATCTCCATCATCGCAAAAATTTCAGCTTTTTGGTCATATCACCACACCCGCACCATTTCCCTCATTTCACTTGTGAGAGAGAGCGAGAGAGCGTTTGTGTGCTAGTGCTTTTCTGTGTTTCTTGAGATTTTCTACAGGAATCAGCATCCCCAGCAGCTGCACCAGCGCCAGTAGGTAAAAAATCTGACTGTGCAGGTCCCGAGGCATTGACCTCTGTCAATCGCGACCGATAGAAAAAATGATCCTTTTGCTAAACAAAGTACATAATCATGATCTACATGCCTAGAGCTTCCTAAATATGTGTTTAAACTTTTAAAACTCCTCTGTTTTCTGTCAATCGTGATCGACACCTGAATCGCGATCGATAAACCATGACGGACACATGCCGACCGACCTATCAATCGCGACCGACAGAGTCAACGACGAACTGAACACTCACGACGGACTTGTCAATCGCGATCGACACATCAATCGCGACCGATAGAGTCAACTATCCTTTGACCACGACTGACTGAATTTTTGGACCACGTGTCAATCCCGATTGACCCATCAATCACAACTGACAGCCACGACCGACCTGTCAATCGCGATCGACACATCAATCGCGACCGATAGAGTCAACGATCCTTTGACCATGACTCACTGAATTTTCGGGCCACGTGTCAATTGCGATTGACCCATCAATCGTGACTGACAACCACGACGGACCTCTCAATCGCGACGGACATGTCGATTGCGACTGACCTATCAATCGCGATTGATAGAGCTTTCGATCGTGATTGATGGGCAAATCCGGCCATTTTTTAGGGCATAAATATATCGTTTATTTTGGGTCAAATTTTGAGGAAAAGAAGACACTAGGGTTTATCATTGCATTGTGAGGCCGCGACACAAGTAATTCAAGAATTCCTATTTGCCTGTTAGCCTGTTTGAATCCTGTTTTAGCCCCAGAACCCTGAACTGGCATAACTTTCTCATACGAAATCCATTTGCTGTGATTTTTTTTTTGTTGGAAAGCTCGTGGGGAGTACAACCAAAACTTCCACTGTACCGTAAAATTAATATCAGGATTATTAGATAGGGTATTTTGAAGTTGATCATATCCCAGGGTAGGAAACTAAGGGTCCCTTGGGATTGTTTTCCATAAAGGCAAAAGGCAATTTGGTCTGTGAATTACATGCATGAAAGTGATCTGTCTGTTAATTGAATGTAAGTCTTGAACTAACTTTGGTACTTTTGCAGGTCCTTTGAGAGCATTGAAGGGTACTCAAAGCAAGAGTAAGTGCAAGTTTGGGAACACACTTTGTCGGCACACCAGGGCAAAAAAACAAGGAAAGAAACTCAAGGTTGGAAATTCTCAATACCCTCTGTCAATCCCTAGCTTAGGCTAAGTACGGATAGAGGATTGTGATCAATTAGGGATACATTAAGCACCATCAAGTCTAAGAACCCTAATCACTCAAGTGCAAGTGTTAGGAAAGTACAATTGCAAGACAACTTAAGGGAAAAGAATTTAAATCGAGTGACCACACTGAAAGTACGATCAAACTTAAGTGTTCCTTGCGACAAAGATTGATTGGACAAGAAGTGGCATCCTAAGAAAAGTAAAAAAGAACAAGTGATTAATACAAAAGAACTCAGCAACGAGGTTGTACTAGGGAAAATAGGGAGTATTCAATAGGGCATATGAACCTTAGATCAAGATGACACCTAGGGAGAGATAGACAAAGTCTTAGATCTTCAGAGGCTAGTTTCAATCAAACTACTAGGTCTTGGGCCCAACAATTGAGCCATCAACCCTAGCTCTGAAACTAGCGAGTTTGAGATGTCTCAAGGTATGGAAAGACCCACGCGAAGTTCAGGTGTGCCATACCTACACAGGGTAGAAGGCCCTTACAAGACGCAACTCAAATACCTTAGGACTAACCGATTAGGTGCTAGCATCTATGAGAACGGCCTAGGAAGATCTTTGGTCCAGATTAAAAACCCTGAACAACCCATTGAAATTGAGCATCCTACTGTCTAGTTTGAAAATGGAGCACACCTGGACAAAGAAGGAACCATATATGTGGTTACCAGCCACCCAGATAGGATAGATGAATTTGGTAATGTGATCCGAGAAACGGATATAGGTGACCTAGAGCAAGGGAACATGGGTGAAGAACCTAAAACCCCCCGAGGCAAATCTGTGCTTACTAGAATTATCACGCCAGAGTGGATTCCCTAGGACAATAAGAGCGTAGATCTGCTTCTCAATTGAGAAACCGATGCCTTCTGGAGGTATAAGCCTAATCAACCAAATGAGGTAGGAATGATCACGATCTATGAGTTCAAAGATCCTGATTTCCCAGGCAAGGTGACCTATCTAGACAATACTTCAGAGAGCATCTTTGTGGTCACCGAGCATGGTAGACATACCTACACTTGGAAGGGGGAATTTACTTTTTCCCAACCAAGATCTAATGTCTCTTTTGGCCACCAAGGGGCTGGAACATCCCAAGCTCATGGCGCTCAAAGGGATAGAAGCAGAGATAGGCCAGAAGTGAGCTTTGCCAACCCAATAGGCAGAGAACGAATGCAAACAGAGACGAATAGAGAAGAAACAGAGAGAACTAGAGTTCCAAGGAACCTAAGAAATGCTGAGGATTTTCCTTTGCCAAGGCCTAGGGAACACACCACGACTCTGAGACCTACACAGCTAGTTAAGTCCATGAAGAACTACTTCGATAGAACTGGAGACCCTTATGATCATGTGGCCAAATTTAGAAAAGTCTTGAGACCTGAACAAGTGGAGGATCTATTCACGCAGTATAATGCCTTTGGTCTAACCCTTAGGAACACTGCTCTTACGTGGTTTTAACCACTAAATGAGAGGCACTTCAGAAACATAGACCAACTTCTAGAGGCATTCATTATTGAATTCTCTAAGAGTGGCATAAGTCATAATACTTCCTCGCTGATTCATAGCTTCAAGCAAACCCCTCAAGAGACGGTTATACTAGCAGGAAGAAGGTTTAGGCAATATTTAGAGAGATGCCCTATTTCTGAGTTACCCACGCCAACTAAACAAGTGGCTTTATTCCTAGATGGATTGCTCAGTACCAAACTACGATCATATGTGTACTTGAAGGACCCTAGAACTATAGAAGAGTGTGTATGCATGTGCATAGACATTGAAGATAATCTAGGGGAGGAATTAGAACTATCAAAAATCTACAAGGATTCAGATAGTTCTACTAGCCTTAGTTCCACACAATCCACCTCTATTGAGGAACTAGCTGAGAAGGTAGCTCAAAAGCTAGGCGTATCAAGCAAACAAATACCAAGGTTTGCCCCAGGGAGGCGATGCTATACTTGTGGAGGTGACCATTTTGCGAGTGTATGTCCCATTATGGCTCAAACCCAAGTGAATCCTAGTGGCCAGTACTGCACAATAGAGCGAAGATACACCAACCACACCGCAGAAGATTGCCCCTATAACAAACAAGCTGTCAGACAAAATCACCCTCAGCCTCCTCCACAACAAGGAAGATATCAGAACCCATACCCACCACCGTAGTTTGCTAGACCTCAACAAGCCTACCCACCACAATATCAAGCCCAGCAAAGACCTCAACCAGTGTTAGCACAACAACCCCCTGCTCCAGCTAATGTGCAGCTGCAGAAGAGAGCCTGAATAGAGGCATAGTGCCAATGACACCATTGCTTTTAGAAAGTAATCCTAGTGACCATAGCTTTGATTCTACACATATTGATAGCCCCCAGGCTTACTACATGCAGTCTCGTGAACATGGTGAATCCTACTATAGTGAAGAACCGAGTGAACCTAGTTGGGATCAAGAGTATGCTAACATCATGTACACAACTCCCAACACTAGACCTCAACCTAAGCAGGTAAGACCCCCATTCCCTAGAGGACCATGCTATAGATGTCAAGGAGATCACCTCATCCGTGATTGACCAATGCCTGCACCTACACAACCCCAGTCAGTAACAATATAGGGCTTTTGTCAAGATTGTGGAAAGGAGCATCTCGTATGAGATTGCCCAAAGAATCCCAGTAATATGCCAAAAATCTCTCCAATTAATGTTATTGGGTTAGTAGTAGACGCTACAGGAAGTGTAACTTCCACTGCACCAGTACAGGTGGTCACTAGAGCTCAGGCTTTGCAGTAGAACCAAGGTTTAGGTCAAGAAAAGAGTGCAGAGGTTAGTGCAACTGAGAGCATAGCCAAGAAATGTTCGAGAGCCTGGAGTGATAGCCGAGAGAGAATGAAAACACAATGGTCCAAACAGATGAGCGACTTAGAAGAAAGCATAAGAGAAACAAAAGCCAAAATTGTGGAACTCACCTCGCAAACAAACTCTCACATACCACCACCAGCTTCATCTCCATCACCATCTAATCCACCATCTTTCAACCCACCTTAGACCATCCCACCACCCCCTAGAGTAGGATCAGTGCTAGCTGACCCCACTCCTGAAGACATAGACATGATGCTTAAGGCATATCAAGGCGGAATCCAAGAAGGGCCAAATGTGATGGATCATGACAAGTACTACCCTAGAGTTGACCTAGAGATAGAAAGAACCAAGCTTTGCGTGAAAATGGTCGCATTGGCTCAGACCATGTTTGAAGCCAGTCACCTCTTCAACTACTCTGGCTCAGCTAAGACACAATTGCACTTGGATGGACTATTAGAGAAGTTTGAGAGAATAATTGCAAGATCTGCCAAGGAAGAAAGAAACCAAGGGAGAGATGAGGCAAGTAAAAGAATAAGCATTCCCCCATAGGAAGCTTATGTACCCAATTCCACTGAACCAAACACCTCCTTTTCTATGAATAGATATTCCCCAGAATTCTTGTGAGAGATTCAAGTGGAAAAATGGGCAAAAGAGAGTGAAGTCCATCCTCCCATTGAGCTGGTGGATGACGCACATGACCAATTCCCGCAAGATATTCCCTCCATTTATGGAGAGCAGGCGAGTGCACAAAGTCAAGAGAGGCTAGACTTCGAGACTAACTCCCTACAGGAATTACACCACTTCACAGGCCCATGGGAAGCCAACTGTACTTATATGAGAGCACCCACGGTCATGGTAAGAAACGAAGACTCAGTCATACCTAGGAACATGGAGGTAGTGAAAAACACTAAAGTGCAGTGCAACCTCACTTTAGAGGAGCTACTCAAAGTTAGGCCAGAGTTATGGAAACATGTAGCTAACCAAGTGCCAGAAGTAGCGAAACTCCGTTCCCAGGTAAGTTCTCATAGAACAGTGCCAAAAATTCCTCTAGACAAGATAGGAGATATGAGTGAAGGTGAAGAAGGAAACACCTATCTTCCCATTACCCATCAAGGGTACACAACCAAGGCAATTCTAGACTCAAGTGCAGGAGTTGCTATTGCTACCACTTCTCTATGGAAATGTTGGGGCAAGCTAGCACTCAGGCCCACGAGGATGAAATTGCAGATGGCTGATGGTCACATAGAAAGACCCTTAGGCTTGCTCGAAGGAATAACTCTCACAACATGCGGTGTTGAGTTTGAGCATACTTTCGCCATATGTAATTTCAGCAAGAACCATGCCTATGAGATGATTTTGGGAAGACCATTTATGCGATAGTTGCAAGTGGTCCAGGATTGGGGAACCAATTCCTTGTATTTGCAACACTTAGGTGTTACGACCAAAGTCAATCTCAAGGATTACTCTCATAGAGATGTACCGCCTATTCAATGGAATCCCATCCATAAAGCCAAGGATGACACGGAGTCTGTGCACTCCATAGGATCAAGAACCTCATGGATGCATGAAGACACTCACTTATGGATGTGTAAAGTGGCAGTGGAAGAAGAGAAGAGAGAAAAGGCCAGAGAGATAGGTGCTAAGGAAACCCATAGATCAATTCAAGACCGAGCCTATGCACCTGTAGTATTTCCTGACGATGAGTTTGAACCTCATGGTTGGGCAGAAATTTAGCAACAATGGATGTAGCCATCAATGAAGAACAATGGACACCCCACTGTGATGAGGATGGCTATGACATTTCAGTCTTCTCAATAGAGCCAATCATGGGAGATGCAGTTTTAGAAGAAAGCAAACCTATTCCTGATGTATTTGAGGATGCAAGTGACTCCGATCTAGAGTCAATGATTATGGACCCACCTTTTGCATCAGATGTAGAATACTTCTATGAAGTATAATTTCAACCCCAGAGACATGGAGAGCTTACAAATGATGTAAGGTTAGCCACACAAGTGACCCCTAAGGATGAAGGAAAGAAAAGAAAGAAGAGAGAAGTCACACCAGAAGAGGAAGAATCTTTGTTTGAGGTCCCTGAAAACTTTAAAAAGTATGAGATAGACGATAGAAGAGTCATGGTAAGGATGCCAAGACGTGAGGCACAATTAGGAGAGGCCTATGATAACAAAGAAACCACCAAGAAAATAGTTTTAGCCATGGAAGAAGGAGAAGAGAGATGCACTTACATAGGGCATGACCTGTCAGAAGAAGAGGAGTATGAGTTGATAGCCCTGCTAAGAGAGTACCGAGATGTCTTTGCTTGGAGCTACAAGGACCTCAAAGGTGTAGACCCACACATATGCTCACACACAATTCCCATGACCTCAGACACGAAACCCTCTAAATAGAAGCCATACACGTATAACGATAATTATGCTGCTAAGATCAAAGAGGAGATAGATAGACTGGTAGAAGCTGGATTCATCTATGAAATTGAGCACATTGAGTGGGTATCCCCCATTGTAGTGGTGCCCAAGAAGAATGGAAAGTTACGTGTGTGCATTAACTTGAAGAAGGTTAATGCAGCCACTATTCGAGATAAATATCCGCTTCCTATCACGGAACATCTCTTAGAAAGAGTAGCAGGAAAGGAAGTATACAGTTTCCTTGACAGATTTTCTAGCTACAATCACGTAGCCATAGCTCCCGAGGACCATCATAAGACTGCTTTTGCCACAGAGTGGGGCATATTTGCCTTTAGAGTAATGCCATTTGGGCTTACCAATGCTCCTACAACTTTCCAAAGATTGATGTGTTACATGTTTAAAGAGTTCTTGAGGAAGAATTTAGAGGTCTATGTTGATGATCTCTGTGCTCATTCCAACATTATACAGACACATATACCTGAGCTCTGGAAAATCTTTGACAAATGTAGAGAATATCAAGTCTGCTTGAACCCAAAAAAGTGCAAGATTCTAGGACACATAGTGTCAAAGAATGGCATATCCACTAATGAAGAGAAAGTAAGAGCCATCGCCGAACTACCTAGGCCAAAAAATGTCAAGGAAGTACAAGCTTTCATGGGGCATTGTGGTTATTACCGACGCTTTATACACATGTACGCCATCATTGCCAAGCCTCTATCCGGACTTCTGACTAACTTTGAGTGGACTGATGAATGTGAGGATTCCTTCAATGAGCTTAAACGACGATTATGTTGAGCACCAATCTTGACCACACCAGATTGGAATAAGCCCTTTCATGTTCATGTAGATGCATCCAATTATGCTATTGGATGTGTACTCACACAACCTAATCGTGAAGGTAATATGCATCTTCCAATTGCGTATGCTAGTAGACAGTTAAATGCAGCTGAACAGAATTATACCACTACTGAGAGAGAGGGATTAGGCATGGTATATGCAGTTAAAACGTTTAGACACTATTTGCTTGCAAATAAGTTTAAATTTTTTACTGATCATCAAGCACTGTTGTACTTGGTAAACAAGCCATGCAATACAGATAGATTAGTAAGTTGGTTTCTCTTACTGATGGAATAGGACTTTGAGGTTGTGGTGAGGAAAGGGAAGACTCACTTGAGAGCACACCATCTCTCTAGGCTCACATCTGGAGAGGCCCCACAAGGAGTATCAGATGACCTTCGTGATGCTTATTTATTTAATTTGGAAGTTGTACCTCAATGGGCTAAGCCATTAGTGCCAATATTGACATACGGGCCTAACCACCCAGTCAAAAACACTCAAGATAGAGAGGTAGTAAAGGCCCAAAAATACAAGATCATGGCAGGAAGTATGTACAAGCATACAGATCAAGGGATCCTAGCTTGTTGTGTGGAAGAGGACGAGTACGCAAAAGTGGTTGCAATCAGCACATGTAGGTGCATTAGAGCAACACCATTCGAGGCAAAGGACTTTAGAGACACTAAGGAGATTCGGAGTTCATTGGCCTACTATGGAAGCTGATGTACATAAGATGTGTAAAGAATGCCCAATCTGTTGCACTAAACCACCCGTGGAGCATGCCACTCTTTATCAAGTATCCATAGTGCTAGATTCGAGTGAATCACTAGTAGCCTTCCTGAGGATGAAAACATTCCCACAAGATGTGACAGTGGCCAGTCAGAGAAGTCTAGAACAAGAAGCCCTTGATTACTCACTCATTGGTGATAATCTATACAAGCGTGGTAAAGATGGTTACCTTAGACTCTGTGTCCATGAGAGTGAATATTTAAAGATCTTGGAAACTGTTCACCAGGGTGTAGCAGGAGGACATTTTGGACCAGATCGAGTGATTAAAGCAATCCTATTTGCAGGGTTGTGGTGGCCTACCCTTCACATGGATGCACATACCTATGTGAAATGGTGCGATGTCTGTCAGCGAAGTAAGTATCCTATACGCAAAGATGAGATGCCTTTGAAACCGATGATGGGTGGACGTGCATTCTCTAAGTGGGGAATAGACTTTGTTGGCCCTATTAATCCCCCAGCTAAGGGTTCCCATGCTGAATATATCATTGTGGCCACAGACTATCTAACCAAGTGGGTAGAAGTGAAAGCTACCACAAAGAATGATGCTCAAACGAGGGCTAAGTTCTTATTTGAGAATGTGTTCACAAGATACGGGCTACCTATAGAGCTAGTCAATGATAGAGGGACTCACTTCTTGAATGAAGTTATCGAAAATCAACTCCAAGAGTTCTTGGTTTTACACAAGAAGTGTGCCCCCTACCATCCACAAGAAAATGCAAGCAGAAAGCACAAATAAGATTCTATGCAATGTGTTGACTAAATTGGTAGCCAAAAAGTTCACCTACTGGTTTCCTAGAAAGTAGTAGCCAAAAAGTTCACCTACTGGTTTCCTAGAAAGTAGGAAAATCAAAATCTCTACCGAAAGACCAATTCATTTCACGTGCATATGGACGTCTTTTGACACACTTACGAACACAACAAATTCAAAGAATTTTCCATGAACAACCACATTGCGCAATAGTGCTTAAATCATTAGTGCACTCCTTTTGCTTCTCTAATTGGTTATTTCTTGCCAGTCAGGTTGACGCCGTTTCTCTTTTCTACTTCCTCGTATATTAGCTGTACCTTTCTTGCCATTTTTTATGCGTCACATTCTATGTTTCACAATGCGCCATTTTCTACTACGTGATGGCCCATATGCGACCAAGTTGCACGACTGCACACCTCGTCTACGCCAGCGCTTTTCGCTTCTCTGGAATCAACGTAAACATGTTCGACAAAAGGCAGCATCTGTTGTAGTTGTTAAGTCTCCTGAAAAGGTCCAGGAAGAGTATAGCATTGGCGTGATGAACCATTGAATTCAGTACTAGGAATACAAACTTCAACACACGTATAGTCCCTTGAGTGCGAAATCAAAAGTCTATTTTGCTGTATATGTATAGCTGTGGAATGTAAAGCTTTGAATCTTTTGCTTTGCTGGATATGGTCGTCTTGTTTGTACTGTGAAGAATTAGTCTACGATCTTTCATTTTCTCGTTTTTCTTGTAGTACCGTTGAAGTACATTTTTCTCGGCCTTTGTCATGCGTACCAGCAATGTATCATGACCCAATATTTTGTAAAGGGAATTTCATGAACGCAAGACTAATTTCTTTTCCGTCAACGATTTTAAGCAAGTTCGGAAAAGGCAGCATCCATCCCAGCTCCACAGCTTTGTCATCAACATAATGCTGATCCCATCGCGAGACTGGTGTGACATTGTTCCGTCTCTTGACCTCCCGGAATCCAACATGAATTGAAGAATTACATCAAAACGCGGCAAAGCTGGTACAATCCACAAACTTTAGTATCCCCCTTGTAAAACGCGGCAGAGATGGTAGAATGGACAAGCTTTTATGTTCCTCTTGAGAGTTCGGCCTTACAACTTACTCTCCCATAGGCTGAAAAGTTTCTAGAACAAACACTCACACAAAGGGGACAATTTGCAAATACATTCCGAGCTCTTGCCTATTCGAAGAAGAATGATCCACTATGATTTGGGGATCCATCTGTACTGGACCATTCATGATAATGTTTATGGCCTGTTCAAAGACAATGTAAACATGGTTGAATTGATGGGATTCCAAGAGAGAAGTGCTCAATACTTTAAAAAAATAAAAAAATTCTTTCACATAGTTTAATTCCATGAAAGATATATGACCTACGCTATGGAATGTTCTTTTCTTTTCGGCATGAAATTGTTCATAAAATATGTCGAACTATCACACATTCTTGATATATGATACATGCTTCTGGATCTTGTTATTTACTAAAAATAACATGGGGAAGGTGCACACATGTTTGAATGTGAAGACAAATTAGATAAAAGTAGGAAGGAGTAGAGGTGTCTATTTTTAGAAAAGCTAGGTGCTTGTGTTGATAACCTCGCTATAAAAAGAGTGGTTCTCTTAGTGTAGGTGGCCAAATTGAGTGATTCTTGTTGCGTCATGAAGCTTGCAATTTGTACAATATTTGTCGATAGCCTTTGTACAAAACATAATTAAAAACTTCACAAAACTATGTTTTTTCTCAGATCTACTCTCTTTTGGGTATCTAGTGTCTTGTCAGAGCTTAGATACCTCTCTCCATATTTTCATATCTTAACCAATGTGAGATCCTTTTGAAAGTTCTAATTTGGCATTTTGAAACATGGTTGATCATTAAAGTTTGACAACATATGTTTGATCCTTTGAAGGTCTCATCACTTCTATCTATTCACTTTGATGCTTACAAGTTTTTTAATGTAACATTGTGGTATCAAAGCTATTTTTTCTATCAGATCTTTCAAAATGCTTAATGAATTTTGGTTTTCGTTTACAACAATTCAGCATGGTAGATTTGAGTGCATCTATTGAAAAATTATTGGATGGGAGAAATTAACTCATATTGGAATTTTGAATGAAGTCTTATCTAATTTATAAAGGCCTCTGTAGATTAATGATGGGTACAAAATTGAAGCAAGTAATACTAGAAGTTCCCACACAAGCAATTTGAACAAGAGAACAACAAGAATGAACCGAAAGAGACGTGAGAGTTCTATTTATTGTATCACAAATAGTTTCGAATACTATGTTTGGACATATAAGATGTTTCAATCTCAATAGAGAAGCTTGAGAGTCTCAAGAAAGGTTATCTGCGACTACCAATAGAGTGAGACCAACACAATATATCGGTGAGCTAGCAACATAAGGAAGAAGTGATGAAAATGAGTTAATGACTATATTCTTGAGGTGAAATCTCTTATTGAAGCATTAGCCTCTATTGGTGCATCTCCTAGTGAGGATATTAAGTTTAGCAAGTTAAATGGCTTGAGAGAAGATGAAAGATGGAAGTATTTTATTACATCTATCATGACTCGAGAGAATCTATCATCCTTGAAGATTTACAACACTTATGATGATTAAAGAAATCAACATAGAGGATAGAAAATCTTTTCATTCTCAAAGAGCTAGTCAAGGAGAAGCTCTTTATCCTTCATCAAATATAGTTAATTGTAGAGTAAATTGAAGATCAAGAGGAAGATTCAACAACAATGCAAGAGGAAGAGGAAGCATTAATGCTACTAGAGGAGGGTGTAAGATACAAGAATGTCAAAAAAATCAGTCAAATAAGCAAGGTAACTTGTAATTTCTATGGTAAAGTTGTTCATTATGCTAGGGATTGCCTCTCCAACCCAAATAGAAGAGGGGCACTTAGAGGATGAAATAGAGGAAGAGGCAAAGACCACATGCATCAAAACAACAACGTAGTGCAAGATGCGGCTCCAACAAAAAACCAAAATATTCTTATGGACATGAACAGAGAAACACACAAGGGGAAGGTAAACAACAGATCTTGTTATGTAGATAGTGGTTGCTCAAACTACATAAGTTATAAATACAGTCACAAAATATTAGCTTATGTGAAATTGCTGAGCAATTTATTGAGAGGAACAATTTTCGCAAGTTCGAAAAAGGCAGCATCCATCGTAGCTCCACAGCTTTGTCATCAACTAGTATGGCATTGGATTGTCTCTTGACCTCTTGGAGTCCAACATGAATTGAAGAATTACATCAAAACAAAGCAAAGCTCGTACAATCGACAAACTTTAGTATTCATCTTGTAAAAGGCGGCAGAGAGGGTAGAATCAACAAGCTTTTATGTTCCTCTTGAGAGTTCAGCCTTAGAACTTACTCTCCCATAGGTTGTAAACTTTATAGAACAAACAGTCACACAAAGGGGACAATTTGCAAATACATTCTAAGCTCTTGCCTATTCAAAGAAGAATGTTCCACTATGATCTCGGGATCCTTCTCTATTGGACCATCCATGATAATGTTTGTGGCGTGTTCAAAGACAATGTAAACTTGGTTGAAATTATGGGATTCCTAGAGAGAAGTGCTCAATACTTATAAAAAAAAAACTCTTTCATATAGTTTAAGTCCATGAAAGATATATGACCTAGGATATGGAATGTCTTTTCCTTTTTGGCATGAAATTGTTCATAAAATATTTTGAACTATAACACATTCTTCATATATGATACACAAATGCAACCTCTAAAGTCGGTTTTAGGCCTCTAGATCTTGTTATTTAGTAAAAATAACATGGGGAAGGCGCATACATGTTTAAATGTGAAGACAAAGTAGATAAAAGTAGGAAGGAGTAGAGGTGTCTATTTTTAGAAAAGCCAGGTGCTCGTGTTGCTAGCCTCTCTATATAAAAAGTGGTTCTCTTAGTGTAGGTGGCCAAATTCAGTGATTCTTGTTGCATTATGAAGCTTGCAACTTGTACTATATTTATCGATAGCTTTTTTACAAAACATAATTTCTCACGAAATAGAGTTTTTCTCAGGTCTACTCTCTGTTGGGTATGTGGTGTCTTGTCAAAGCTGGCCAAATAAGCAAAGTAACTTGTAATTATTACGGTAAAGTTGATCATTATGCTAGGGACTTCTTCTCCAACCCAAATAGAAGAGGTGGGTTTAGAGGATGAAAAAGAGGAAGAGGCCAAGACCACATGCATCAAAACAACAACGCAGTGCAAGATGAGGCTCGAACACAAAACCAAAACATTCTTATGGACATGAACATAGAAACACACAAGAGGAAGGTAAAAAATAGAGCTTGTTATGTAGATAGTGGTTGCACAAACCACATGAGTTATAGATACAGTCACAAACTATTAGATTATCTGAATTTTCTAAGCAATTTATGGAGGGGAATAATTTTTGTAAGGAGATGATTTTGTACAATGCTAGTTGAGAGATAAAAAAAACTAAATGTGAGGACTCAGCCCAAGAGTCGCATAATTGTTTACCTCATAAATAAACAAATGTAGCACATCATATAAGAGTTACAATGTAGTATGAAGTTGCACAATCACACAATAAAGGTATTCTAAATGTTGATGGTATAGAGATATATGTAATGGTAGAAGTTCAAGTAACTCACACTTTAACACAAATTTCTATAGATGTTGAAGATGCTCACCAATCTAAAAATTAACTCAATCAGGCTGAAGTAGTAGCAAAGAAGATTGGTTGTTTTGCTCTTATGGAGATTGATGCGACAAAGAAGATTGGTTGTTTCGCTAGGTGTGAGCCCTAGGCTCACTCTCTCTTATGTTCTTGAAGAACCAGTATTTAGGAGGTAGTATCTTCTATATTTTAGTTATACATTAGGTAAAAATGTTAGTCTTGTTTTAAAGATTTGAAATGGCATGAAAGATTAGATAAAGAATATATATTTATGTGTGAGCGTAGTTCCTTTTTGAGTATCAACTAAAGTAGGCTACCTTCTAAAAGCAGGGAATACCTCATGCTTAGACTTCATAGGATATACCCAAAATTTTTAAGTAGCAGCCTCTATGAAAAGGACAAAATAAAGAGAGCCTCTATGTGAAGTTTTGTTCTCGGGTTCGCGGTATGTTTATAACTCGCTGTCGGTATAGGCGTCGGTATGGGTGTCGGTATACGCGTCGGTAACTCCCAGTAAAGTACCGACGCCTATACCGGCGCATATACCGACCCATATACCGGCGACTGCGGGCAACACCGACGATCCATTTGAAAGGGTCATACCGACGGTCACTTGACCGTCGGTATCTCTAAGTGACATTTTCCGAGGCCCATACCGACGCCGACTATGACCGTCGGTATATACAGCGTCGGTATGCCCCTCATATGTTGTAGTGGAAATGAGAAAGAGAAGAGATAGAGTGGCTAGAAGATAGGCAAAGAAAGAGAGATATAATGGGAGAGAGAGAGAGACGATAGGAATTTGTAGGTGCGGGGGAGAACCAGAGGAGAGAGTTTACGGAGATGAAGTGAAGAGATAGAGCATACCTTCCTAGACTGAGCTTGAGCAGGGCTCCAGCATAAGAACAAGGTAAGAAGTTAATTATCTCATTGCTTCAATACGTTATCAATATTGCTTGATCTGTTGTAGTATGGGAGCCGTTGATCTTTCTTCATGTTTTGAGAGTCTTTGTATCAAATCAACGCCCTTAGCGCTGATTTCTACATAGTAGGAAAACAATCGGCAACGCTAGCATTTAGTAGTCGAGAGGACAACATTCTCCCAAACCCCACCTAAAAAATGTTTTGCTCCTGAGTTTTGACCACGTCGATTCTCGTGATTTTATGTTTCTCATTTGCATGACGATTCCTTCGCTTCTTCATATGGGGGGTCTTCACTTGCACGAGGAGCCACTGGGTTCCATGAGCCAACGAGAATTGTTGATAGGTTGAAGTTCGAAGCGTAGAATTGTTGATAGGTTGAAGCGATGAGGCTACGGGTGCTGTTCAATAGTTAGATTGCGGAGCTCATGGAAGACTAGGTTAGGTTAAGAACAGGTAATAACATTGCACTTCAAAAGGAAATAAAGGTTGAAAAAAGTTTATCCCCATTCAAGCACACACCTACGAATGTGACCAAGAAGTTATGTTAAACGTTATGTTAAACGTATGTTAAGGATGTAATAACCAAGAAGTTATGTTAAACGTTATGTTACCATCATATTAATATCACTCCGTAGAATAAAAATTATTAGAAGTTATGATAAAAGTTAAATTCATCACTCTCGATGTCCATGGGCGTATCATGGTTTCGAAAATCTACATGCCCTACTTCGATTCGTGTTAAACGGATCCTACTTAGATTAGGCATGGTGTACATCCCCCTTCTTTGTATCTAAACATAATGTGTCATTAGATGTGGTGTCGATCCGCCTTCCTATGGGACCGTGGGGGATGCGTCTACCTTACAATGTTGTGTAATGAGTTATTTCTATTTTTTGTATGAATCAAAGACGCAAGTGTAGCATTTTTCCACTAATTGAATTTTCATTGCTACGAGAAGATGTTTCATGAGGGCTGTTGTACTTAGTTGACTTGAAGGCTCTTACCACTATTTATATGGACAAATGAACCGAGTCCTCAAATACCTGTTCCAAAAACTTAATTATTACTTGAATAGCATGATAAACTTTCTCAAATGTATCTTTAAATAGAACATAATTTCTACAACGGTGTCCAAATTTCTTGTTATGGAAACATGAGGGGTGAAGCTATTTCAAGTATTGCTTATTTTCTGATATTGTAGAGCTCTGTGGTTACCCAAAGCATAAGTCATAGTCCTTACCATTTGCCTAACAATATGTATAGGACATGTGAAACCTTCCAAGAAATAAACTGCAACACCAGGGGTACTGGGCCATCCAAATATTGAAGATGAATTGGTCCAACCCACATATGGCATGGTCGCGTATTCATATTTACTTGTAAAGTCACATCCAAAGTGAAGGGTGGACAATCTGACTAAATAAGTATATTTACCATCAGTATATTTATCATATGATATGATATGATTGGATTCTTCATTGAGAATATACAACTTTCCAAGATGCCAATTATAATCATATGCTCAACAAATGCCATAGTGTTTAGATCCTTGGATTCCCAATATCTTCTATTCATGTATTTCATTTCGTACATTTGTAGCTTTAAATGAGTTAGCTGAGATTACCACATATGATAGAAGATGGAAAGTAAGTTAGTTGAACATAATACATATGGTAGAGTATGGATTAAGTATAGTTCAGAATTAAATAGAAATATTTATTTGCATGCAATAGTTATCCTGATGACTTGAAAAAAAACATAAAAAAGATGACAAAATGTAAGACACTGCAAAGAAGTGTAAAACATATATTTTTATCATGCGTCTTGTTGAAACTAATAGTAGCGTAACGAACTAGATACATGTTGGGACATCTACAAGATTAACTCAAGGATCAAATAGCTAGATTAGAATCCGTTCTTTTCAAAATCAGAATCAACATTTCATTTGGGAAAGAAAACAATCTGAATATAAAACTAAAACTAACTACTCTAGACACTCCAAAAAGTCGTGAATAATGCAAATATTGAACAGACGAAAGACCTTGAGACTTCTCATAAGAGCATTGCCAAAGTCCCAAAAGAACCAAGTCAATAACTGATATCAGTAATGTAGAAGTATTGTTCTTTATAGTCGATCATATAACGCTGAAGTTGCGTTTTAATCAATTCATCCAACAGCCTTCATCATGAATGATAACATACAAATTCCATATCTTCTTCAAATGATACATCCAAGACCATAATGAAGAAACCTCATAATTAGAGATCCACCCAAGAAAATTTTTTAACTTGAATTATGTACTCTTGAAACAACATCAACCTTCTCTAGGCATGCTTGTGTGAATACTTGTTAATTAACGAGGACAATCTTCTACAACATCCGTGAAGAAAGGGGAAATAGTTGTATACATCATAATTTCTAAGTCATGGTTCATCTTAATTATGCTACTAATTTTTTTCTCTCTTTTTCAAATGATGATAAAAGCGCCCACCCGAGACATTCCATATTCATGAAGCAGGGAGGAATTTTAATAAATTAATTTAATCTTGGCCTCAATTTCAAGCCCTTATGAAGGTTTACATAGCTGCACAACGTTTATTCGTCTACTCTATTTGAAGCGCTCATGAAGCTTTACATAGCTATACCACTTTAGCACTCTGAGTAAGTAGACATTCGATCCAATAATAGGAGCAAAAATTGTGGCTTTCTTCCCTTGTATCTTGCTCAGCAAATCATAAACAAAATGTATTTGGAAGACAAATGACACTTCCCTAAAAGAAATCACCCATAGGCCCCTATTGTTCAGAGAATTTCATTAACATGAAAGTTCTGCTTAGAACTTCATACTAAACCAAGAACATAGACTTTGCCAGATCCAAGCATAATCTGTATGCTTGGCATTTACCAAAGCATAATCATAATCCATTTATGTGATCCACTTGACCAAAAGCATAATCTGTATTCTTGGCATTTACCAAAGCATAATCATAATCCATTTATGTGATCCACTTGCCGAAGAGAGACCAAAAAATCATCTAAGAAAACTCTCATGAATGTGATAAGATAGGGGCACTGCTAGAGCATATGCTGAGCATTGCAGAGTCCAAAACAAAGTACCATACACGCAAAGAATCCCAAGAAAGTAATAAAAAGCTATTTTTGGGATGCCTCCAATAGCCATGCACAGCTGGTTGTAGCTACTATAACCATCCCAGAATTAATAAATATCATGCCTAGCAATATCATCAAACATGCTATCAAGGAAAGGGAGGGGAAAAACATGAGGTACAGTAGCTTTATTAAGTTTTCTTTAATTAACATAGATATGAAGCTTCTTGTTCTTCTTAGGAATGATGACTATGTGTAATATCCACTCTTCATGCTCCATTGGGATAATAAAGCCAACTTTCAAGAGATGGTCAATTTCCTCTTTGACTAACTGTGCATAATGTGGGTTCATACAGTAACTTGGTTGCCTAGTTGTTTTTGTATCCACTTGTAGAACTATCTCGTGCTGATAAATATGAGGGTCGATACCTTTCATATCTTTGTAATCCGAAGTGAAGACATCCTCGAGTTCCATCAGTAGTTGAAGCTATTTTTTCCACATGTCTTCATTAAGCTAGTTAGAGCTTATGTTCTGTACTCAAATTATAGGTACAATTTGGTGTTCACTAATATATTGTTGAGATCTCTTATACTCTAATTCTAGTGAGTTTGGAATAGCCTCATCAACAGGGTCTGCTAGGAGAGACATATGTTCAGGTAGGTGGATACTGTTTATGGCATAGGTCATCATACATGCAGACAGAGACCATCAATCCAAAAGTGCTTGGGAATCCAACAATTCTAAGGACAAGAAATTATAATTTTCTCACATAAATTCACCCTCTCTATCATATATCAACCCCTCCATCATATGTAGAGGTTTTTGCAATGTGGTAAGATAGGGGCACTTCTGGAACATATGCAGAGCATTAGAGAGCTATTTTTGGGATCTCTCCAATATCCATGCACAATTGGTTGTAAACATTATAACCATCACAGAATGAATGAATTTCATGCCTAACAACTTCATCAAGCATGCTATCAGGGAAAGGGAGGGGAAAAGCATAAGATATAGTAGCTTTATTAAATTTTTGTTAAGTAACATAGATATGAAAATTCTTGTTCTTCTTACGAATGATGACTATGTGTGATATCCACTTTGCATGCTCCATTGGGATAATAAAGTCAACTTTCAAGAGATGGTCGATTTCCTCTTTGACTAATTATGCATAATGCTAGTTCATATAGTAACTTGGTTGCCTAGTTGCTTTTGCATTCAATTGCAAAACTATCTAGTGTTCATAAATATGAGGGTAATCTTGAGTGAAGACATCCTTGAGTTCCATGAGTAGTTGAAGTTGTTTTTTCTACTCCTCTTCATTACATTTGGCACTAATTTTAACCAGTTTGGGCGTATCTTCCATACCCAAATTATAGGCTACAAGTTTCTCTTCACTTATATATTGTTGAGATTACTTATCCTCTAATTCTAGTGAGTTTAGAATAGCCTCATCAACAGGACCCTCTAGGACAAACATATGTTTAGGTAGGTGGATACTGTTTATGGCATAGGTCATTATACATGCATACGAAGACCATTAGTCCAAAAGTGGTTGTGAATCCAATACTTCTAAGGATAATAAATTAGAATTTTCTCACACACATTCACGCCCTTCATCATATATCAACCCATCCATCATATCCAAAGGTTTTGCAATGTGTGGAAGTGCATGCAATTTCGTTGATCTCATTGTATCTAGAGGTAATCAATACTCATGATCCTTATATTTAATTACGAGTTCCTTCTTAGACAATTCTAGAAGGATTCTAGCTTGTTTGAGCCATGGTCTACTGAACAAGAGATTATAGTCATACAGATCAACAAATGCTCAAAGAGAAAAGAGCTAGGATGGCTAGAAGATAGTCAAAGAAAGAGAGATAGAATGAAGGGACTGAGAGCATAAGAATGTGAAGTACACACTTCCATACACATATGAGTTTGTATGGATGTGTATACATACATGTGTGTATCCAGGTAGGTGAATCTATATTTATGTGTATATGTATATGTGTGTTGGAGGATGCATCTACATGTGCGTGCATGCATCTCCATGCGGTAATGCATGTATATCTGTGTATGTATGCATTTGTGTAACTCTTTGTGTAGAAGCGAGAAAGAGAAGAGATAGAGTGGCTAGAAGATAGTCAAAGAATGAGAGATATAACGAGAGAGAGAAAGAGATAGAGGAATTTATAGGTGTAGTGGAGAACCCGAGGAGAGAGTTTAGGGAGACAGAGTGAAGACACTACAAGGAATACAGGTGCATAGCAACGATTAAGGAGACACATTTCCATCACTATAAAATTGCAAAAATCATGGCAAGAAGCATCGATCATGGACCATCAATTAAACGACGAGTTAGTCGATGTTTTTTTTGCCGTGTGGCATGAGGGGATGTGCGATGCTTGCATAGAGCTTCCCTTAAGTGACCGTTTAAAAAAGCGATGTGTTGCATAAGCGACATTACAAACATACCTTATGTGATGCCGATTCCAAGGATTTTTACGATGCCTTACCATCACTTACACGACGGTCGGTTGAAGAAAAGAACTTAAAACATTGGAGGCTCTTCGATCGGCATGTTCACACATCTGATCAAAGAGCTCTCCAACATTCGCAATTGCGTTGTGCTTACGAGCTGAAACAAGTATATGCAAAATTGTTGTTTTGCCAAATCTCTATCTTATTGTCTCTGTCTATCTAATTCTAGTGAGTTTGGAATAGCCTCATCAACAGGGTCTGCTAGGAGAGACATATGTTCAACTAGGTGGATACTGTTTATGGCATAGGTCATCATACATGCAAACAGAGACCATCAATCCAAAAGTGCTTGGAAATCCAATAATTCTAAGGACAAGAAATTAGAATTTTGTCACATAAATTCACCCTCTTTATCATATATCAACCCCTCCACCATATGTAGAGGTTTTTGCAATGTGGTAAGATAGGGGCACTTCTGGAAAATATGCAGAGCATTAGAGAGCTATTTTTAGGATCTCTCCAATATCCATGCACAACTGGTTGTAACCATTATAACCATCACAGAATGAATGAATTTCATGCCTAACAACGTCATCAAGCATGCTATCAGGGAAAGGGAGGGGAAAAACATAAGATATAGTAGCTTTATTAAGTTTTTGTTAAGTAACATAGATATGAAAATTCTTATTCTTCTTACGAATGATGACTATGTGTGATATCCACTTTGCATGCTCCATTGGGATAATAAAGTCAACTTTCAAGAGATGGTTGATTTCCTCTTTGACTAACTATGCGTAATGGTGGTTCATATAGTAACTTGGTTGCCTAGATGCTTTTGCATTCAATTGCAGAACTATTTGGTGCTCATAAATATGAGGGTAATCCCGAGTGAAGACATCCTTGAGTTCCATCAGTAGTTGAAGTTGTTTTTTCTACTCCTCTTCATTACATTTAGCACTTATTTTAACCAGTTTGGGCTTATTTTCCATACCCAAACTATAGGCTACAAGTTTCTCTTCAGTTATATATTGTTGAGATTCTTATCCTCTAATTCTAGTGAGTTTAGAATAGCATCATCAACAGGACCCTCTAGGACAAACATATGTTTAGGTAGGTGGATATTGTTTATGGCATAGGTCATTATACATGCATACGAAGACCATCAGTCCAAAAGTGGTTGTGAATCCAATACTTCTAAGGATAATAAATTAGAATTTTCTCACACACATTCACCCTCTTCATCATATATCAACCCATCCATCATATGCAAAGGTTTTGCAATGTGTGGAAGTGCATGCAATTTCGTTGATCTCATTGTATCTAGAGGTAATCAATACTCATGATCCTTATATTTAATTATGAGTTCCTTCTTAGACAATTCTAGAAGGATTTTAGCTTGTTTGAGCCATGGTCTACTGAACAAGAGATTATAGTCATACAGATCAACAAATGCTCAAAGAGAAAAGAGATAGGATGGCTAGAAGATAGTCAAAGAAAGAGAGATAGATTGAAGGGACTGAGAGCATAAGAATGTGAAGTACACACTTCCATACACATATGAGTTTGTATGGATGTGTATACATACATGTGTGTATGCATGTAGGTGAATCTATATTTATGTGTATATGTCTATGTGTGTTGGAGGATGCATCTATATGTGTGTGCATGCATCTCCATGCGGTAATGCATGTATATCTGTGTATGTATGCATTTGTGTAACTATTTGTGTAGAAGCGAGAAAGAGAAGAGATAGAGTGGCTAGAAGATAGTCAAAGAATGAGAGATATAACGAGAGAGAGAGAGAGATAGAGGAATTTATAGATGCAGTGGAGAACCCGAGGAGAGAGTTTAGGGAGACAGAGTGAAGACACTACAAGGAATACAGGTGCATAGCAACGATTAAGGGGACATATTTTCATCACTATAAAATTGCAAAAATCATGGCAAGAAGCATCGAGCATGGACCATCAATTAAACGACGAGTTAGTCGATGTTTTTTTTTGTCGTGTGGCATGAGGGGATGTGCGATGCTTGCATAGAGCTTCCCTTAAGTGACGGTTAAAAAAAGCGATGTGTTGCATAAGCGAAATTACAAACATCCCTTATGTGATGCCGATTCCAGTGATTTTTACGATGCCTTACCATCACTTACACGACGGTCGGTTGAAGGAAAGAACTTAAAACATTGGAGGCTCTTCGATCGGTATGTTCACACATCTGATCAAAGAGCTCTCCAACATTCGCAATTGCGTTGTGCTTACGAGCTGAAACAAGTATATGCAAAATTGTTGTTTTGCCAAATTTCTATCTTATTGTCTCTGTCTATCTCTATTTCTCTCTTTCTACATCGTTCTCTCTTTGAATTCTCTCTCTCTCTCTCTGTCTTTCTCTCTCTTCTCTCTCTCTCTCTCTCTTTATTGCAAGTTATTCAAGAAGCTAACCAAGCAAAAAGTATGGCTAACTATTGTAAGTACAATTTCCATTCTTTGTATATCATTTGAATTATATTATTCTCATTGTTAGCATACTCACACTTATTGATATGCACATATACACTTATACATGATGAATATGCACGTTCACACAGATACGCATGCACATACACACACATATATACACACACATACAGGTGCACATGTAGTTTCACATACATACACATACACATGCATATGCACAAACATTTCTACAACCACATAAAAAGACTTGCATGCATACATTATTGCATATATACACACACATACACACATTAACATATACTTAAATACATGTATATGCACATCCACATGCATGCACATTCACATGCATGCACATTCACATGCATGCACATGGTTGCAAATGGAAATGCATCCACACGCACATGTATGTCTCATACATATACACATGCATATATATACATTTGTATATGTTTATACACATACACATACATACACACATATACACGCACACACACATGCACATTCATACATATACACATATACATGCACATACACACATACACATACACATACACATATACATGCACATACATATAAACACATATACACATATACACATGCACATGCACATACTCATATACAAATGTATACACTTACACATGCACATGCACATACAAACATATACATACACATACACATACATACACATATACACTTACACATGCACTTGCACATACATGCATATACACATATACATATGTACATACATTCATATACACACACATATTACACACATATATATACATGCACATACGTACACACATATGAATGAATTATATAATTCAAGTACTAAGACACATGCTTAATATAAACAATAATAACAATCAATAGAACAAAACTTTTCATTACTTAATACCATACACACAATTCAAACCATAACTGAAATAAACTATATATTTATACACACACACACACACACACACACACACACACACACACACATATATATATATATATATATATATATATATATATATATATATATATATATATATATATATATATATATATATATATATATATATATATATATATATATGAATGTAAATACATATGATCCAATGTCATAATAAAAAATCCTAATCATCATAATGATGATGATGATCATCATTATCAGCATCATGATCATCCTCATCATCCTCATCCTCATCATCATGATCACCCTATGATGATCGAGATCATCCCTCCTGTGTCTGTCTCTAC
>CM035433.1:70021315-70048815 GCA_020310875.1 Ceratopteris richardii | reverse complement strand
TGAAAGAAACCATCGGCCTTGTGCTTCGAAGCTAGATCCAAATTGTTGACCAAAATTGAGGGGACGAGTCCAACCATTATCCGTAGTCTCCTAAGCAAAAGCACCCAAAAACATTTGCAAGAAACGTGATAGGTATTAACCCAAAGATGCCTCCCGCTTCTGTATGTGTAAGACCTATTTTTTAAACGAACTCCTTCAAAGTAAAAGGAGTGCCTGCAAACGAGCCAGCAAAGGCCTTTCGTCAAGTAAATTATAGACGTGAACCACTTGAGCACCATGGAATCTTTGTTGTATAGCATTTGTGTTCTCCAACCTGCTAAGCATAAGAGTTCCATTTATTCTAGTTGTAAGACATGCTTCATCTTCGATGGTTGATGTCATCATTGTTTCCAGACTCCTATGTAGAGTCTTCAAAAACTCATGGAGTGCGAGTGGAACTTTACGTAGGGTCCTCAATCGTTTTTTTACTAACTCTTGACAATGAAGGTATTTTCTTAGTATTATTATTTTTTTTCTTTTTGCTACCCCTTTTCTTCGAATACCAAGAAAAAGCAAGCCAAAAGAGATAACCAAGAAAAGCACTAAAGGGAGAAGAAAAAACAAGACATGGCGGCAACACAAAAGAGAAAAAAAAAAAAGCAAAGGAATAAAAAAGAACGAAAACCCAAAGGAAGGAAAAAATAAAGAAGGTAAAGCTTGGCGTTCACGGAGTTAACTGGCACGAATACCATTATTCTCACGTGTAGGCTTTTAGTTACAAACTTTAATGCAAAGATAATGACGCATTCGTCATGTTTCTCACGTGCTAAAGACTCCACTCTATAGACCACAGAATGCAGATGCTAGTAGGACAATTGCAATGGCTAATGCAATAGCAAATGTGGCTCTCTTGGAATAGCCAACATGGATCGATTAACACTCCGTAAAGAGAGGCAGAATTGTTGGAGATAGACGTCTTCGGAAGCACGCGAACAGCACAAGGAAGAAGAAGAAGCTTGGAGCACAACACACAAGACTGAAATGTACTACTAGAGAATGTACAAAGATAAGTAGCCCATTAGGGCAATAGGCGTATAAACAATCCGGGGGAAAAAAACCTCCTAAAGAGGGGAAAAAGTGCCCCGGCGGTCCTAGAGTGTTCACACACATCACTACCTAAATATATCAACAAATCCCCCCTGGGAGTGATGCGGTGAACAAGGAGCTAGCACTCATGTATAAGGAAGTGCCAAGCTATGTGGAAATCACTCCACAAAAGGAAGTAAGCCCAAAGCTTTGCGGAAAGCTTCAAACTTCTCCCTAGCCAGAGCCTTCGTGAAAAGGTCTGCAATGTTCTCCTACGTGGGCACATATGACAAGCTGATCTCCCCAGCAGAGAACCTCTCCCTGACATAGTGATAATGCACCTCAATGTGCTTAGAGTGAGCATGGAACACAGGGTTCCTCGCAACTGCCAATGCGCTCTGACTGTCAGTGAAGATGGTGGTGGCAGAAGACTGGCCAACACCCAAATCAGCCATAAGGTGTCTGAGCCACACACACTCAACAGTCACTGTGAAAGCTGCCCTATACTCAGCCTCACAACTGGAAGTGGCCACAGTAGGCTGCTTCTTGCTCAACCAAGATATACATGAGCTACCAAGCATGAAGCAAAAACCATTGGTGGACACACGAGTGTCATAGCAACCAGCCCAATCTGAGTCAGAAAAAGCATGCAAATCTGGCGGTAGTGATCCCCCCTTGGGATAAAACAACCGAAGTAGCCGAGTACCACTCAAGTAGCGAAAGATGCACCTAACCGCTTTCCAATGCGTGACTCCTGGGCAATGCATAAACGTGCTCATCTGTGAGACAGCAAACTGAATATCTGGCCGAGTAATGCATAAGTAAATCTAGCAACCAATAGCCTGCTGATAGAGAACAACATCAAATGCATCTCCAGCATCATGAAGACTCAATCGTAAACCTGTCTCCATAGGAGTGGCAATAGGATTACAGTCTTCAAGGCCAAAACGCTGCAATAATGTGTCAATATATTTCGTTTGACACAAAGCCATTCCACCATCAACGTGCATAAACTGAATGCCCAAATAGTGATGCAAATGCCCCAAATCAGACATCTCAAATGAGGCATGCAAATCAGCCTTAAAATCAGCAATATGTGTCTCAATAGGACCAGTGAGCAGCATGTCATCAACATAGACAACAATGATCAGAAGCACATCATTAGCACGTTTAACATATAAGGTGCTTTTAGTTGGACTGTTCTCAAAACCATGTGCAATCAGATAGGCATGTATCTTCTCATACCAAGCACGTGGTGCTTGCTTTAAACCATATAATGCCTTCTTTAACCTGCAAACCTGGTTTTCATGCCCTTTCTGCACAAAGCCACGGGGCTGAAAAACATACACTTCTTCATGCAAGTCACCATTCAGAAATGCTGTTTTAATGTCCAACTGATGTACATTCCAACCATGATGGGCTGCAAGTGCACAAATGCTCCGAACAGTAGTCATACGGCATGTAGGTGCAAAGGTCTCATCAAAATCAATGCCCCTTTCCTGTGCATAAACCTTTGCAACAAGCCTAGCCTTATACCTATCAACTGTACCATCAGGTTTACGCTTCAGCTTGTATACCCACTTAGTGCCAATGGCCTTCTTGCCAGGAGGCAAGTCACATAAAGACCATGTACCATTCTTCATTATAGCATCATATTCAGATTGCATAGCAGCCATCCAATTTTCTGAATTTTGTGCTTCATCAAAAGAAACAGGCTCATTCTCATCACAGAGACTAGATGCAGCCATAGCATAGGAATCTGATGCAAAGGAGGCACTATGAGAGCCTGAACGAGTACGATATGACAAAGGTGCATCTAATTTGTTGTCACGCAAAGTCTGCACCAGCCATTTTGGCATAGTTCTTGCCTGCTCAATATCAGCTCATCAACAAGTGCATCATGTAAATCTGCATCAGAAATGGAATGATCTGCATCATCATATGAAACATGCAAAGGCTGAGAAGTTGCCTCATTAGGACCAACACTAGCCTGTCCACCTGTAAAAAGAGGCATCAAAGTATCATACATGTCTTTGGAGCTAACAGATGTCTCCTTAGTACATGAAAGCAATGGCTGAATAACATCTTCCACACTAGCCTGTCCACCTGTAAAAAGAGGCATCAAAGTATCATACATGTCTTTGGAGCTAACAGATGTCTCCTTAGTACATGAAAGCAATGGCTGAATAACATCACGGCTAACCAGAATGCGTTTAGTCTGTGGATGATACAGACGATAGCCTTTACTTTCAGAACTGTACCCAACAAAAATACATTTTACTGCCTTATCATCCAATTTTCTGCGATGTTGTTCAGGCACTAATGCATATGCCAAACAACCAAAAACACGCAGATGAGCAATAGATGGCTTGCGGTCATGCCAAGCCTCATATGGAGTGATAGACTGCAGTGCTTTAGTGGGACACCTGTTCAGTACATATGCTGCACACATGACAGCCTCAAGCCAGAAACTATGTGGTAAGGCCTGACTTTTGACCATGCACCTCGCCATCTCCATGAGTGACCTGTTCTTTTGTTCAGCAACTCCATTCTGTTGAGGTGTATACGGCACTGTACACTGGTGTTTTATCCCACGTTCAGCCAGAAATGCATTAAAATCTGAAGACATATATTCCCCCCCTCGATCAGAACGGAGGGTGCCCATTTTACATGCTGATAGATTTTCAGCCAAAACCAAAAACTGTTTGAAGCACATGAACACTTCGGACTTTGCTTTGAGTGGATATACCCATGCATGCCTGGAAAAATCAGTCATGAAGTAGAGGTAATTTCCAAAAGAGGGTGTCTGCATAGGACCACAGACATCACTATGTACAAGCTGGAATTTCTGCATAGCCCGAACTGAACCATCTTTTGGAAAGGAAGAATGCTGCATTTTGTCCAAAATACAGCCTTCACAAACATGTTTTCCTGGTGCCTCAAGTTTGGGCAAAGAGGACACCATTTCAGATTTCTGCAGGCGTAACAAACTAGCAAAATTCAGATGACCAAAGCGTGCATGCCAAAGCTTTGCATCTGACATAGCCTGAGAATCATGAACTGCACATGCTGAATCATTCATAGATCTTTCATAGTCTATGAGCTTATACAGCCCACGACATAAAATGCCAGAAGCAATAATCACATCGCCATTTGAGAGATCATGGACTGTACACCTGTCATCAACGAATTTCACAACCAAGCCAATCTTGGCTAATGCAGAAACTGATAACAGGTTCTTTTTTATCCCTGGCACAAATAAAGCATCTGACAAAGTGAAAGAACTACCATCAGCAGTAGTCAGAATGATCTTACCAAATCCCATAACAGGATAAGAGGAGTTATTGGCGCATGTGACAGTATTCCCTGTAGGGGCAGGCTCGAGTGAAGAGAAGAAACTGTGCTGCGAGGTAATATGTTTGGTCGCCCCACTGTCAAAGTACCAAACATCTGAGTCTACTGCAGACATGCACTGATCATGAGAAGATGGGTCAAAACTGCAGACAGAGTAAACGCCCAATCTTCTTCCTGCACAAGATTTGCAGACTCTATTTTTGGTGTAGAGGCCTCTGCAACAACCATTCCAGCCTCTTTCTTCTTTGCCTCTTTAGCAACCAGTTTTGGACCGTTCTTTATGATATGATCATTTCCTTTACAGTACTTGCAGAACAATTTCTGCTTTTCTGATTTCTTCTCATCTTTATCCTGGTTCTTCGATTGTGCAGCATTTGCAGATTTCTGCTTACTAGTAGAAGAGCTCCATTTTCCTTTGCCCTTCTGACTAGCCAGGAAAGCTTGATCTGCAACACGCATAATGGACCTGTTCTGCCTGGACTGATCTTCCTGCAACAGAACAGAGACTAATTCCTCAAATGACAAGGCATTCGGATTGCCTTTCATCATCAACCGAAGAGTAGACTCTGGTATAACCTCATCAGCAGAAATCAATTGTTCCTTCAGGTCTTTGATCTTTGTAAGAAAACTGTCCATAGAATCACCTTCATTCATGTGCTCACTCTCCAACTGTTTTCGGAGGTAAGCAACACGAGCCTCATTCCTAGCCTGGTACAAAGTGGTAAGTAAATATCCCAAGCATCCTTTGCTGTTGTACAAGAGCGAATGTGAGGAATAATGGCACGTTTGACAGACAAAGCTATCAATGCATGTGCCTGGGCATCTCTGCCATCCCAACGAATCTGCTCTGTAGTAGGTGCAACAGAAACAGCACCACGAACAGGAATCTGCGGAATATCATCTTCGACACCATCTTCATCAGCTCCAACACCTGTATTTGCAGTACCTATCGTTACAGGTGTAACAGGACGTCTTTCAACACCCTGCACAATGTTCCATAATCCTTTTGCAACCAGTAGATGTCGCATCATATAAGCCCATAATGGGTAGTTGGTACCATCCAACTTATCCTCAACAGCCAACATACGGAATACATCACTGCTTTCAGCCATGGCCGGTGACTAAAATACCTTGATGCAGAAAATTGACTGTATCTCAAAAAGTTTAACGGATTTGCCCAGACGAGTTCTGCTAGACCTGTAGCAGACTTCGAGACACTTAAACTGGCGAACAAAAACTGGTATATACCTTTGGCACAAAAGGACGAAATAGCCTGCACAAGCGCTGCGATAGTGCATTCGGAGGCCGAAACGAGCTCAGATCGCAATTTCGGCACCACAAAGCGAAGCCGTTTTGATCTCGGAAACACCTTGAGTATGCTCACCAAATTTCGTGCGAATCTGAGACTGCAAACGGAGGAGTGTCGACGGCGCCCTAGAAGAAGCGACGACCTGCTTTGATACCAATTGTTGGAGATAGACGTCTGCGGAAGCACGCAAACAGCACAAGGAAGAAGAAGAAGCTTGGAGCACAACACACAAGACTGAAATGTATTACTAGAGAATGTACAAAGATAAGTAGCCCATTAGGGCAATAGGCGTATATACAAGCCGGGGGAGAAAAACCTCCTAAAGAGGGAAAAAAGTGCCCCGACGGTCCTAGAATGTTCACACACATCACTACCTAAATATATCAACAAGAATAACCAATGTGGCCTGATCGACTCTCTCCAAAGACAACCTATGCTAGAAAAAGGACTAAGAATGGAAACTTGTGAGGTGTGCTATGAGTGACTTGTATGAGTCATTACAACAATGCATCAAGCATAGTATTGAGAGACTAACTATCAAATAAGTCACAATGCTATTAATAAAGCAATCACAAGGTAATTGTTGCTATAAAAGAAAAAGTGTATTGCATTGGTTGAAAACGATAAAGAATTTAGTATAGAATTTCAAGGCATTTAGATATGTTGCATGTTTAATCATTGTAGATCACCACAGTCCACTCTATAACACTTTCCATAAAGTTAAATCTAGTGAGAGATGTTGATCGATTGGGTCAAAGTGAGTAGACATAGGTATTGTAGGCACCTCATGGAGGGGAACACAGTGAAGGCAAGCACTATAGAGATCATAATAATAAAGATGATCTATAATAATACAAATTCTCTTACTATAGGCTAATAACTTACAACAGTCTGGTAAAGATAATGAGTGTGGGGGTATGCCTATCTTTAGAAAAGAGAAAATCATATCATAATAAGTAGTAACTAGATCCCATGGTGTGGAAACAGTAGGAGGTTGGGCCGTATAAATGGGCAGAGGGTTCATGTTCCTTACATCAGGCAATTCAGTGAAATCCAACCGGGAGAGGAAATCAGCTAAAGCATGGTGCATGCCTAGTCGACACACAATGTCAAAATCAAATTTCTCTACTATAGGACCCATTGGGCTAGTCTACCTATACAAGCCTAATTTTAAACTAAATAAAGGAGGGCAACATGATCCACATGGAAAATAATTTTCAACTTGATAAGTAATGGGGATACTTCGTAATGGAGTACATCAATCTCAAGCACTCCCTTTCAGTCACCAAATAATTCTTCTCTGCATTGGCAAGTCATCAATTAGTGTAAAAGATTGATCTATACCATTTATGAGTAACGTTAGTAAGCAAACTACCAATAGTGATATTCATAGTATGAACAAAAAAATGAAATGGTAGCTCCCGATTGGGTGCTTGCAAGATAGGAACATATGTCAATAAAGTCTTCAAGTGATCAAAAGAAGTCTCGCACTACGATGGCTAGTGAAGGTCTTTCAGAGGGAGATGAATTGATTTTTTTTAGCAGCACAATGAGATGCGCCAACTACCTTAGGTGAGGACCATGCCACCAAAATTTCCCTAGAAAATGGAGAACCTTAGGATTCAATGGGGCAAGAGCTTCTAATACAACTTTGAAGTTGTTGCAATCAACCTGGATATGCTAGACTAAGATCAGGTGACCCAACAACTTTTTGCCATACTAAACCAAGAACATAGAATTTGCCAGATTCAAACATAATCTGTATTCTTGGCATTTACCAAAGCATAATCATAATTCATTTATGTGATCCACTTGCCGACAAGAGACCAAAAAATCATCTAAGAAAACTCTCATGAATGTGATAAGATAGGGGCACTACTAGAACATATGCGGAGCATTACAGAGTCCAAAACTAAGTACCATACACGCAAAGACTCCCAAGAAAGTAATAAAAAACTATTTTTGGGATGCCTCCAATAGGCAAGCATAGCTGGTTGTAACCACTATAACCATCCCAGAATAAATAAATCTCATGCCTAGCAATATCATCAAACATGCTATCAAGGAAAAAGAGGGGAAAAACATGAGGTACAGTAGCTTTATTAAGTTTTCGTTAATTAACATAGATATGAAGCTTCTTGTTCTTCTTAGGAATGATGACTATGTGTAATATCCACTCTTCATGCTCCATTGGGATAATAAAGCCAACTTTTAGGAGATGGTCAATTTCCTCTTTGACTAACTGTGCATAATGCTGGTTCATACAGTAACTTGGTTACCTAGTTCTTTTTGCATCCGCTTGCAGAACTATCTAAGGCTCATAAATATGAGGGTCGATACCTTTCATATCTTTGTAATCCCAGGTGAAGACATCCTCGAGTTCCGTTAGTAGTTGAAGCTATTTTTTCCACTTGTCTTCATTAAGTTTGGTAGTAATTTTAACTAGTTTGAGCTTATCTTCTGTACTCAAATTATAGGTAGAAGTTGGTGTTCACTAATATATTTTTGAGATCCTGTATACTCTAATTCTATTAAGTTTGGAATAGCCTCATCAACAGGGTCTGCTAGGAGAGACATATGTTTAGGTAGGTGGATATTGTTTATGGCATAGGTCATCATATATGCAGACGGAGACCATCAATCCAAAAGTGGTTGGGAATCCAATAATTCTAAGGATAATAAATTAGAATTTTCTCGCATAAATTCACCCTCTTTAACATATATCAACCCCTCCATCGTATGTAGAGATTTTTGCAATGTAGTAAGATAGGGGCACTTCTGGAACATATGTAGAGCATTAGAGAGCTATTTTTGGGATCTCTCCAATAACCATGCACAACTGGTTGTAACCATTATAACCATCACAGAATGAATGAATTTCATTCCTAGCAACGTCATCAAGCATGCTATCAGGGAAAGGGAAGGAAAAAACATAAGATCTAGTAGCTTTATTAAATTTTTGTTAATTAACATAGATATGAAAATTCTTGTTCTTCTTAGGAATGATGACTATGTGTGATATCCACTTTGCATGTTCCATTGGGATAATAAAGTAAACTTTCAAGAGATGGTCGATTTCCTCTTCGACTAACTATGCATAATGCTGGTTCATATAGTAATATGTTGCCTAGTTTCTTTTGCATTCAATTGCAAAACTATCTAGTGCTGATAAATATGAGGGTAATCCCAAGTGAAGACATCCTTGAGTTCCATGAGTAGTGGAAGTTGTTTTTTCTACTCCTCTTTATTACATTTGGCACTAATTTTAACTAGTTTGGGCCTATCTTCCATACCCAAATTGTAGGCTACAAGTTGCTCTTCACTTATATATTGTTGAGATTGCTTATCCTCTAATTATAGTGAGTCTAGAATAGCCTCACCAACAGGGCCCGCTAGGACCAACATATGTTTAGGTAGGTGGATACTGTTTATAGCATAGGTCATCATACATGCATACGGAGACCATCAGTCCAAAAGTGGTTGTGAATCCAATACTTCTAAGGATAATAAATTAGAATTTTCTCACACACATTCACCCTCTTCATCATATATCAACCCATCTATCATATGCAAAGGTTTTGCAATGTGTAAAAGTGCATGCACTTTAGTTGATTTCATTGTGTCTAGAGGTACTCAATACTCATGATCCTTATATTTAATTACCAGTTCCTTCTTAGACAATTCTAGAAGCATTTTAGCTTGTTTGATCCATGGTCTACTGAATAAGAGATTATAGTGATAGGGATCAACAAATTCTCAAAAGAATGTACAATCACTTCATGAAGATTATGTGGGTTCTCTCCAACATGCCTTTAGAAAAGAGATAGGATGACTAGAAGATAGTCAAAGGAAGAGAGATAGAATGAAGGGAACGAGAGCATAGGAATGTGAAGTACACACTTCCATACACATATGAGTTTGTATGGATGTGTATACATACATGTGTGTATGAATGTAGGTGAATCTATATTTATGTGTATATGTATATGTGTGTTGGAGGATCCATCTATATGTGTGTGCATGCATCGCCATGCGGTAATGCATATATATCTATGTATGTATGTGTTTGTGTAGCTGTTGTGTAGAAGCGAGAAAGAGAAGAGATAGAGTGGCTAGAAGATAGTCAAAGAATGAGAGATATAACGAGCCAGAGAGAGAGAGAGAGAGAGAGAGAGAGAGAGAGAAATTTATAGGTGTAGGGGAGAACCCGAGGAGGTAGTGTAGGGAGACAAAGTGAAGAAACTACAAGGAATACGAGCGCATAGCGACGATTAAGGGGACACAATTACATCGCTATAAAATTGTAAAAATCATCGCAAGAAGCATTGCGCATGGACCATCAATTAAACGAAGAGCTAATTGATGTTTTTTTCAACGTGTGGCATGACGAGATGTGCGATGCTCGCATAGAGCTTCGCTTAAGCGATGGTTTAAAAAAGCATCACCTAAGAATGCTTTTTTGTGTCACATCAGCGACGTTACTAACATCCCTTATGTGATGCCGATTCTAGTGGTGTTTACAATGCCTTACCATCACTTACACGAGGGTCCATTGAAGAAAAGAACTTAAAACATTGGAGGCTCTTTGATCGGCATGTTCACACATCTGATCAAAGAGCTCTCCGACATTTGCAATTGCATTGCACTTACGAGCTGTAACAAGTATATGCAAAATTGTTGTTTTGCCTAATCTCTATCTTATTGTCTCTGTCTATCTCTATTTCTCTCTTTCTACATTGTTCTCTCTTTGAATTCTCTCTCCCTCTCTCTCTCTCTCTTTTCTCTCTCTCTCTCTCTCCCTCTCTCTCTTTCTCCCTCTCTCTCTCTCTATCTCTCTCTCTCTCTTTATTGCAGGTTATTCAAGAAGCTAACAAAGCAAAAAGTATGGCTAACTATTGTAAGTACAATTTCCATTCCCTGTATATCATTTGAAGTATTTTATTTTCATTAGTTAGCATACTCACACTTATTGATATGCACATATACACTTATACATGATGAAGATGCACGTTCACAAAGATACACATGCACATGCATACACATATATACAGACACATACACGTGCACATACACATACACACACATACACATGCATATGCATAAACATTTCTACAACCACATAAAAAGACTTGCATGCATACATTATTGCATATATACATACACGTACACACATTAACATATACTTAAATACATGTATATGCACATCCACATGCATGTACATTTACATGCATGCACATTCACATGCATGCACATGGTTGCAAATGGAAATGCATCCACACGCACATGCACGTCTCATACATATACACATGCACATATATACATTTGTATATGTTTATACACATACACATACATATGCACATGTGTATATATACACACACATACACATATATACACATATATATACACATACATACACACACATATACATGCACACACACATGCACATACATACATATACATGCACATGCACACATACACATACACGTACACATATACATGCACATACATATAAACACATATACACATGCACATGCACATACTCATATACAAACGTATACACTTACACATGCACATGCACATACAAACATATACATACACATACACATACATACACATATACACTTACACATGCACATGCACATACATGCATATACACCTATACATATGTACATACATTCATATACATACACATATTACACACATATACATGCACATACATAGACACACATATTGCACACATATATATACATGCACATAATAACAATCAATAGAACAAAAAATTTCATTACTTAATACCATACACACAATTCAAACCATAATTGAAATGAAGAAATATATATATATATATATATATATATATATATATATATATATATATATATATATATATATATATATATATATATATATATATATATATATATATATATATATATCAATATAAATACATATAATCCAATGTCCTAATAAAAAATCCTAATCATCATCATGATCATCATCAGCATCCTGATCATCTTGAGCATCCTCATCTTCATCATCATGATCACCCTGTGATGATCGAGATCATCCCTCCTATGTCTATCTCTTCACCTAATCCATATCTGCCTCTCCATAATACTCTTGTATTCCATATAACAAACATAAATAAGTAAAACAATTAAAACATCCATAAAAATAAAATAATTATATAAAATTTAATAATACTCACAAAGGCATCGAGATGATCTCCCATATACTCGCTCAAACGCCAATATCAAAAATGTGTAGCATACTCGATCTCGTGTTTCATAGGATATCGACCATAATCCTTTTGCTACATTGAAACAAATAAAATAGATTAGTTTCTTGCATTTTAACTAAAATAAAAAATATACTCACAATAACATATGTACCTAAAAATGTAGCTACAAAACCATGATGGCCCATTCGGCCTAGGTGCGATGTGTGGCCCGACTGAACTCTCTTCTTTGCAGCAACCTGTTTATTTAGGAAAAAAGAAATACATAAATTAAATGTAAAAATTACTAAAATATTATAAATATAAACTATTAATTTGTATACCTTCTGTTGAGGAAATGACTCCTCAAGACGTAGCTATCTATGAAAAAATTGGCATGTCTCAAGTGGTATGTTAGATCGCCTCTTATTTTTTTCCACCATACAATATCTCCTATTAATTTAATCTCAAACAGAAAAAGGAAATTAGAATATATACACATATATACACACATACACATACATATACCCACATACACATATACATGCAAACATACACACACACACACACACACACACATATATATATATATATATATATATATATGTATGTATATATATGCATACATCTACACATATACATACATATAACATAAAGACACATATACATATCCACATATATACGTACACACACATGCATGCATATACATTCATTCATACAAAATACATGCATTTATCCCACAATAATGTGTATTTGTGTATATATGAATACGTGTGTACGTGGAAATGTGTATATGTGAACATGTGTGTATATGTAAATATGTATATGTGAATGTTTATGTATGTAAATAATGAGATTATTAATATCAAATACCATTATTTGTGGATTATGATCAATCAAATGGAACTCCACCACCGGCTCCTCATTGTGCAAGGACTATATAGTGTAAGTATATGAAATATTTAATTTTAAATATATTTGATGGATACATTACTTATATATTTTTTTGTTTCTTATGCTAATCATGTTCAGATAAATCAGAGGGCACTCCATCAACTCCTACCCATGCAACGACTTCACATGTGTCCTTCGATAATAATCATGATGAATTTTACTATCAAGAGCATATTATATATTGGTGTAACTCTTGTTATGGCACATATTGAAGACCAAGATTGGAATGTATTGAACATGAGGCAAAGTATGGTACTTTTGAGCATGCACCAGCACCTGGTCAACATGATAATGTTTGGGTGTGTATTTTTTCTATAAATTAATGTCATTATTTCATTTAAAAACCATATACAAAATCAAATTACTTTTGATAACACGAATACTTGCTCGATGATGATGACGATGATGATTTTTTTCTCATAATATTAATATACCTTGTACATGTCATGGACTTGTTGTTCATGAATTACAAGCACATGTTTCTAGAAATCATGTACCTCCTAGTTTAGAGACTGAAACGGCTGGAGATAATCCATTGCCAGCTCGTGATCATTCTCTGGTACAAACATATGATATAAGAAGATATGGAGGATGGAATAGAGAACCACTTCCTTTAGATGGAGAGGTTTTCAATTTTTGGGGTAATCGCTATATGATTGCTCCATCCACTATTACTAATACTGGGCGTGGTCTCTTTATAGTAGAGGATTTGTATGTGCCTCCGAACTCTAAAGTCACTCTTATGTCATTTTATGGTCCTATATATGGATGGGGAGATTGGCATTGACTTGCACATTATGTTCAAAGAATGAGTACTTATGGAGTATGGTTTAATGCAGCATCCCTTACTAGTAGAAGGATTTCACATGCACAAAATGAATGATTACATATTGATGGAAGGCTTTACACGCATGGAAATATAGGAGGTTTAATAAATAGTAGTCAAGGGTTACATATATAGTTCAAGGACTAATTGCACATTTGAGGAGCATGAAAATAGTCATAAATCACCAAACGTGAGCAGAGATGTAGCAAGATACATAGTTGTCAATGCTATTACTACATTACATGCTAGTGATGAACTATTAGTGAATTATGGATGGTGTAGATCTCCAAGAGCACCTTTCAGCTAGAGAGAATGATAATTCTCTATCCATATATAAGAACTTATATATTTAGCTTTATATTTAAAGTTTAATTTTATTTATTTTGTGAATACTAATGAATTTTATTCATGTGTGTAGATTCCAACATATGATGTTGATGATATTCCTCCACACCATTCACAATTGCCAGTAAGACCTCATTTATTAGAAGCTTCTATGAGGAGGCTACACAAAAGTGATCATGTGCAATATGCAAGGTTGAAAGATCTATATTCAAAAGAATATAAAGTACAAGATTTGTGGGACAATGATGAAGATGATGGCATGACCAATTTTATTGAGGACTCATATCAAAATGACAGTGAGAGCATTGATATTTCTAAGAATCAGAAATATCTTTGAGAGGAATGTCTAAAGCATGTATATGAAGGAAGTTTTTTAACACGACTAAGTGTGAGCTTACTTATTCTCAATCTTCAAAATTGTTATGGATGGAGTAATGTATCCGTTTGGATACTATTAAGGTATAATTTTCAATTTTCTATCTATCTACTATCTATCTATCTATGTATATGTATATGTATATATATATATATATATATATATATATATATATATATATATATATATATATATATATATATATATATATATATATATATATATATATATATATATATATATATATATATATATATATATATATATATACAGATAATATACATGAATGTATACACACATATAAACATACACACACATATGCACATGTTAAGAGAGTAAGGTCAAATTATACATACCTGTATCGAATGAAGATGTTTTGTTCATCTAGCCTTTAGAATTATCCACCTAACCTTTAGAATCTTCTTGAGTTGTATCAAATTTTCAGTGATGATGAAGATAATGAGTATGTGAAGAGAGGCAAAGGAAAATTGGCACTCGCAGAGAACATATCAATATGGTATTCTTTGGAGTATTGGAAAGAGTTAAAAGTATGTCATCTTCTTGATCCTATGCATATATTCAAGAATATTGGTTATTCACTATGGTAGCATCTTCTTGGACTAAAAGATACAATAGCATCAAGGAATGATTTCAAAGATCAAAACTCAAAACCAAAGTTATGGCAAATTTTTGATAGACATTGACAGGATATGACTTATGCACTTGCTCCTTGGGTACTCACAACAAAAGAGATATAGACTATCAATAGTATGATTCAATTGATTATGACTCCTACATGATATGCAGCATCTTTCCAAAACATGTTTACTATGGATGATAAGAGCTTATCTGGGTCAAAGACCCATGACTGAAATAACTTTTTGAAACATATGTTAACTTTGGTTATCGATGGATATACAACAAAAGGAGTACGAGATGTGATCTATGGTCTTGGATCGCTTATAAAGTAATTATGATACTTTTATATTTAATATGTATGAATATTGGATATCTTTTATTTTTTAATTAACTTCTTTATAAGTTTTTTTATGATATGCATAGGTGAATTACATCAAAAGAGATTGACAAAAACTCGATTCCACAAAAAAACGTGAATCCAAAGAGCTACTATGTTTGATGGAGAAAGAGCTTCCTACTTCATTTTTTGATGTTCAGGTTCATTTATTAGTCCATCTTGTAGATGAAATAGAGATTGTAAGTGTTCTCAACACTCGATGGATGTTTTGGGTCGAGCCATTTATGGGAATATTAAAAGGTTATGTGCGATAAAGAGCGAAACTAGAAGGATCCATGGCAGATGGTTGGATGCTTGAAGAGTGCATGTATTACATTAGTGAGTACCTTGAAAGAGTTCATGAAGAAGCTCCATGTGCATGGACCAATGAGTCTTCTTCAAAATAACAGATGAGGTATTATGAGTTAAGGAAGTTCCATTTTTATTTACATTTCAAGAAAAAATGATCTTTCTACTTTTGTAGCATATAATACTGAATGAATTAAAGCATTCCTTAGTGAGTACGAACACGAACTTCAAAATCTCCGAAGTAAAAGGTAAAGAAACAAAAGATATAGATGTAATGTGTCTATGTGTGTGTGTGTGTGTCTATGTGTGTATGTCTGTGTGTATGCATGTGTATGTGTGTCTATGTATGTGTGTATGTGTGTGTCTATGTGCGTGTGTAAATCTCTGTGTATATGTGTGTGTATGTGTATATGTGCCCATGTGTGTATGTGCCCATGTGTGTGTATGTATCCATGTGTGTGTATGTGTGTATGTGTGTATGTGTATGCATGTAAGCATATATCTATGCATATGCATGTGCATTATGTATCTATATGTATGCATATGTGTGTGTATGTGTGTGTATGTCCGTGTATGCATGTAAGTATGTATGTATGCATATGCATATGCAGTATGTATGCATGTATGTGTATGTGTGTGTATGTCTCTTTAGGTGCATGTGTATGCATATATATGTGTGTGTGTCTCTCTCTACGTGTGTGTGTGTGTCTATGTGTGTATATGTATCTATGTGTATGTGTGTGTTTGCATCTGTATGTATGTGTATGTGTATGTGTCTATGTGTATGTATGTGTCTATCTGTGTGTATGTGTATGCATGTATCTATGCATATGCATGTGCATTATGTATGCATATGTATGCATATGTGTGTGTATGTGTGTGTATGTGTCTATATGTGTGCATGTCTATGCATGTATCTATGCATATGCATGTGCATTATCTATGCATATGTATGCATGTGTGTGTGTATGTATGTATGCATATGTATATGCATTATGTATGCATGTATGTGTATGTGTGTGTATGTCTCTATATGTGTGTGTATGTGTGTACGTGTGTGTATGTGTGTGTGTATGTGTGTGTGTGTCGATGTGTGTACATGTATGTGTATGCATGTGTATGTGTGTGTATGCATGTAAACATGTATGTATGCATATGCATGTGCAATATGTATGCATATGCATTATGTATGCATATGTGTGAATGTGTGTGTATGTGTGTCTATCTATATATATGTGTCTATCTTTATATATGTGTCCGTATGGATGTGTATGTGTGTGTGTAAATGTGTGTGGATGTGTGTGTATGTGTATGTGTATGTGTGTGTGTGTGTATGTGTGTGTGTGTGTGTCTATGTGTGTATATACGTGTGTATCTATATATATGTGTCTGTGTGCATGTGTATGTGTGTGTGTAAATGTGTCTGGATGTGTGTGTGTAAGTGTGTATGTGTCTATGAGTGTGTATGTGTTTATGTCTGTGTATGTGTCTATGTGTGTATGTGTATGCATGCATGTATGCATATGCATGTGCATTATGTATGCATATGTGTGTGTATGTGTGCGTATGCATTTAAGAATGTATGTATGCATATGCATATGCATTATGTGTGTACGTGTGTGTGTGTGTCTATGTGTGTATGTGTGTGTATGCATGTGTATGTGTGTAAATATGTGTGTATATCTCTGTGTGTATGTGTGTGTATGTGTCTATGTGTGTGTATGTGTATGCATGTATCTATGTGTGTGTGTGTATGTGTATGCATGTGCATTATGTATGCATATGTGTGTGTATGCATGTAAGTATGTATGTATGCATATGCATATGCATTATGTATGCATATGTATGCATGTATGTGTATGTGTATATGCCTCTCTCTATGTATGTATATGCATATATATGTATGTATGTGTGTGTATGTGTGTATGCATGTGTATGTGTGTGTATGCATGTAAGCATGTATGTATGCATATGCATGTGCATTATGTATGCATATGTATGCATGCGTGTGTATGTGTGTAAAAGTATGTATGCATATGCATTATGTATGCATATGCATTATGTATGCATATGTATGCATGTATGTGTATGTCTCTACACATGTGTGTGTATGCATATATATGTGTGTATGTGTATATGTGTATGCATGTCTATGTGTGTGTATGCATGTAAGCATGTATGTATGCATATGTATAATTGTATGTGTATATGTGCATGTATGTCTCTTTATGTGTGTGTGTAAGTGTATGTGTGTATGTGTTTGTATGTGTGTGGGTGTGTCTATGTGTGTATGTGTGTGTGTCTATGTGTGTGTGTATGTGTGTATATATGTGTGTATCTATATATATGTTTCTGTCTGCTTGTGTATGTGTGTGTGTAAATGTGTGTCGATGTGTGTGTGTGCATAAGTGTGTATGTGTCTATGTGTGTGTGTATATGTGTGTGTATGTGTATGTGTTTGTGTGTCTATGTGTGTATGTGTGTGTGTCTATGCATGTATATGTGTGTGTATATGTGTGTGTCTATGTGTATATGTGTGTATGTGTGTGTGTATGCATATGTATGTGTGTGTATGTGTGTGTGTGTGCATACCTGGCTTCAAGAGTGTGTCGATCTCTCTGTCTCTGTCTGTGTGTGTGTTTGTATCCAAATCCCGACACAAATGTGCTACGAGAAATCGATTTTTTTTTTAACATTCCAAAGTGTCACTTATGCGACGCTCTGGAACACAGGATGCCGTTTATGAGATGCTAAAGCATCACATGTAATTTGCCAATGTCCCAAATAGCGTCACTATTTGAGACACATAGTTTTAGCGTCGCATAAGTGATGCTCACATTGCTTATGCGACGACATCTCCTTAAAAGAAAAAAAAACAAGGCCGTCACTTATAGGACGGTAGCGTTGCTTATGCGATAGTAGCATCGCATAAGCGACGGTTCTCGTTTTTTTTTTCAATTCAGAGGTGTCGCAACGCCCCCCTATTTCTAGTAGTGAGAGATAGTGCTTATATTGTGAGATTAAGCTTGAGTGGGGCTCCAGTATAAGAACAAGATAAAAAGTTACTTATGTTATTGCTTCAATACGTTATCAATATTAATTGATCTGTTGTACTATGGGAGCCCCTGATCTTTTATAATGTTTTTGAGACCATTTGTATCAAATAAACGCCCTTAACCCTGACTTCTACATAGTAGGAGAACAATGGGCAATGCTAGCATTTACTAGTCGAGAGGACAACATTCTGACAAACCCCACATAAAAGGATGTTTCGCTCTTGACTTTCGACCACGTCAATTCTCGTAATTTTATGTTTCTCCTTTGCATGACGATTCATATGGGGGGTCTTCACTTGCACGAGGAGCCACTCAATTCCATGAGCTACGTCCATTCTGAGATGAAAGTCATGAGAATTTCTTTTGCTTTTGATGTTTCTATTCTGTTCTCGCTTTTTACATGTGATGAATGCGTGAATTCCCTTGCACGTATAAAATTCGGCTTTCTTACGCATGTGGGTTTGCGCAGATCTCATATGTGACATATTAGAAAAATCTTCGCCACAGTTCCTTTCAATCCCGCTGGTAGATGCATTTGAATAATTCTTGTGTACGAAGGAGAAAGTTTCCTAAACAAACAGCAGATTTGAAAAATGCTTGTAAACCAGTTCTTCATCATTACAATCGTTGAGCTTGCCAACCAGTTGTCAAATGCACACCCGATATTGACGGTTCGCAGCTCGCAGTTCCCGTAAATGGGCATCATCGCGGAGATTCATTCTCTGGCAGCGGCCACACTTTTGGGCTTCAATTGTTCCGCGCTCATCCACAAATACTGTCGTTTGCTTCAACAGCTCCATTCTCTCATCTCGATACCCAAATGCGAGCATATACCAGCTCTGCTTCCCTCCTTCTACGAATCTAATCGAGCTGCACAGTTTAGCCGCTCTTACGCATCTAATATAACTACAGCGTTTAGCGATTGAACTTCATCAATAATATTCCTCTTGCCTCCGAAAACATTGTGCACGGAAGCCTGTCGTGTCCTTGCATTATCGTACGGGCTCCACAAATATTTCTAGCTTTGACATTAATCCGAATCTCTCCGTGGAGAATTTTTCATATAAGGACACTTTTCTATTTTCTATGAGAAGAACGAAAAAGGTCTATGAATTTAAAATCCCGTATGACATGAGTCCAATTGAGACACCACCTCCTTTGAGGCACGATGTGTAGATCTTGGTTCATCTTAATACCTACCCCCATATTAGCCAAGTTGTTGCCATCTCTCCATCTCAACCCTTCCATTCATGAAGGATCTTGACTAAGACAGACGCTAAACTTCGAATTGTCCCAAGCATTCATTTGTGCCTTAATAGGCACCAATATTCATAACTATATCTCCTAGTTTGACCAATTTCCTTAGATCTAATTAAACGTTTTTAGAAGTGATTCCACATACAGAAACCTTATTTCATAATCCCTTCACTCTTTACAAGTTCTTTGAATCCGGTTCTTTGACTTAATCAATCCAAAACTAGACAGAATTGTTTTGTCTAATATTAGTTGCCCATTTTTTATTTCCTCAATCCAAAACTAGATAGAATGGTTATTTCTAATGTTACTTGCCCATTTCTAGTCTCCATTGATCATTGTAGACGAGGTACAAGGGTATCTACTTTTAGCAGGACCATGCAACATGCACTTCCAGTACTTCACCTAGTCAAGAGAGGTTCTGCTTCGGGAAATATACCCTTTAACACTTCTATCAGCAGGTAGATAACAATAATTGCACAATATTGTAAATACTGAAAAAGAAGATTACTGACATATGACAATAGTGAAGGCTGCAACCACTCCTTAGTTCGAACAGGTGATTACAATATAAGCAAAAGAAATGATCTTAGAGTTGATACTCTGGGCTAACGTGCCATTCTAGATTAGAATCAATACAAGAGATCCATCCAGTACATACAATGAACATAACTAGATGTGGACTGGTACTGATCAATACAAAGGTATGAAGACTTGCTCTAAGGGAAAGAGCACAAAAAAAAATTTATGTCTCACATTGAATGACAAAACCAAGTGACTCTCTTCACATTATAGTGCTATTAGCCCTCCACTAGGAAGCCCACACTCTGTATCCTCACCATAGAGTGACTTCCTACAGTAGGTTTGTAGCTACAGAGTGCAAGAGAGGACTCCTGTATGTATGTATGTGTGTATCTCCTCAATGAGTACTAGTCCATTGCTTTTATAGGCTCCAATAGACCAAGAAGGCCTTGCCGATTCCCACGTTCATTGAATATGCACCGATTGATTGCCACAAAATTGGAGGGGTAGATTAAATATGCCACCATTTTTGAACTGGATCCTCACAAATAGGCAGTCGTCTTTGAATTGGATTTTGTATTTGTACCAAAATCCCTTTAAGGATAGGCAAACTTTATGTTTTACCTTCCACATACTTAGTACCATCTTCAGGGTTGTAGACTACATTCTTGGAATTTTTTCACTCTATTCAGACTTGGAACAACTTACCTTTTTCATAATTTTTCCATTAAATAAATGGAACCTGAGTGAATAGTTCCCAAAGGGAATTTTATTGCCAATACTTGGGCAAACTTCAGAGTTGGTTCAATCGCATGTTCTTGGACAATCATGGTGAAGCTTGATCAAGTTTGGTTGATCTTGCAACTAGAATAAAGACTTAGTCTTTATTTTTAAGATGTCTTGAATTATCAAAAGCTTCTTTGCTTATCCAAAGGATTTTTAGAGATATATCCCTCAACTTATGTCCAAGCATACACTGATGCCTCTTAGATTCCAAAGTTAAGAATCTTTGATCCACCTTTAGGTTATATCAATATTTGGACTTAAGTACCAATACCGATGGTTTGGGAATTGTTGGAACTACTTGCTATTAAACTTACTTGAAAGATTCTAGTCTCACATCTAAGGAGATATTTTTCTTTCAAGAAATTTAGATTCCTACCAAGGAATCAGGTAATGCTAAGCCAATGATTCATCTTGGAATCTTTTGGTTTACTAAAATAATGTTGTCAAAAGAAATCTTGAAATTTGGACAAACAATAAAGATTTAAATCTTCGTCTTGTCCAAAAGATATTCCTTTTTTAACCAATGAGATAGTTAACCACACTATTTCCTTTATTGGCTTATCCACTCAAGTAGCGAAAGATGCGCTTAACCGCCTTCCAATGCGTGACTCCTGGGCAATGCATAAACCTGCTCATCTGTGAGATAGCAAACTGAATACCTGGACGAGTAATGCATAAGTAAATCAAGCATCCAACAGCTTGGTGATAGAGAACAACATCAAATGCATCTCCAACATCATGAAGACTCAATCGTAAACCTGTCTCCATAGGAGTGGCGATAGGCTTACAGTCTTCAAAGCCAAAACACTGCAATAATGTGTCAATATATTTCGTTTGACACAAAGCCATTCCACCATCAACTTGCATAGACTGAATGCCCAAATAGTGATGCAAATGCACCAAATCAGACATCTCAAATGAGGCATGAAAATCAGCCTTGAAATCAGCAATATGCTTCTCAATAGGACTAGTGAGCAGCATGTCGTCAACATAGACAACAATGATCAGAAGCACATCATTGGCATGCTTAACATATGAGGTGCTTTCATTTCGACTGTTCTCAAAACCATGTGCAACCAGATAGGCATGTATCTTCTCATACCAAGCACATGGTGCTTGCTTTTAACCATATAATGCCTTCTTTAACCTACACACCTGGTTTTCATGCCCTTTCTGCACAAAGCCACAAGGCTGAAAAACATACACTTCTTCATGCAAGTCATCATTCAGAAATGCTATTTTAATGTCCAACTGATGTACATTCCAACCATGATGGGCTGCAAGTGCACAAATGCTCCGAACAGTAGTCATATGGCATGTAGGTGCAAAGGTCTCATCAAAATCAATGCCTCTTTCTTGTGCATAACCCCTTGCAACAAGCCTAGCCTTATACCTATCAATTGTACCATCAGGTTTACGCTTTAGCTTGTATACCCACTTAGTGCCAATGGCCTTCTTGCTAGGAGGCAAGTCACATAAAGACCATGTACCATTCTTCATTATAGCATCATATTCAGATTGCATAACAGCCATCCAATTTTCTGAATTCTATGCTTCATCAAAAGAAGCAGGCTCATTCTCATCACAAAAACTAGATGCAGCCATAGCATAGCAATCTGATGGAAAGGAGGCACTATGAGAGCCTGATCGAGTACGATATGACAAAGGTGCATCTAATTTGCTATCACGCAAAGTCTGCACCAACCATTTTGGCATAGTTTTTGCCTGCTCAATATCAGCTCTCTCATCAACAAGTGCATCATGTAAATCTGCATCAGAAATGAAATGATCTACATCATCATATGAAACCTGCAAAGGCTGACAAGATGCCTCATTAGGACCAGCACTAGACTGTCCATGTGTAAAAAGAGGCATCAAAGTATCATACATATCTTTGGAGCTAACGAATGTCTCCTTAGTACATGAAAGCAATGGCTGAATACCATCTTCCATAAAGACAACATGACAACTAACCAGAATGCGTTTAGTCTGTGGATAATACAAACAATAGCCTTTACTTTCAGAACTGTACCCAACAAAAATACATTTTACTGGGTTATCAACCAATTCTCTGTGATGTTTTTCAGGCACTAGTGCATATGCCAAACAACCAAAAACATGCAGATGAGCAAAAGATGGCTTCCACTCATGCCAAGCCTCATATGGAGTGATAGACTGCAACGCTTTAGTGGGACACCTATTGAGTACATATGCTGCACACATGACTGCCTCAAGCCAAAAACTATGTGGTAAAGTCTGACTTTTGACCATGCACCTCACCATCTCCATGAGTGACCTGTTCTTTTGTTCAGCAACTCCATTCTGTTGAGGTATATAAGGCATTGTACACTGGTATTTTATCCCACATTCAGCTAGAAATGCATTAAAATCAGAAGACATATATTCCCCCGCTGGATCAGAACGAAGGGTGCCCATTTTACATGCTGAAAGATTTCAGCCAAAAGTAAAAATTGTTTAAAGCACATGAACACTTCGGACTTTGCTTTGAGTGGATATACCCATGCATGCCTGGAAAATTTATCAATGAAAGTCACGAAGTAAAGGTAATTTCCAAAAGAGGGTGTCTGCATAGGACCACAAACATCACTATGTACAAGTGGCAATTTCTGTGTAGCCCAAACTGAACCATCTTTTGAAAAGGAGGAACGCTGCATTTTGCCCAAAATACAGCCTTCACAAACATGTTTTCCAGGTGCCTCAAGTTTGGGCAAAGAGGACACCATTTTAGATATCTGCAGGTGTAGCAAACTACCAAAATTCAGATGACCAAAGCATGCATGCCAAAGCTTTGCATCTCACATAGCTTGAGAATCATTTACTGCACATGCCAAATCATTTTCAGTTCTTTCACATTCTATGAGGTTATACAGCCCACAACATAAAAAGCCAGAAGCAATAATAACATCGCCATTTGAAAGATCATGAACTGTTCATCTGTCATCAACAAATTTCACAACCAAGCCAATCTTGGCTAATGCAGAAACTGATAACCGATTCTTCTTGATCCCTAGCACAAATAAAGCATCTGAAAAAGTGAAAGAACTACCATCAGCAGTAGTCAAAATGATCTTACCAACTCCCATAATAGGATAAGAGGAGTTGTTGGCTCATGTAATAGTATTCCCTGTAGGGGCAGGCTCGAGTGAAGAGAAGAAACTGCGCTACGAGGTAACATGTTTGGTCGCCCCATTGTCAAAGTACCAAACATCTGAGTCTACTGGACACATGCACTGCTCATGAGAAGATGGGTCAAAACTGGAAAGAGTAGTGAACGCCCATACTTCTTCCTGCACAAGATTAGCAGACTCCATTTTTGGTGTAGAGGCTTCTACAACAACCATTCCAGCCTCTTTCTTCTTTGCCTCTTTTGCAGCCAATTTTGGATAGTTCTTTATGATATGATCATTCCCTTTGCAGTACTTACAAAACAATTTCTACTTTTCTGATTTTTTCTCATCTCTGTCTTGGTTCTTCAAATGTGTAGCATTTGCAGATTTCTGCTTACTAGTAGAAGAACTCCATTTTCCTTTGCCCTTCTGACTAGCCAAGAAACCTTGATTTGCAACACACATAATGGACCTGTTCTGCCTAGATTGATCTTCCTGCAGCAGAACAGAGACTAACTCCTCAAATGACAAGGCATTTGGATTGCCTTTCATCATCAATTGAAGAGTAGAAGCAAAACTTTGATATGAATCAGGAAGACCATTCAGAACGGTTTGCACAAGTGAGCTATCTAGTATGACCTCATCAACAGAAATCAACTGTTCTTTCAATTCTTTGATCTTTGTTAGGAAACTGTCCATAGAATCACCTTCATTCATGTGCTCACTCTCCAACTCTTTTTGGAGGTAAGCAACACGAGCCTCATTCCTAGCTTCGTACAATATGGTAAGTGTATCCCAAGCATCCTTAGCTGTTCTACAAGAGCGAATATGAGGAATAATGACACGTTTGACAGACAAAGCTATCAATGCATGTGCCTGGGCATCTCTGCCATCCCAACGAATCTGCTGTGTAGTTGGTGTAGCAGAAATAGCAGCACGAATAGGAATATGCACAATATCATCTTCGACACTATCTTCATCAGCTAAAATACCTCTATTTGGGGTACCTATTGTTACAGGTGTAACAGGACATCTTTCAACACCCTGCACAATGTTCCATAATCCTTTTGCAACCAATACATGTCGCATCATATAAGCCCATAATGGGTAGTTGGTACCATCCAACTTATCCTCAATAGCCAACATTCGGAATACATCACTGCTTTCAGCCATGGCTGGTGACTAAAAACAGGTATATACCTTTGGCACAAAAAGATGAAATAGCCTGCACAAGTGTTGTGATAGTGCGTTCGGAGGCCGAAACGACCAAAATTCGTATGATTGTGAGACTGCAAACGGAGGAGTTTTGACGGCGCCCTAGATGAAGCGATGATCTACTTTGATACCAATTGTTGGAGATAGATGTCTGTGGAAGCACTCGAACAACACAAGGAAGAAGAAGACGTTTGGAGCACAAACACACACAAACACACATCAACACTTGGTAGAATCAGATAAAAATTCAAAAGGAAACTTTATCAACCTACTTGGATGCATGATTTCTTAAATCGAACCTAACGACTACATTTAGGCTTGTCATTAGGATTTTCTAAGTTCTCCTAAACGTACAGTCATCATGAAAATTTTCAAGCAGCTCTATTTTCTTGCCATTCCAATGAGCAAGAAAATTGAAAACTTGACTTTTGAAGGATCTACTTTTCCTAATCAAGGCTCCTAATTTGTGATACCTAATTATCATGTTTGGGGAAAATAAACTACCTACTTGCGTTGCATGGCAGCCAGGGGCCTTGCAACTACCTAGATTGCCATTTTCCTTAGCTATCTAAGTCGAGTTAGAAAAAGGAGGTAACGAAAGTATAAGTGTTCAACTACTTAACAAAAAGCATGCATATGAAAATGCCTGTTCTTGCATGCAAATGCTTGTTTCTGCATGCAAATGCATGTGAGTGCATGCATATGTTGGCATTCTCCTTTCATGCACCAAACCTAAATCAAGCAATTCCTGAGCTTGAAAATTCATGTTCCCAATCATCCATGCATAAACATTCTACTTGCTAGCTTTTTTTTTATAGATATAACCATTCATGTGCTTAAACTTGAGCATTAACTATCTTTTAAAGCAAGAAGAAATTTGCTTTCATTAAGTTGCATACAATGCTTTCAAAGCTAAAGATTCCTTCCCTACTTTAATGATAATAGAAATGCATTCTATATGAAAGCATAGAGAAAATAAAATATTGAAATGAAAACATCAACTTTGAAAATACTTATCTCCTAATTAAGCTACGTCCTTCCCTTGATTCTCTAGAAGAGCCATTCTCCATCTTTTGGTCCATGAGAAAAAAATACATACTCCTTCTTTGTATCCCCAAAGGGTTTGAAGGCTTTCCACTGAAGGTTTTGGCTCCTTTTTAAATATGACTTCACTTTATCTTTATTTTAAATGATCAAAGAGTAGCTAAATCATGCAGTAAGTCGATTCCAAGGCTTGTGTGCAAAAGAGGCTTCAAATCGATTCAGATATTGGTCACAAAATTGGTTTGACTTGGATATAGCAGAGGATAAGAGAGCTAATAGAATATCATGTTTATCATGGCGATAGGCTATTGCACAACGCGTCATAAGATGAGATCTGTTAAATAAAATTAGCCCTCCATGGCACCGTGGGAACAATGTAAGTCCGAAGTATAGATGGACTAGATTTTGAATCCTTAGTCCCATGAGTATTTGGTCATGGGTTCAAAACCGAATGTCTGTTAGTCTACACATGTCAGTAAGTGCATATACTTTTGCTTCTCTCTACCAAAATGGACAGCACCCACGTGGCAAGAAATAGCCTCGTCGGATATAACTTATATCCTATGCAAGAAGTTGAGGGTTCAACTCTAGACGGTAGTGATCTTGTATCACAAGGCCAACCATCCTTTTTTCTACTTCTAGATGCAATGCAAAGCAAAGCCTCGTAGTAGTTGATATGATCCATATCAATTGTCTTATCAAAGCTAAAATGATGATCACCAACC
>CM035433.1:69893815-70016315 GCA_020310875.1 Ceratopteris richardii | reverse complement strand
CAAGAGGCTTAAAGGGAAGAAGAAGGAAGAAGATGAAGAGGAGGCTTCCCAGTCCAACTTTATAGGCAAGAGCAAGTGGAAAGGGAAGAAGAAAGGACCCAATCATGACTAAAGCAAAGGTGAGAATGTTCAACCTTGTGCCAATAGTGATAAGACCAACCATACCACTCAGGACTATTGGTTCCATGGGAAGACCCAGAAAGGAAGTGGAAGAGGTGGATATGACACCAATAGAGGCAGAGGTCGCCACAATTTCAACAATAACAGTAGAGGCCATAACAAAAGGGACTACAAAAACTATTCTGAAGATCAACATGAACAATCATTGCTTTTGATGAATCTAAGCCACAAGGAAGTTAAAGTGATCATTTACTCTACATAGATTCAGGATGTTCAAATCATGTTGCAAGCAATATAGCTCTCTTACTTGATTTGGAAAGTCCAAAGCATAGACATGAAGTTCAAATAGGTGATGACATAAAGCATAGTGTCAAGAAGATTGGTACTTTCAAAGATTCCAATGGCAAGACAAATATTCTGAGCAAGGTACTCTGTGTTACCACTACTACAGAAAACCTCATAAGTGGAGGCCAAATAGTTGAGAAAGGCTTACAAGTTAGGTTCAATGAACATGGAACTTTTGTGGAAGATCCATTTCAAGGCTTCAAGAAGATAGCCAAAGGTGAGAAGCATGGTAGGCTCCTTACTTCTGAAGTAGGAGAAACCAAAAAGAATAGCTCTATTCAAAATTTGGGTCTCAAACCGTATGTGAGCTTGAAGTGTTTCATAAGAGGCTAGCTCATGTGAATGATCAACATATGTAATGCGTGATAGATTGGGAAGGCACAAAGACAACCATTCAACCATAAAGGCTACATGCACAACAACTTATTGGACTTAGTACATACATATGTATGGGGACCAAGCTAATTACATTCATTGGCATGCTCAAGGTATTATGTCACATTTATTGAAGAGCATAGTAGATGGACTATTTTGTACTTTATCAAAAGTAAGAATGAAGTGTTTGATTGCTTCAAAAAGTATCTAGTACATGTGGAGAATCATACTAATAGATCATTCAAGAAGCTTAGATCTAATGAAGGGGGAGAATACTTCTCCAAAGATTTTGATGAGTTCTTGCAGGATAAAGGTATCTAAAGAGAAGTGAATATCAGGCACTTTCCTCAACAAAATGGAATTGCAAAGAGAAGAAACAAGACATTGGTTGGATCAGTCTGAACAATTCTTGAACAGAAGAGGTTGCCACATTATCTATGGATAGAGGCTATTTCAACTACTCGGTACCTTATCAATAGACTACCATCCAAATCACTCCAATGGATGACTTCTTATGAAGCATGGTGTGGAAAAAAAAACCTAGTCTTCGATGTTGCAAGGTGTTTGGTTGTTTAGCTTATGTTCATGTAGCATCGCAAATAAGATGTAAGCTAGATGAAAGTGTGAGATAGTGAAAAATTATGCACTCAAATGTAGAGACCTATGTTGGTGTATGAGTAAGCGGAAGCATGATCCCATTAGAATTTGACCATTACAATAAAATGAGCTTCAATATCAACTGCTCAACTCCATAAGAATCATTTGAACATAATAGCATGCTGATCATCATGCATCCATGGTTACACATGAATGCCTCTTTTGAAGGAATTCTTGCCAACATGATCTCCAAGTAAGCTTCATGAATTGATGGTGAATCATCTTCAAGAATTTTGCAAAATAAAACATAGTCTGCTCTACCATAGATAGATCTATAGATTAAAGTGCTCTTCCTATACCACTTGTACAACAAATAGCAGCATTCTGTCACGACAAAGTTATCATGTCACGTAGGAACATGATTGACATGCATAAAGTACACAACTATGTAGGTGGTTGAGTTCGATAACTAATTTACTTCATCTGCATCTCGAGAACTCCGCATCATGAATCATAAGCTATAGTTGACAAGTGTTGATAGTTGCATTGAAATAATCGACATCTTTTGCATATGAATTATGCATGATAGAGATCATGCTTAATATGATATGTACCCTTGTATTGAGATTAATCTCTACTGGAGGAGTGTGAACTAATGGAGTATCATACGACTTTGATAAAGACATTCTTTTATAATATTGTGAGCAAAGGAACTATGAAGTATAGTAGTATGCATACGTTCTTATGAGTAGAATGTGAACAATAATACTTCCATGTTGCCATCATCATATCGCAGAAGGTGATCATAGTGTACAATCACTAGATGAGGTATAGCAACATATGGAATCATGACAAAGCCAATGATGAACTGCAATGATTACTCGACACAAAGTAATAATTAAAAAACATCATTCATATGGAATGCAGGATATTGATCATTATGAGCAGCTATATGCACATACTGAGTATCGAATAGAATGTGTTGTAGAGTGTAATGAATAATGAGGAGAGAGATCAGAATCAGTACATACTTAATGCTATAGAGAGATCAAAATGGAGAGATAAGGGGTTGACACAAGCATATGTCAATATCTAACAGTATTGCCAAAAAACTTCCATTAGCTAATCATGTTTATATACAAACAGTATGAAGTGGCAACATTCACCGCATGCACATTTCTTTCCAAAAACGATGTACGAATTTGATTGCCTTGATTTAAGGAGTTTCTTTGTTTGCTTATGCACATCTATTTGACATCCTTGAGTTAAGAAACATGTGTACCGGTTTATCTACTATGTAAAAACAAAACTCCCTTTTATTTTATCTATTGTGTGCGACGAGTTACATAAGTACTATGTGGAAGGCTTCTAAGGGTAGATTCATATGAGATTTCTTTATAAAAACTAGGGTCATGTAGAAATAATACTTATGGGATTTTCTATAAGAAATGGGAATTGCTAAGAGTTGCAAATTTGGAGATTGCTTGCTCCAACAGCTGCCCTTCAATCTTGAAATTCTTTTGGTCATTTTTGATGATGTCTCTTCTCTCATTTTGGCTTTTACTTTTCCTTGTTTTCTATCTCCCCTTTTGATCTAATTTCTTAGTTGTCTTTAGTTTTTCTTCTTTCGTCTCTTCTTTGCCTTATTTGTCTTCATGTCCGATTCTCCTTCATGGTTTCCTTTGATCTATAGACCCTTTGATATTGATGTAGTTTTTTAATTGTTGAAGTAATAGCTCTTTCCATTGGAAGGGATTATCTTCAAGAATTTGGTGTTGATGATGTGTTCCATATTTACCTTGGCGGCTTTTCCTTCTTGATAGAGAGTTGATTGATTCCTTTTATTCATCGTTGTCTTTCATCTTTGAGTAGTAGCTTCCTTTCTGCCTTGTTGTTGAAGCTCCCCTAATTTGATATTACCCATCGATATATTACTTGCTTCATGTCAGTGAGCTTCTCTTTTAGAAGTGTAGTCCTTGCTTTGTGTGGTTGAACTTCTATATAGTCCTTCTTTTCTTCAAGTGTGTAATTCTTGAAGTGGTTGATCTTTTCCTCAAACGTGTAGTCCTTGCTTGATGCAGTTGAATTTCATAGTCTTTGCTCCATATAATTGATCTCCAAGAGTAACTCCCCTTGGATCTGATAGTTCTTTTTTATGGTATTCTTGATACATAAAGGATGCTTCAAATGAAGAAGTACACGAGCTTAGTTGATGAAATCTTCTTTCTTGTGGTCAATGGTTGTTCCTCTTTGGCTTGATGTAGATAGCTCCTTGAGGTGACATTTGATCTTTGAATCCTTTGATATATATGTAATAGCTTTCTTTCTCGCCTTGTGTTCGTTGTCTTTGATGACATCTATTGATGTAGTCCTTTGCTCCGTGTAATCGATCTTTGCTTTGAGTGTCAATTCCCTTCTTTCTTTTGTGGTTGAACCTTCTTCCAAGAATGTTGAATTCCTTTTTTTCTCCCCTTCAATTTGAAAATCCTTTTGGATGGCTTCCTTTGAAGTGTGTAAGATTTACATAAATTTCAAGAGCTTGATACATGAGCTCTTTAGATCATAATATATAATGGAAGTTTCAAACCAGTTACAAAGCTACAAAGTGCTTTATCTATGGCTTTTGCCATTTATGTATAACAACTTAACTTTGTTCAATGCAAAGTTCAGAGGTTCTGGTTTTCCCTCACTCATCTTGGAGCGAGCATTGCTCTAGCTCTAGAGTGATTGTATTCCTTTACCTATTTGAAGACTTATTTTACATAAAGAAATGAAGTTAATCAAGATCCCAACTTCTTCATTATTCTTCACTTGATTTCACCTTCTATGTGTAGAAACAAGTGCTCACACCACTTGTAATGTGCTCAACTATTTGTTTTTATGTGATGGATGATGAGGGGATTTTGAATGCTTTTACAAAGAACGCAACCTTTGACTGACTCTTTATAAGTGAGAGTCCTTACAACTTTCTATTTTGTATATGAATGTAAGTCAAATTGACTTATGATAGCACATATAAGTTGATTATATTTTTGCAAGTAGAGTAGAGTAGAGTAATGCTTTTATCGTTGTCTAGGTGTGTTGAATACACCTTCCTTTTGTTCGTTTTGTGAGGAAGTCTTCTTCTATTGGAAATGAGGTAGGCACATAGCTCATATCACAGGTCCATGGCTCCATAGTTCCAACATATACAACATAGAATCTAGCAATCTTTCAATATTGACAAAACATGAACCTCCCACACTTAATCTTTCAATGTAAGGTGTTATGTAAGCCACCGCTTACTCATAGTATCATACATACCAATGTTCAATGTACAATGTGGGAGCAAAACTCTCAACCACTATGTGATGAGAAATATATGGATGAGTGAATGTACAAATGTGCAAAACTCTCGATTCTGAATATACATGAGATGTGTGACCTATAGGTTATAGAAGAGTGAATATGAGTGACTCAAAGAGGAAGGATGAGTGTGAAACTGATAATCAACAAACTGTCATCTAACCTTAGGCTATGGAAGACCCTAAATCAGATATGTGTGTGAAAAGATCACATACTTAAAAAGTAGCAAAGAATGCTAACAAGTTTGCTGCCGAAAATCCTCAAACTCATGTGAAAACACCTTCTCAAACACCTCATCCAAATATGCATAAAGCATAACCGTACTGATTCTCGTGTACCTATGCCGAATAGGACTCCTCCTGATATGGATGCTACTGCCTTCATAAACTCCAAGTAGTACTTGTGTGCACAAAGAGAATATGTACCTGAATACTTAACATAAAATGCAAATCTTATGTTAAACACCATCCAATGTCTTTGAAGTAGCCCGAAATCTTCATGTAGAAGACAATCTTCAAATACACCATGTAGATGGCCGATCCTCACCATCAAGTTGCTAAAGACCAAGTCCTCTTTCCATGAACAAGAGATAACCTCCTCTCCATGAGCAAGAGTGTGAGCACACTCTTCATCTTCTCCAAGAAGAACTCCATAGCTGCTCCTCAACATGCTTCAAGTTAACACCATGGGTGCCCCATGTGCTAGAAGAAACACCACCTCTATTGAGGTCCAAGCTCAAGGCTCCTGTTGAAAACTAGGTGAAGGATGCTAAACAATAAGCCAACTTGTTCTTATATAGTAGTGTGTTTGTCCTTGAAAAGCTCTACCAAAAACAATATAAAGCTCTTCATGAAAATGTATTCGTGAAAACTACGTAGTTGAATTCTTCGTTGTCCGCCTTTTAAAAGTAAAAGCATAAAATTCATCTTAAAAAACTCTTTGTGCTACGTGCTGTAGAGATCGGGGATCAAACGCTGGTCGATCATATGAGAGGAGAGTGGCGTAGCCACGGTGCTGATGCTATAGTGTGTACAAGGAGTACTAGAAATATACACATGCTGTGTCCGCCCCGTCAATTCCTTAAGAACAACTTGGGATTATACAAAATGTCTACAATGTGAATAAAATGGACTATGGGATTTTGACCTTGGGACATTGAAACCATGTTTTCCAACAATCCCCCCTTTAATGTCAGAATGGTACAAACTGGACTGGATCTGCAAACTTCATAAGTTGCAAACTATCACAAGCTGTAAACTATCACAAGCTTCAAGCTTGTACTTCCAAAACTGTCCTTAAAACCTTTTCTTCAAAAGTGTTCTTCAAAACTGAATTTCAATTTCCTTCAAAAAACCTGAACTCGCTGAATATGAAGCATAATACTTAAGAAAATATGCAAACTAGATATCCAATAGTGTACACATCAAAAAATCACTACTTGAAAACTAATATAGCATGAACTTTCTCTGAACCTGCTATCTCCTGTCTTCAAAAACTTGAAAACATACACTAGGATCCACATATTTGCATTTACCTTACGAAAGTTTTCTCAACGTACTCTTGCTGTGTCACGTAAATACACTAAATAGAATCAAGAACTGAATCTTGGAACCTGTGACAAACAACTCACAACTTAGTGTATTATGAACAACTGTTGGTTCATCTCTTACTGTACTCAAGTCAACTCAACTCAACTCAATTTATGAGTCTCATCAAAAAATCTATGATGTCATCATGTCATCATCCTTGTTCAATCTGTAAATCCTTCATACCTCTTTCCTTTAGAACCTGGTATAAACATAAATGTGCGCACTTCTAAAACATACCTTTCTGAAACATCAAGATTCTCTTCAATAGAATTCTAGAACCTTCTCCTGAACAGGAACATCCTAACAGGAACTTTCTCCAAACATTTTTTTTCTTCCTTCTTCTTTCAAAGCTAGAACATAAAGAGAACCTGACAAAGAAAATATAGGAATACCTGTAAGTATGAATCTACATTCTTTCATCATATGGCTGAAAATAAGTCTTCATGTTTCATCACCCCCCCTAGATGATTTAACACTAGTATCTAGTATTCTTCAAATATATCAAACTTTATGAAATCTAGAACGTCTTCCTTCATAAATCTGATCTTCAGTGATCAATACCTGTATCTATCTCTGAACCCTTTTTATTAGCATTGTGCACATGCCAATAGCTTTCCCTGTCATTCTTTAGCTTCCCAAAATCTAGAATAAGGTTAGTTGAACCTAACATAAAAAAACCTTGCTGAAAGCTTTATAGGATTCATAACCTTCTGTAACATAACAAGTATTTTCTTCTATTCCTCTGCAACACAAATCTGATAGAACTTGAATCTTTGACTTACTTCTTCCAATGCTAAGAGCTTCACAAAATAAAGGATAAACAACTGACTCACAAATACTCAAGATCCATGATTCTTACAAAGTTGTAAAACTTTTCTTCAAACAAATCCTTCCCAAGAATCTACAACTCCTACTCGAAATATAAGTGGAAAAACTTCTCACTTTGAGAACTCCAAAAGCTGCAAGTTGATACTTCATCTTTTCATATTCTACCCGAGTGAAATGTAAAAGTACCTGCTTGATTTTCTTTTGGCTAAGTCCACTTCTCAATCAAGTGATAGGATCTGATGGAACCCCTTTTTGAATGCAAACATGTATCCAAAAGTCTAGACAATCATAGAAAGTAGATTCTCCATTGACTTGTACAACAACAAAACTTAATTTTGCGAAGTTTCGAAAAATACTGAATATGAAGTAACCTTTTCCAAACATAAAACCTCAACCTAAGTCTTCATCATCTGCTACAAAACTCTTTTACCTTAAGATTTAGATAAATAATAAATATACTTCTCTGCAACTTGTCATACACCAAGTAGCTCTGTATTGACACTCCAAGAATTCTTTGAGGGAACATATAAGCTACTTGCTCAAAAGCTTTAACTAAAACATAACTCATACATATATGAGTCAAAACATATATCTATTGCTTTTCCTTCTCTCAATGCAATTCTTTGTCAAATCTACTAAATCATGACCAAGTGTAATGCAAAAGAAGAAAGTGCTTCTTCTTTAGACTATCTTCACATGAGATGTTCTCGTAGCACTTGTCTTTGGATATGGAGGATAAAATAGGAAAAGTATATGGAAAGTATATGAGAAAAGGAAGCCTTAATTTTCTTTTGGAAATGATGGACTTTCTTCTTCTGCATCTTTCTTCCACCTTATGATGTCAACATCTTCAAACTTCTCTTCCATACCTTTTGTTCTCTTCATCGTGAAGTACCAAACACTCTTGACCTCTTCAAATGAACTTTTCTCTTCCTCTAGTGCTAAGAGTAAGAGACAAAACAAACATGGTATACAAATGCAAGTGAATATAGAAACATGTTTTATCATCTTCTCACATCTCCGAATCAAAATTCTGCTTCAAATGTCTGAAATGACTAGATTCACCAACCTTTTGCCTGAATGATGAATTTCCTTTCTAGAGTTACCTTCTCTAGATACATTTGTACCTTGATATCCAACCAACTTACAACAGAAAATTGGTTGAACACAAAACTCATCCCATCTCTAAATTTGTCTTCTTAGATTAGCTTTCGTGCCATGAAAGAGATCTCTATAAAATCTCTAGAAAAGCCTCTAGATACTTGTTTTGATGTAGCCTTTTAAGTTTCAAATGATGAAAGCCTATAAAAGCACTCCTTGAAACCTTCAAATCTCTTCATAACTGCTCTTCTAAGAAATGACCTGCAAATGATAATCTAAGAGTAGAAAATGATACCTGTGATTTGATGTTGATTTGATTCCTTCATCTTCTCCAAACCATTGTTCTTCCTTGAATTTGAAGAGATATAAAGTATTTGCATACTTTTCCAAAAATATTTGGCTACTAATAGATCATCAACTTCATACTCCAGACTGATGAGTACACATGTAACTGAATTTTCTAATTTTCAAATCTCTACTCATCTAGATTAAGTGTGTATGTCAAATGTTAGAAGATTCTCTTAAATCATATGTTGTAAACTTGGAAGTGTGGAAACCTGAGAATATGAATGAGCCTGAATGCATTGATGCCAAAGTCCTAAAGCTTTGAAACCAAAACCTTAGTGCTCTGATACCAAATGTTGGAAATGAGGTAGGCCCATAGCTCATATCACACGTCCATGGTTCCATAGGTCCAACATATCCAACATAGAATCTAGCAATCTTTCAATATTGACAAAACATGAACATCCCACACTTAATCTTTGAATGTAAGGTTTTATGTGAGCCACCTCTTACTCATAGTATCATATATACCAATGTTCAATGTACAACATGGGAGAAAAACTCTCAACCCATCTATGTGATGAGAAATAGATGGATGAGTGAATGTACAAATGTAACAAACATATTCAAATGTATGGGCAAAAATCTGAATATACATGAGATGTGTGACGCAATAGGTTATAGAAGAGTGAGTATGAGTGAGTGAAAGAGGAAGGATCAGTGTGAAACTGATAATCAACAAACTTTCACCTAACCTTAGGCTATGGAAGACCCTAAGTCAGATACATGTTTGAAAAGATCACATACTTAAAAAGTAGCAAAGAATGCTAACAAGTTTGCTGCTGGAAATCCTCAAACTCACGTGAACACACCTTCTCAAACACTTCATCCAAATATGCATAAAGCATAACGGTACTGATTCTCGTGTACCTATGTCGAATAGGACTCCTCTTGATATGGATGCTACTGCCTCCATAAACTCCAAGTAGTACCTGTGTGCATAAAGAGAATATGTACCTAAATACTTAACATAAGATGTAAATATTATGTTAAACACCATCCAATGTCTTTGAAGTATCCGGAAATCTTCATGTAGAAGACAATCTTCAAATACACCATGTAGATCGCTGATCCTCACCATCAAGCTGCTAATGACCAAGTCCTCTTTCCATGAACAAGAGATAACCTCCTCTCCATGAGCAAGAGTGTGAGCACACTCTTCATCTTCTCCAAGAAGAACTCCAAGAAGAACTCCATAGTTACTCCTCAACATGCTTCAAGTTAGCACCATGGCTGCCCCATGTGCTAGAAGAAACACCACCTCTATTGAGGTCCAAGCTCAAGGCTTGTGTTGAAAACTAGGTGAAGGATGCTAAACAATAAGCCAACTTGTTCTTATATACTAGTGTGTTTGTCCTTGAAAAGCTCTACCAAAAGCAATAATAAAGCTCTTCTAAAAGCAAAAGACTACGATCACTCTTGAATAAAGCTATTCGATTACTCCGCTACGCGATTACTCTGTCACCGCCCATTGCACTTTGTCCAAAAGCTATATCCAAAAAATCTTTCGTGCTTCCACTGCAGCTAGGAGGAATTGAACCTGCGTCGTTTATTTGGGAGGAGAGTGGTGTAGCCACGACGCTCATGTTGTAGTGTATACAAGGAGTACTATAAATATACACATGCTGTGTCCACTTGTGGATCCCTCAAGAACAACATGGGATTATTCAAACTGTCTACAGTGTGAATAAAATGGACTATGGGATTTTGACCTTGGGACAATGAAACCATGTTTTCCAACATCTTTTTCATCTGTGTGTGTGTTGTATGCGCATTCTTTATCTTCCTATAGTGAGAAAGTCTTTATTCGAGTGCATTGAATGCAATTCCTTGCTTTTAGTTGATTTTCTTCCAATTGATATGGAGAGGTAAGCTTCAAAATAAGCTTCCTTGAGTAGTGACGTCCATAGTCTTTGCCTCGATCGCTTGATTATTCTTGCTTTAATCTTTTTCAATGATTGAGAAGTGATTTGATAGCACTTGGCTGCAGATACAATGTGTTTGAGTAGCTCTTGACTACAAATACAGGTTTTTTTTGTTTTTGTGTACATATCTCAAGCGAAAGTGGAGCTTAATAGGTACATATCAATGAGCATGAGATCTATGTGATCTTCTTTTGATACAAAAGTATACTCTTTGAAATGATGTAGGTTTCTATGAGAAGGCTTAGAAGTGAATTGATGCTAAAGAATGAGTATCTCCAAGATAGAAAATGTATGATCAATTTATCCTAACCAGGTTTTAACAGCTCTCTGATCTAAGAAGATGAATACTATCAGGGGAGAAACCAATTGATATACATTAACAAATGAATGCTTCTAATGAGAAATGCCCTCTTGATGTTGGACTTGAGTCTTCGGAGAGAATAGCTTCAATCATTTGGATCTTTGCCGATAAAAGCCTTGACCTTTCAAATCTCGATCCTTGGGCCTTGTAAGACGATCCTCTCTTTGAGCCTTGAAGACTGGGCCTTCCTTGATGATGACCTTCAATGCCAGATATTGAGGTATCTATGCTTTCTTCATAGTTTTGATGTTGCTAGCCTCCTTTGATGCCGATTCGTCGAAACACTTCTTCATGTATTCCCACATTCCTACTTCAATAAGAAGGGATTACATGTTTACCATAATACCTTTATAACTTTGAATAGAGCACTTGAGATCTCCTTGATTCCTTGCATGGTCGACTTGCAAGAGAAATGCCCTATATCACATTTTTTCCTTTGAAGTAGATAGCACAATATTTCCATTCACATGGAATCAAACACGTTACTTCATACTGCCCTTGAGTGACAAGGTAGGTGAGTTACATAAAATAAGATTCATAAGTCTTCATAAATAAAAATCTTGTGCCTCATATACAATAGATACAATGAAATGATTAGTTGAGGCTAAATGCAAACCATTAAGAACATAGCAATATCTTGCAATACCACTTGAGTAATTCAAGAGACAAATGAAGAACCCACATGAGTAATAATAAAAAAGATTGCTCATAAACATATGATGGCTTTGAAGAATGTGGCTTGCATGGTACCTTGATTCCTCAATTCAATGAGGAGCATTGTTGCATATAAACCATGAGGTTCATATTGAAATTCTTTGCTCGTTGTAGCTCTAAATAGACCCTTTGTTGATGGAGCTTGGGAGGTGATTTCATGAAGAGCTCCTTTAATAACTTCATATATGGCCGCTTAATAAAGAAGCTTAACAGATGCAATATGAGTGACCTGGACAACCGTATCTTCTAAATTGAGAAAAACATGCCATCAAATTATAGGTGAAGTATTAGACTTGACATCCTTCAAGAATACATAATGAGTTATGAGCATATAAATATGCACATAAATGTTCTTTGTAGAAAACACCGAGTTGCAAAATCCTCTTGTAACAATCACCATTGATTTGTCCTCCTTGAATAGAAGCTATGTAGATAATCTATAGTATATTGTACACACAATTAGTCATTGATGTGACTCAAAGTATATCTCCAAACTTATTGCTTTGAAGGTTGAATTGATGCTTTCCATGTTTAGATCCTTCTGACTCTTGAAAGCTACCAAATAGAGAATGTTGACAAGGATATGACTATGATTAAGGCTTGGATGAAGGCTCTTAGGTGGCTCTGATACCACTATGAGATAGTGAAAAATTATGCTTTCAAATGTAGAGACATATGTTGCTGTATGAGTAATTGGAAGCATGATCCCATTAGAATTCGACCACTACAATAAAATGAGCTTCAATATCGACTGCTCAACTGTATAAGAATCATTTGAACATAATAGCATGCTGATCATCATGCATCCATGGTTACACATGAATGCCTCTTTTGAAGGAATTCTTGCAAACATGATCTCCGAGTAAGATTCATGAACTGATGGTGAATCGTCTTCAAGAATTCTGTAAAATGAAGCATAGTTTGGTCTACCATAGATAGATCTATAGATTAGAGTTCTCTTCGTGTACCGCTTGTACAACAAATAGCAGCATTCTATCACGACAAAGTTATCATGTCACGTAGGAACATGATTTCCTTGCATACAGTACACAACTATGGAGGTGGTTGAGGTCGTTAAATAATTTACTTCATCTGCATCTTGAGAAGTCCGCGTCATGAATCATAACGTGTAGTTGACAAGTGTTGATAGTTGCATTGAAATAATCGACATCTTCTGCATATGAATTATGCATGACAAAGTTCACGCTTAATATGATCTATACCCTTGTATTGAGATTAATCTATATTGCATGCACGAGTGTGAACTAATGGAGTATCATACAACTTTGATAAAGACGTTCTTTTATAATAAAGTATCACCATATTGTGAGCAAAGAAACTTCTCCTCGCAACTCCTGAAGTATGACATTTGTACTTTTGTCATGATAATACCCAGACAGTAGATGAGAACCTATGTATGTGATTGCGCCAATGAAGTATAACAGTATGCATACGTTCTTATGAATATAATTTGAACAATAATACTTCGATGTTGCCATCATCATATCGCAGAAGGTGATCGTAGTGTACAATCACTAGATGAGGTATAACAACATATGGAATCAGGAGAAAGCCAATGATGAAGTATGATGATTACTCGACACAAAGTAATAGTTAAAAAACATCACTGATATAGAACACAGGATATTGATCATTATGATCAGCTATATGCACATACTCAATACCGAATAGAATGTGTTGTAGAGTGTAATGAATAATGACGAGAAAGATCAGAACGAGTACATACTTAATGCTATAGAGAGATCAAAACGGAGAGATAAGGGGTTGACACAAGCATATGTCAATATCTAACAGTATCACCCAAAGACTTCTATTAGCTAATCATGTCTATATACAAACACTATCAAGCGACAACGCTCACTGCATGCACATTTCTTTCTAAAAACGATGTACGAATTTGAGACTACCTTGATTTAAGCAGTTTCTTTGTTTGCTTATGCACATCTATGTGACATCATTGAGTTAAGGAACGTGCATGTAAAAACAAAACTCCCTTTTATTTTATCGAGTGTGTGTGATGAGTTACGTAAGTACTATGTGGAAGGCTTCTAAGGGTAGAGTCATATGAGAGTTCTTCATAAAAACTAGGGTCATGTAGAAAAAATAGTTATGGGATTTTCTATAAGAAATGGGAATTGCTAAGAGTCGCAAATTTGGAGATTTCTTGCTCCAACAGAAAGGGAAACAAAGGCAATGTTTATTGGGTATGACTCAACTCAGATGGGTTACAGGTTCTATAATCCTTCAAACAAGAAACTCACTACAAAGAGGGATGTTGTGTTTGAAGAACACCGATCTTGGTATGACAAAGAAAAACAAAAGGTAAATCTACCATATGACCTTGATTCTGATTCTAATCAATTAGGAAGCAAGCATGATACAAAGGTCTAGGATCCAAGAAGTGATACAAATGATGACCAAGATGAAAAGGAAAATGATTACAAGCTATGAAATTCAAGAGGGAAAGCAAAGATGCAAGGGTACAGAGAACGCTCCAAGAAAGCACCTAGAAGGTCAAAAGGGAGAAGAAAGAACTAGAGAGGTATGGATATGATCCCATATTTGTTACAGAGCATTCAATCTACTTGACAAAGGACTCAATTTCAGAGGAACCTCAACTATGAAGAGGCAAAGGGAAACCCTAATTGGGAAAAGTCCATGAAAGAAGAAATAGATGCATTGAAGGAGGTAGACACTTGGGACTTAGTTCTAATGTCACTCAATCAAAAGGTAATTGATTGCAGATGGGTATGTAAAGTTAAAAAAAACTCAGATGGATCAATTTTTAGGTATAAGGCAGATTGGTTGTCAAAGAATGCTCACAAGATCATGGTATAGACTATGAGGAAACATTCTCACTAGTTGCAAAGTGGACTACAATCAGAACATTGATAAGTGTACCTCTTGAAAGAAATGGGAGACTCCTCCAACTTGATGTGAGAAATGTATGCTTGAATGGTTGGATAAGTGAAGAGGTATACATGTCACAACCGTGAGGTTTTGAAAACCATAATCATACATCTTATGTTTGCGGACCGAAGAAAGCATTGTATGGATTGAAATAAGCTCGTAGAGCTTGAAATTATAGGTTGTTTAAATACCTTCAAGGTCAAGGGTTCAAATCTAGCAACTCATATCCTTCTCTATTCATCAGAAGGGATCATAATGAGGCTATCTATCTATGTGTATATTTAGATAATATTATTGTGATAGTTGATGATCTGAATGGCATTCAAAGTTTTAAGAGACACATGCAAGAGGAGTTCACAATCAATGACTTAGGTGAGCTCACATATTTTTTCTGGGGTATGCAAGTAATTTATACAGATGAAGGGATGTATCTAAATCAAAGAATATACATTTAAGACCTACTTTTGAAGTTCAAAATGGAGAACACAAAGCTTGCAAGTACAAGAGTTGAACCATAAACTAAGTGTTTATGAAGGTGAGTAGATCGATGATCCTAAAGAGTAAAAAAAGCTTGATATATGCTACTCACACAAGACAAGACATATCATATAGTGTGGGAGTGCTTAGTCAATTCATGCACTCACCTAGAAGGCCACACATGGATGCTACAAAGAGAGTACTCAAGTACCTCAAAGGGACACTTAATGAAGGTATCTATTATCCTTACTCTTTAGATTTGGATATCAAAATCTATTCAGATGTAGATTGGGTAGGAGAAAAGGATGATAGAAGAAGTACCTCTAGATACTTAGCATTTGCAAGTTCAAAATTGGTGTCATGGAGTTCCAAGAAGCAACAACAATTGCTTTATCTTCCACTAAAGTAGAATATAGAGGTTTAACTACTGCAATTCAAGAAGCATTATGGCATAAGGGGTTGTACTGAGATTTGGGACTTGTAAGTTCCAAACCTCACTTACTTAGAGATAATGTAAGCTCCATGCATTTGGCTACAAATCCAAATTTTCATGCAGGGACAAAGAACATAGAAGTCCATTACCACTTTGTAAGAGAGAAGCTTATGGCAAAGGAAATTGAAATTTCATTTGTTCCTACTAAGAAGAAAATAGCAGACATGGTGACAAAGACACTTAATGGGATAAAACTTTGTAGATTCAAAGCTGTGGAAAGTATTCAACCTATTAGAGAATGAAGACTCAAGCCGAATTTAGCTTGAGGGGATGCTCTTGGAACATCAAGCTTTCATTATGCTTGAGGTGGACACAATTTCCATCAAATCCATCATTTGAATGATGCCATATATACTCCTTATACAATTTTATTTGTATTCATTTATTGTATTGAGAGTTTGATCATAAGATCACCTTCTTATGTAATTTCCAAAGTATTTATCTTTGTAAAAATAAAGATTAAAAGGCCCAAAAGCCAAGAGTTAGAAGTGTTTGGGATTGATTCTCAATCAATCAAGAAGTAGATATGACTTCAACTTTCTCTTTTCTGAGATTGTAAGAAAAGATTCCAATCAATCTAAACTACCAAAACTGCCTAATTTTGAATTCAATTTCATGAAGAAAAGGCATGGTCATATCCTCATGAGTCAATTTAAAGGCTCCATAGCATTTATACATTAATTAGAATGTTTATTTGAATCAATACATATACTCTTTGATCATTGCTTGGTGCCATTTTTGTTCTCTTCTCCTTCCTCGGACTTAGTTAACTTGCACAGATTGCTCATCTCTCTACAGAGCTCCAAATCTAGTGTTTAAGCATTCATTGGAAAGTACAAGTACCTCATTTATGTATACAAAATTTCAAGGCATTTGGTTAATTTCTTTCAGAGAAATTCAAGTTTTTCATTCTTGGGGTCATTCTCTACATATGCCTGAGAAATCCGGATGACACTAGTTCAATGTTAAGGTGACTTATCCTTCTATAGTTGTTATAAATTAGGAACTTTATGCATTTTAGAAAGAAACCCTATGTATGAAACGCCCTTAAGAGGAATGTTTCCAATTGTTATTATGCTGGCTTCTCTTAGTGTTTGAATTAGGGTTTTTATAGTTTGAGGTACACACACATACACTCACATACATATACACATACACACACATATAAACACACACACACATATACACATACACACACATATAAACATACACACACATATACAAATACTCACACATGTATTGATATGCACACATACACACACATGCACACATACATACATACAATGCGAACATATATACATTCACACACATAGGGTTCCGGTTTTAGGGTTTATGTTTTTAGATATACACACACATATACAATCACATATACACATACACACACATATTCATACACACACATGCACACATATATGCATACACACACATAGACATGTAGGCTTAGGGTTTTTGGGTTGAGGGTTTTAGGGTTTAGGGTTTTAGGTACACACACAACCACTTACATACATATACACATACACAGTACGCAATTACACATACACACACATATTCATACACTTATATACACACATATGCACATGTATATACATACACACATAGATACATAGGGTTAGGGTTTAGGGTTTTAGGTACACACACACATACACTCACATACATATACACATACACACACATATACACATACACACATGCGCACATATATACATACACACACATAGAAACATAGGGTTAGGGTTTTAGGGTTCTAGGTACATGCTCACATGCATACATACACACACATAGAGACACATATGCACATATATATAGATACACACACGTATTCATACACACACATACATGCACATATTCATACACACATATACATACATGCACACATATACACATAGACACATAGACACATAGACACATAGACACATAGACACATACAGTTAGGGTTTTAGGTACACACACATACACTCACAACATATACACATACACACACACATACACATACACACACATATTCATACACTTACATACACACACATGCACACATATATACATACACACACATAGACAGATAGGGTTAGGGTTTAGTGTTTTAGGTACACACATACATCCACGTACATATGCACATATACACACAAACATATAAATATACACACACATATACATAGATGCACATAGATATACATACACACACATTGACACATAGGGTTAGAGTTTTAGGGTTTAGGGTTTTAGGCACACACACATACACTCACATACATATACACATACACACAGATATTCAGTATACACACATGGACACGCATGCACACATATACACATACACACACATAGACACATAGAGTTAGGGTTCTAGGGTTTTAGGTACACACTCACATGCATACATACACACCCATAGAGACACACATGGACACATACACAGACACATATCCATACACACACATGTATTCATACACACACATGCACACATATATACATATAAACACATAGACACATAGGGTTACGGTTTTATGGTTTAGGGTTTTAGGGACACACACATACACTCGCATATATATATATATATATATATATATATATATATATATATATATATATATATATATATATATATATATATATATATATATATATATATATATATATATATATATATATATATATATGCATACACACACATATACACATACACACACATATTCATATACACACATATACACATGCACACATATATACATAGACACACATAGACATTTAGGGTTAGGGTTTTAGCATTTAGGGTTTTACGTACACACACATACATTCATACACATACACATATACACACACATATATTCATACACATGCACGTGTTCATACACACACATATTCATTCACACACATACATGCACATGCACATATATATATACATACATACACATAGACACTTAGGGTTAGGGTCTTAGGGTTTAGGGTTTTAGGATTACATGCATACACTCACATACATATACACATACACACACATATATACACAGACACACATATATCTTCATGCAAACACATATATTCATACACACACATATATTCATGCACACACATGCACACATATATACATACACACACATACACATAGGGCTATAATTTTAGGGTTCTAGTGCAAGAGATGAAAACGCCCAAGAAGGCCAACTTGAGTATTTTTGAGTGATCCACAATACATTGATGCTATCATTTAGGAGGTTTGAATACTTCTGTTTGATGTGAAGTGGTTCAACGTAGTCACCAGTGGAAGAAACATAGTAGTGAGGCAAGATAAGAGTGGTTTGCTTCAAGTAGACTCTAGGAAACTATGGATGGATGAAAGATACACATTTTGTACTTCTTGGAGACTATGAGCATGTTTTATTTATACTAGATCCAAAAGAATCACCAAAAATATTTCTTTTACAAGTCCCTGCATGTAGCAAAAGAATTTGTGAGGACATGGAAATAGATGAAGTTCCATCCATAGTGGACTCTGAGATGCATGTGATAGTCCAAGAGGAAGACATCATTGTCATAGAAGAAGGGACCTTTGAAGAAGAACAAGTACACGAGAAGGTAGCGGAGCATATGTTGTACAAGGATGATGATGAGGAAGGGGTAGCTATACCAAGAGATGTGGAAGTTGCCAATGTAGATATAGACATGCTCTATATGTCAGATCTCCAAGAGGATGTTAGAATAAGGGACTTATGATAGAAGCAACTGTATGTACTTATTTGTGTTTACAATTAAATGAAATTTTAGTCTAATGCTTTTCTAACTTTGTTACATTTTTTTGTAGACTAGTATTTTTAGTATTATTATAATTAATCATATGTTAATTATTCTAGTTATCTATTACAGAGCATGATGGAAGATAGTCCACCACTCACTCCAAATTCTATCATAGAGGAGTAGTTTCTAGAGTTCATATCTTGAGCACCTACTGTTGGTGTAAATAACAAGCCTACACATTTGGCTTGGAAGACATCATGAAGACTCCACATGCATGAAGAACCATAGGAACATATGCTAGTGGTTTATTACCACTTTACCTCATTGTAAAAGTCTAATTTGACTTAGAATCTTTTGTAATCACCTACCTAGGTGATTCGTGGAGAAGTAGATCACTTGATTGAGAGAATATCTCCAAAATTTTAGATGCTTGATCATAGGAAGCCAAAGATTTGAATTTGAATTCAAATCCTAAGTCATTTCCTATAAAATTGGATGTGAAAAAGTCGCGGATAGATCACTCCATTCCCGAGGCTCATTCTGTTGAGCTTGAGTGTGTGTAAGGACTATACCATAGCCTACACCTCTCTACACCATTTGGCAATGCTAGACATGCCAATGGGATTGTACACAATTGTTAATCAATAGATACATTTACATCATTCATCTTTGTATTCACTGCTTGTCTACTCCAAAGTCTGTTAACTTGTCAAGGGCATATCTCGGTCAATACTACTCCAAATTCATTGATTCAAAGCTTGTTGGATTTAGATCAACTTTATCTACATGCTGACAAAGTTTGAAGTGATTTCCTTCAGCAAATGCAGAGAAATCGTCGTCGAGGTGCTCACTCGTCTATCTCTCCTACAGTCCTAAAAAGTGGGGGGTATAGCTAATTTTGCTAAATCAATTTCTCTGAGTATAGTTTGTCATTTTACATCATTCCACTTGCAAATGTTAGCTTAATAAGCTAATTGAATACCCCTAGAAGGAATTTTATCAATTGCTACTGTGATGGTCACACTTAGCAAAACATTGAGCAGGTGTCAAGACCAAAATAGAAGGTTTTCTTGACTTTGTGACTTCCAAAGTTATCTGTTTTGATTCAATCATTGCACACATCATTTCCAAAGCACATAGGATATTTCTTGGTGTCATTGGGAAGCTAAGGAAGTCTACTAATCAATTCTGAAGCTAAAGAGGGCTGGTACAAAGCAGGTTTTAGCAGTACCTACTCAATCTCTTGGATCATCTATCCATTTTTCCCAACAGTGGTATCAGAGCAAATAAGGTAAAATGGGAGATGGCTTTCCTTCATTTATTGACAAATTGGAGCGGAAAAACTATCAAGCATGGTCTCTAAGGATGAAGACCTACTTACAAGGAACGAGTCTCTATGGATACATCTCAGGAGATGAGGAATTGCCCTCAATTAAAGCAAGAGGTTTGCCAACCAAGGAGGAGCAAGAAAAACTCAACACATGGTGTGCAAAGGATGCATTGGCAAGGTCCTATTTACTCAACTCTATATCTGACTTTCTTTTACCTCATATCAGAAATTGTAAGACTTCCCAAGAGACTGGGAAAACCTTGTCATCATATTTTTCCTCTAATACAAGGGCTAGGAAAAATCAGTTGTGGATTGAATTCACAACACTAAGGAAGCAACCTAAGCAGTTGTTTCAGAATTTGTGACCAAGATCAAAGATGTTGCAGATCAGTGAGCAAGCATAGGAGAAGAAATTGAAGAAGAACAAATTGTAAGGCAAGTAATTAATGGAATCAAGGCTGATGATAAGTGGGAAAGCTTCACCACTGCAATGGATCTCTACATGGACATGCACACTCCAGATCCTACAACTCTCATGGGTCAACTATTCACACATGAAGCAAAGCTTACCAAGAGTGGAGATACTACCAAAGGTAACAACTCTTCTGCCCTATACACTGATACGAAATCTAAGGATAAAGGCAAGATTAAGAATGTGGAAGATGAATGCTCTACCTCCCAAGCCAACTATGCAGGGAGAGGTAGATCTTCAAGAGGTAGGGGCAGAGGAGGTAAGAAAGGTAGGGGGAGACCCTATAACTCATCACCATGTAACATTTGTGATTTGTCAAACCACACCACAGATGAGTGTTACAGGAATTACAAAAATCAGAGAGGAAGAGGCTACCAAAGAGGTGGATACTCTCAGTCTAGAGGAAGGTTCAACCATCACCAAGGCCACAACAACAATTATAACAACAACTACAACAACAATTACAATGGCAACTACCAAGGAGGATTCAGAAACAGAAAGGACTACAACAACTACACAAAGGAGCAGGATGACTCTCTCTTGATCATGAACATGACTTCAAAGTCAGGTACAAATGATGATCACCTATTTTATATTGATTCAGGGTGCTCAAATCATGTGGCTGGTAATGTGGCACTACTCTCTGATCTTGAGGAACCAAAAGGTAAACACCAAGTCCAAATAGGTTATGATACAAAGCATTTTGTAGTTAAAGTTGGAAATATGAAAACTTGTGATGGTAATCAAACTTTGTTGAGCACAGTATTTTATGTACCTACAATTACAAAGAACTTAATGAGTGTTGGTCAGATTGTAGAGAAAGGGTTGGAGGTCAGATTCAATCAGTATGGAGCATTTGTAGAGGACCCAAGACATGGATTCAAAAGGATAGCTAAAGGAGAAAAATCAGGTGGACTTTTCACTTTTGAGTTGGAAGATACAAAGAACATTGCATTATACAGTTATAAAGATCAAACACTTTCAGAGCTTGAGATTCGGCACAAGAGATTAGGGCACATAGGAGAAAGGACCTTGAAGCAAATGTGCAGGGACCAATGTGTGCTTGGGATACCTAATGTATCCAAGAAACATATGATTTACAAGTGTGGTGCTTGTCAATTTGGTAAGTCTCACAGGTTACCCTTCTCCAAGAAAGGATATATGCATGAAGACTATCTAGATCTTGTACACACAGATGTATGGGGACCTAGCAAAGACCCCTCAGTCTCAGGTTCAAGGTACTATGTGTCTTTTATTGATGACTATAACAGATGGACTGTATTATACTTTATGAAGCACAAGGATGAAGTATTTAATTGTTTTAAGAAATATCTTGCATTAGTTGAAAATCAGACAAGAAGGAACTTAAAGAGGCTAAGGTCATATGGAGGAGGTGAGTACTTCTCCAATGAATTTGAGGACTTCTTGCAGGATAGAGGCATCAAAAGGGAAATAACCACAAGGTACTCTCCTGAACAGAATGGGGTAGCTGAAAGAAGAAATAGGTTAATAGTTGAGACAGCTAGATCTACGCTTAATGAGAAGAAATTACCTAACTATCTATGGGCAGAGAGTGTCTCTACTGCCACCTATCTCATAAACAGGTTACCATCAAAGTCACTTGATGGTATGACACCATATGAAGCATGGCATGGTAAGAGACCATCATTGGATCACTGCAAAATTTTTGGATGTGTAGCATATGTACACATTCCTTCACAGGTAAGAGGAAAGCTAGATCCAAAGAATGAAAAATGTATTTTCATTGGATATGATTTAAATAACAAAGGTTACAAGTTTTATAACCCCACCAACAAGGGATTTATGGTAAGCAGAGATGTGATCTTTGATGAGAATGATTCTTGGTATGAGAATGAATGCAGGAAGGTCAAACTACCCTATGATTTGGAAGAGGAATTTCCAAAACTTACAAAGGAGGAACCAACTCAGAAAGAAGACTCAAGTTCAGATGATGAAGATACAATCAACCTTGAAGATATCAAGGCATGGAAGTCCAAAGGCAAAATGAAGATGAAGAAGCTTAAGGACATACCAGAATCTTCAACTCAATCAATCAGAAGGTCTCAAAAAGAGAGCAAAAAACCTATCAGATATGGGTATGATACATCTCTTGTTACTAAACATTCAATTTATCTTGCAAAGGATTTGCTAAATGAAGAACCAGGATCATATGAAGAAGCAATCACAAAATCAGAATGGAAGGAAGCTATGGATGAGGAGATTGAAGCACTCAAGGAGAGTGATACATGGGAGTTAGTACCCAAGAAGGACTCCATGAAGGTAATAGGATCCAGATGGATCTATAAATTGAAAAGAAATTCTGATGGCACAATTAACAGGTACAAGGCCAGATTAGTAGCCAAGAGTTTTGCACAAACCCAAGGCATTGACTATGAAGAAACATTTTCTCCTATGGCCAAGATGCCAACAATCAGAGTGTTGGTGAGTGTGGCTGCATCAAAGAATTGGAACATGTACCAATTGGATGTTAAGAATGCTTTCTTGAATGGATGGATTTCAGAAGAGGTTTATATGTCACAACCTCCTGGCTATGAAGACCCTGAGAAGGTAACTTATGTTTGCAAATTAAAGAAGGCTTTATATGGATTGAAGCAGACACCTAGGGCATGGAATTAGAGGATACCTACATACCTCCAAGACCAAGGTTTTGTCATGAGTAAGGCTGACACTTCTCTGTTCATTAAGAGAAGTAATTCAGAGGTAATCTATCTTTGTGTTTATGTTGATGACATCATTATTACAGGCAATGATGTAAATGGAATTAGAAGCATCAAAAGCCAGATGATGAAGGAATTCAAGATCAATGATCTTGGATTATTGAAGTATTTTTTGGGACTTGAATTAGTTTACACTAATTCAGAAATATACATTACTCAGAAGAAGTATGTGCAGGACATGTTGAAGAAATTTCACTTGCAGGATGCTAAAGCAGCAAGCACTCCAATGGAGGTGAACTTAAAGCTAAGTGCCCATGAAGGTGATGAAGTCCAAGACATTACAGGTTATCAAAGTATGGTAGGTAGCTTGAACTATGCTACCTTAACTAGAATTGACATTGCATATGGAGTTAGTGTGCTAAGTTAACTTATGCACAAGCCAAGGATACCTCACTTAGAGGCTGCCAAAAGAATCTTGAAGTATCGCAAGGGTACACAGAACCATGGTTTGTACTTTCCTTACACTTCACATATTGACATAAAAGTTTATTCAGATGCAGATTGGGCAGGATGCAAGGATGATAGGAGAAGCACTTCAGGATACATTTCTTTTGCAAGTGACAAACCAATTTCATGGTCTGCAAAGAAGCAACCAACTGTTGCATTGTCTTCTACAGAAGCGGATTATAGAGGGCTAGCTAATGCCACTCAAGAAGCAATTTGGATTAAGCTTTTGTATTCAAAATTGGGCTTATATACTAGGGCTCCAATTATCTTTGGAGATAATACAAGTTCTCTTCACCTTGCAGCTAATCCTATCTATCATGCCATGACCAAACACATAGAAGTTCATTATCATTATGTGAGAGAGAAGTTGCTAAGCAAGGACATTCAACTGAGCGATGTGTCAACCAACATGCAATGTGCAAATTTGCTAACTAAAGCTTTGGATGGGACCAAACTTTGTAGGTTCAAATCTATGATTGGATTGCAGGATGTACTTGAAAATTGAAGATGAAGAATTAAGCCAAAATGTCTGGCTTGAGGGGGAGCTGTTGGTGTAAATCACAAGCCTACACATTTGGCTTGGAAGACATCATGAAGACTCCACATGCATGAAGAACCATAGGAACATATGCTAGTGGTTTATTACCACTTTACCTCATTGTAAAAGTCTAATTTGACTTAGAATCTTTTGTAATCACCTACCAGTGATTCGTGGAAAATTAGATCACTGAGAGAATATCTCCAAAATTTTAGATGCTTGATCATAGGAAGCCAAAGATTTGAATTTGAATTCAAATCCTAAGTCATTTCCTATAAAATTGGATGTGAAAAAGTCGCACGTAGATCACTCCATTCCCGAGGCTCATTCTATTGAGCTTGAGTGTGTGTAAGGACTATACCATAGCCTACACCTCTCTACACCATTTGACAATGCTAGACATGCCAATGGGATTGTACACAATTGTTAATCAATAGATACATTTACATCATTCATCTCTGTATTCACTGCTTGTCTACTCCAAAGTCTGTTAACTTGTCAAGGGCATATCTCGGTAAACACTACTCCAACTTAGTGATTCAAAGCTTGTTGGATTCCGCTCAAAGTCATCTACATGCTCACAAAGTTTGATGTGATTTCATTCAGCCAATTCAGAGAAATCGTCGTCGAGGTGCTCACTGGTCTATATCTGCTAGAGTCGTAAAAAGTCGGGGGTATAGCTAATTTTGCTAAATCAATTTCTCTGAGTATAGTTTGTCATTTTACATCATTCCACTTGCAAATGTTAGCTTACTAAGCTAATTGAATACCCCTAGAAAGAAGTTTATCAATTGCTACTATGCTGGTCACACTGAGCAAAACATTGAGCAGGTGTCAAGACCAAAATAGAAGGTTTTCTTGACTTTGTGACTTCCAAAGTTATCTGTTTTGATTCAATCATTGCACACATCATTTCCAAAGGACATAGGCTATTTCTTGGTGTCACTGGGAAGCTAAGGAAGTCTACTAATCAATTATGAAGCTAAAGAGGGATGGTACAAAGCAGGTTTTAGCAGTACCTACTCAATCTCTTGGATTATCCATCCATTTTTCCAACATCTACTTATTATTAGGCTACCTGACACCAAGTATTGGATTTCTCATGAGAATACACTTGTCGGTGGAACTCTCTTTGTCGAGACTACTCTTGTCGACACCATTCCCTTTGGTGGGACTACTCTCGTTGATGACACTCCCTTTGGCGATGCTTCTGGCTATATGAGTCCACTTCAACCATCTTCTCAACATCCCCTAGTGGCTCCAACAATCGATCTGTGTGCAAGCATTCAAACCACAAAAAATACATGCATTGGCCCATCTTATTTGTGTGGGTCTGGTTCAAGGTGGCATTGTGGAGTAGGAGATTCCAAAGGAGGGTCCACGGGTGGATCTTTCGGAGGGGATGTGACGCATGAACTATCACCCACAGCTAGTCTTCAAATGAGTTCCTGAGATATAGCTATGCCACAAAGTCCACCACATACACCTTGGCATGCTCATGACCATGACAACTCTAGTTTGTACTATATACGAGATGGAGCTCCAATGATTGATACACATAGAAAGGCCATGCATCAGTGGATACCACAATTGTGCACAATATAGTTCATAAACTCTTTCATGGTCAAGTTTAGTGAACAGCACAAGGATCAGAAGAATTACATCACAGAGGTGATCTATTGTGAATATCAGCTAGCCACTAGGCACCCTATTGTCAGCCTAGAGTGGACTCAACACATGGAAACTTTATGTTATATCACATCGACCATCGGAGACTCGCAAAACTTTTAGAGGAGGGCTTCCGAAGGCTATATGGCTAGAGATTGAGGACTGGGAGATCACTCATGAGCAACAAAGCACTCCTAACCTGTATTATCAAAGGTGAGATGAAATGGCAACACATCTAGAGGCAGTCAGAGCATTGCATTTGGATAGCAATGAGTACGAAACGATGGCTCACGAGTTTGTAAGTATCATTTTGATGAATGAATTTTCTTATGTTAAGAACATCATGGAGGACTTGGAGGGACACGGTCATGGGACAATCTGCCATGAGGTGAGCTTCTGAACTTGGTTTAGAGTCCTTTAGCTGTTGTTTATGAACATCATTTCAACTTGTTTGATTTCATGGATGTTCTTCGCTAGACTACATGTATAGATGTTTTGATCCCTTTGGTTTTCTGTACAGTAGTGGTGTGCCATAGTATGTTTTGTATTTGGTTCATATATGGAAACTTAATCTGGTAGGGACGGAGATGGTAAATGTCAAAGTTAGAAAATATTGTTAGAAATTTTCACTTGATAGAAGATCCCAATAGATGAGGTATGCAAAAGATTAAGCTGCAAATTTGCTTTTCCTTGAAGGATTCTAGTGGTTTGGTATCTTGGATGTTGAAACCTTCACCAACAAGTTGGCATTCAAATGGATGATTAAATCTGAGCAATGGAAAAGCTTCATGAGCTAATCTGATACTTAGAAATAGGGACATCCTTCCTCTTGCTCATCTCCCTATGTGGAGAGAACTCGACATAACCATGGTTATGTTCTATCCTTTTTCCCTTACTTCTGAAGGCAAAGATCTTTTGTGATCTTTGTGGAAGGAAAAAAGAGATTTAGATTTTGTCTCTTTTATGATCTCTTCACTTTCCTTTGAAAAGAATGTGGCAAATTCCTTCTTTTTATTTCACATTTCAAGCCCACATTTATCATTGTGTTTTGGAAAAACCCCATAATTTGGATTTGTTTAGATATAAGGAGCCAAAGAGTAAGAATCACAAAATCAATATCATCGTCATCAAGTAAACCTCCTTGATGAAAATTCGTAGTATTTACAAATTAAATTTTGTAAGAAAATTTCACGATCACTTTACTTTTCTCTTAAAAGGTTCACAACCATACATACTACTTTGCAAGTAAAGCACAAACTATTTTCCCATCTTTGAGAGATGTGGAAAATGTAAAACCTAAAAATATATTCAAGAATATTAAACAATATAAATTTGATTAAAAAAGCATGTATGTGCAAGAGATAGGAATCTTCCAAGCTTCCATATGATCAAGTTGATAAGTATTTCGTAATGAACCACTGATTGTCAATACCATTGATTGTGATTAGAAGAAAATTTAACTTGAACAAATTCCTGCACATATATTTTCTTCATGTCTACATTATTGAACTTAAAAACTCGTTGGCATTGCGAATCATCATCATCCTGAACATGAACTTGTGCAAGCTTTATATTTGTATCATCTTGGTCTTGCTCTTCTCTTATTGTTAATGTGCATAAAAAATGTCCTATTTCTTGTGTATCAAGTGGTCAATTATGACTTTCGGAAATTCCCTTTTTGCAATTCCAACAATATATTTGAGCATAAACTCTAGAATTCTATTTACGAATCTCTTCTTCATTACTTTCTTACTATCTCTATCCTACTCAATATGCAAAGTAAAAATATAAGATGTGGTTAAAAAATATATTCCTTTCCGAAAGTTTTTGGATCCGGAATAGATCGATCAGAATCCATAGGCTGCGAAGTACTTGAAATAGAAGAAGAAGTTTGATTTTACGTCTTTGAAGGAACTCTAACTTCCAAACTCACATCCTAAGTTTACCTTCTCTTTTCCTACAAATATGGATCATGTTCCATAGCAAAGAATAAGTGATCTCTAAATGACACATGTTTTAAAACAAATCGATGGGTCCTATACTCCATTTGTTTTAAAATCATTAGATTTATTAGATTTATTAGCTTTAAAATAGAATTTCGTTTTAACAAAAAAAAAATTGTTAACCTCATGCACATGTTCATGCTCCTTTGTATTGCTAGATTTAGAATGGTTATCATGAGGATGTGGAAATAGTGCATCCCATAATTTAGATTTCAAATATAGTATAGACCAAAGGGAAAGTCTTGAGTAGATGTCTCGTTGGTATTTTGGAAAACTTGGGGTTTTGAAAAACAGTTTTTGCATCCATTTTTTTTGTATAATATTATTTTAGATAATCTTATGGACTAGTTAAATGGATTACTTCCATCTGCGAACAAATACATGAACTTCATAATAATGTTTCATTATCTCCAAGAAATCCGGCATGCTGTTCATGAAAATTCCACAATGGCCATGATTATAGTAATGACACAATAATCACCCATTTGCTTCATCCCCAAATCTATGAATGAAACCAAAAGTGATGGCCAGAAATCTTATTCGCTATTGTTGTCTTGTTTTATTTTTTGAGGTATCTACTAATCAAGAATAATGGTGATCAAAATATTCATGTTCCTTCATTCCTTGATTACCTTTAGTAGTAATCACTTATGTCTCATTGGAGGCTTGCTAGGTTCAAGTTTTGAAAATTGTCTAAATTGATAGAAGGATTATCAAATCACAAGATAAACAGATTGACAAATAATTTGAGTGAATGTAAATTCATGGAAACATTTAAAAATGTTCATCAAATCAATCAAATTACAATTGAAACTCACTAGTAGCCAAAAAGTTCACCTACTGGTTTCCTAGAAAGTAGGAAAATCAAAATCTCTACTGAAAGACCAATTCATTTCACGTGCATATGGACGTCTTTTGACACACTTTCAAACACAACAAATTCAAAGAATTTTCCATGAACAACCACATTGCGCAATAGTGCTTAAATCAATAGTGCACTCCTTTTGCTTCTCTAATTGGTTATTTCTTGCCAGTCAGGTTGACGCCGTTTCTCTTTTCTACTTCCTCGTATATTAGCTGTACCTTTCTTGCCATTTTTTATGCGTCACATTCTATGTTTCACAATGCGCCATTTTCTACTACGTGATGGCCCATATGCGACCAAGTTGCACGACTGCACACCTCGTCTACGCCAGCGCTTTTCGCTTCTCTGGAATCACATTAAACATGTTCGACAAAAGGCAGCATCTGTTGTAGTTGTGAAGTCTCCTGAAAAGGTCCAGGAAGAGTATAGCATTGGCGTGATGAACCATTGAATTCAGTACTAGGAATACAAACTTCAACACACGTATAGTCCTTGAGTGCGAAATCAAAAGTCTATTTTGCTGTATATGTTTAGCTGTGGAATGTAAAGCTTTGAATCTTTTGCTTTGCTGGATATGGTCGTCTTGTTTGTACTGTGAAGAATTAGTCTACGATCTTTCATTTTCTCGTTTTTCTTGTAGTACCGTTGAAGTACATTTTTCTCGGCCTTTGTCATGCGTACCAGCAATGTATCATGACCCAATATTTTGTAAAGGGAATTTCATGAACGCAAGACTAATTTCTTTTCCGTCAACAATTTTAAGCAAGTTCGGAAAAGGCAGCATCCATCCCAGCTCCACAGCTTTGTCATCAACATAATGCTGATCCCATCGCGAGACTGGTGTGACATTGTTCCGTCTCTTGAGCTCCCGGAATCCAGCATGAATTGAAGAATTACATTAAAACGCGGCAAAGCTGGTACAATCCACAAACTTTAGTATCCCCCTTGTAAAACGCGGCAGAGATGGTAGAATGGACAAGCTTTTATGTTCCTCTTGAGAGTTCGGCCTTACAACTTACTCTCCCATAGGCTGAAAAGTTTCTAGAACAAATACTCACACAAAGGGGACAATTTGCAAATACATTCCGAGCTCTTGCCTATTCGAAGAAGAATGGTCCACTATGATTTGGGGATCCATCTGTACTGGACCATTCATGATAATGTTTATGGCCTGTTCAAAGACAATGTAAACATGGTTGAATTGATGGGATTCCAAGAGAGAAGTGCTCAATACTTTAAAAAAATAAAAAAATTCTTTCACATAGTTTAATTCCATGAAAGATATATGACCTACGCTATGGAATGTTCTTTTCTTTTCGGCATGAAATTGTTCATAAAATATGTCGAACTATCACACATTCTTGATATATGATACATGCTTGTGGATCTTGTTATTCACTAAAAATAACATGGGGAAGGTGCACACATGTTTGAATGTGAAGACAAATTAGATAAAAGTAGGAAGGAGTAGAGGTGTCTATTTTTAGAAAAGCTAGGTGCTTGTGTTGATAACCTCGCTATAAAAAGAGTGGTTCTCTTAGTGTAGGTGGCCAAATTGAGTGATTCTTGTTGCGTCATGAAATTTGCAATTTGTACAATATTTGTCGATAGCCTTTGTACAAAACATAATTAAAAACTTCACAAAACTATGTTTTTTCTCAGATCTACTCTCTTTTGGGTATCTAGTGTCTTGTCAGAGCTCAGATACCTCTCTCCATATTTTCATATCTTAACCAATGTGAGATCTTTTTGAAAGTTCTAATTTGGCATTTTGAAACATGGTTGATCATTAAAGTTTGACAACATATGTTTGATCCTTTGAAGGTCTCATCAGTTCTATCTATTCACTTTAATGCTTACAAGTTTTTTAATGTAACATTGTTGTATCAAAGCTATTTTTTCTATCAGATCTTTCAAAATGCTTAATGACTTTTGGTTTTCGTTTACAACAATTCAGCATGGTAGATTTGAGTGCATCTATTGAAAAATTATTGGATGGGAGAAATTAACTCATATTGGAATTTTGAATGAAGTCTTATCTAATTTATAAAGGCCTCTGTAGATTAAGGATGGGTACAAAATTGAAGCAAGTAATACTAGAAGTTCCCATACAAGCAATTTGAACAAGAGAACAACAAGAATGAACCAAAAGAGACATGAGAGTTCTATTTATTGTATCACAAATAGTTTCGAATACTATGTTTGGACATATAAGATGTTTGAATCTCAATAGAGAAGCTTGAGAGTCTCAAGAAAGGTTATCTGCGACTACCAATAGAGTGAGACCAACACAATATATCGGTGAGTTAGCAACATAAGGAAGAAGTGATGAAAATGAGTTAATGACTATATTCTTGAGGTGAAATCTCTTATTGAAGCATTAGCCTCTATTGGTGCATCTCCTAGTGAGGATATTAAGTTTAGCAAGTTAAATGGCTTGAGAGAAGATGAAAGATGGAAGTATTTTATTACATCTATCATGACTCGAGAGAATCTATCATCCTTGAAGATTTACAAACACTTATGATGATTAAAGAAATCAACATAGAGGATAGAAAATCTTTTCATTCTCAAAGAGCTAGTCAAGGAGAAGCTCTTTATCCTTCATCAAATAGAGTTAATTGTAGAGTAAATTGAAGATCAAGAGGAAGATTCAACAACAATGCAAGAGGAAGAGGAGGCTTTATTGCTACTAGAGGAGGGTGTAAGATACAAGAATGTCAAAAAAATCAGTCAAATAAGCAAGGTAACTTGTAATTTCTATGGTAAAGTTGTTCATTATTCTAGGCATTGCCTCTCCAACCCAAATAGAAGAGGGGAACTTAGAGGATGAAATAGAGGAAGAGGCCAAGACCACATGCATCAAAACAACAACGTAGTGCAAGATGCGGCTCCAACAAAAAACCAAAATATTCTTATGGACATGAACACAGAAACACACAAGGGGAAGGTAAACAACAGATCTTGTTATGTAGATAGTGGTTGCTCAAACTACATAAGTTATAAATACAGTCACAAAATATTAGCTTATGTGAAATTGCTGAGCAATTTATTGAGAGGAACAATTTTCGCAAGTTCGAAAAAGGTAGCATCCATTGTAGCTCCACAGCTTTTTCATCAACTAGTATGACATTGCATTGTCTCTTGACCTCCTGGAATCCAACATGAATTGAAGAATTACATCAAAACACAGCAAAGCTGGTACAATCGACAAACTTTAGTATTCATCTTGTAAAAGGCGGTAGAGAGGGTAGAATCAACAAGCTTTTATGTTCCTCTTGAGAGTTCAGCCTTAGAACTTACTCTCCGATAGGCTCTAAACTTTCTAGAACAAACACTCACACAAAGGGGACAATTTGCAAATACATTCTGAGCTCTTGCCTATTCAAAGAAGAATGTTCCACTATGATCTCGGGATCCTTCTCTATTGGACCAACCATGATAATGTTTATGGCGTGTTCAAAGACAATGTAAACTTGGTTGAAATTATGGGATTCCTAGAGAGAAGTTCTCAATACTTATAAAAAAAAACTCTTTCATATAGTTTAAGTCCATGAAAGATATATGACCTAGGATATGGAATGTCTTTTCCTTTTTGGCATGAAATTGTTCATAAAATATTTTGAACTATCACACATTCGTCATATATGATACACAAATGCAACCTCTAAAGTTGGTTTTAGGCCTCTAGATCTTGTTATTTAGTAAAAATAACATGGGGAAGGCGCATACATGTTTAAATGTGAAGACAAAGTAGATAAAAGTAGGAAGGAGTAGAGGTGTCTATTTTTAGAAAAGCCAGGTGCTGGTGTTGCTAGCCTCTCTATAAAAAAAGTGGTTCTCTTAGTGTAGGTGGCCAAATTCAGTGATTCTTGTTGCATTATGAAGCTTGCAACTTGTACTATATTAATCGATAGCTTTTTTACAAAACATAATTTCTCACGAAATAGACTTTTTCTTAGGTCTATTCTCTGTTGGGTATGTGGTGTCTTGTCAAAGCTGGCATACCTCTCTCCATATTTTCATACTTGAACCAATGTGAGGTTTTATTGAAAGTTCTAATTTAGCATTTTTAAGAAAGGCTAATCATTAAATTTTGACAACATATGTTTGATCCTTTGAACGTCTTAGGAGGTCCCATCACTTATATCTATTCACTTTGATGTTTACAAGTATGTAAATGTAACATTGTATTATTAGAGCTATTTTTCTATCAAATCTCTTGTAATGCTTAATGAATTTTCTTTATTTTTTTTTACAACAATTCAGCATGGCTGATTTAAGTGCATCTATTGAAAATTTATTGGATGGGAGAAATTAACTCATATGGCAATTTTGAATGGAGTCTTATCTCATTTCCAAAGGCCTTTGGAGATTAATAAGGGGTACAAAACTTAATCAAGTATTACTAGAAGTTCCCACACAAGCTAATTGAATAAGAGATCAACAAGAATGGATAGAAAGAGACAAGAGAGGTCTATTTATTGTTTCAAAAATAGTTTTGAATACTATGCTTGGACATATAAGATGTTTGAATCTCAATAGAGAAGCTTGAGAGTCTCTAGAAAGGTTATTTGCAACTACCAATAGAGTGAGACGAACACGACTAATTGGTGGGCTAGTAAGAGTAAGGAAGAAGTGACAAAAATGAGTTAATGATTATATTCTTGAGGTAAAATCTCTCATTGAAGCATTAGCATCTATTGATGCATCTCCTAGTGAGGATATTAAGTTTAATAGCAAGTTAACTGGCTTGAGAGAAGCTGAAAGATGGAAGAATTTTATTACATATATCATGACTTGAGAGAATCTACCATCATTTGAAGATTTACAAATATTTTTGATGAATAAAGAAATCAACATACAAGATGGAAAATCTTATCATTCTCAAACAGCTTGTCAAGGAGAATCTCTATATACTTCATCAAATAGAGTGAAATGTAGAGTTCATTAGAGATCAAGAGGAAGATTCAACAACAATGCAAGAGGAAGATGAAGCTTTAATGCTACTAGAGGAGGGTGTACAATACAACAAGGTCAAAAAAATCAGCCAAATAAGCAAAGTAACTTGTAATTATTATGGTAAAGTTGATCAATATGCTAGGGATTGCCTCTCCAACCCAAATAGAAGAGGTGAGTTTAGAGGATGAAAAAGAGGAAGAGGCCAAGACCACATGCATCAAAACAAAAACACAGTGCAAGATGAGACTCGAACACAAAACCAAAACATTCTTATGGACATGAACATAGAAACACACAAGAGGAAGGTAGAAAATAGAGCTTTTTATGTAGATAGTGGTTGCGCAAACCACATGAGTTATAGATTTAGTCACAAACTATTAGATTATCTAAATTTTCTAAGCAATTTATGGAGGGGAATAATTTTTGTAAGGAGATGATTTTGTACAATGGCAGTTGAGAGATAAAATAAATAAATGTGAGAATTAAGCCCAAGAGTCGCATAATTGTTTACCCCATAAATAAACAAATGTAGCACATCATATAAGAGTTACAATGTAGTATGAAGTTGCATAATCACACAATAAAGGTATTCTAAATGTTGATGGTACAGAGACATATGTAATGGTAGAAGTTCAAGTAACTCACACTTTAACACAAATTTCTATAGATGTTGAAGATGCTCATCAATCTAAAAATTAACTCAATCCGGCTGAAGTAGTAGAAAAGAAGATTGGTTGTTTTGCTCTTATGGAGATTGATGTGACAAAGAAGATTGGTTGTTTCGCTAGGTGTGAGCCCTAGGCTCACTCTCTCTTATGTTCTTGAAGACTCAGTATTTAGGAGGTAGTATCTTCTATCTTTTAGTTATACATTAGGTAAAAATGTTACTCTTGTTTTAAAGATTTGAAATGGCATGAAAGATTAGAGAAAGAATATATATTTATGTGTGAGTGTAGTTCCTTTTTGAGTATCAACTAAAGTAGGCTATCTTCTAAAAGCAGGGAATACCTCATGCTTAGACTTCATAGGATATACCCAAAATTTTTAAGTAGCAGTCTCTATGAAAAGGAAAAAAGCAAAAGGTTGTTCATTGACAATGAACAAGTGCTCTATTTGTGATAAAAATAAAGGATAAAGAAAGCCATGCTCTATCTCAAAGGTTTTCTCTATTTTAACTTTGTAATAATGTTCCTATGGCTTCCCATGCTCTATCTCAAAGGTTTTGTGCAAATCATTCTATTTAAGTCCCATGATTACATAGTTACCTTGGAGGTCCGAGTGGAACTAGCCCTAAGTTCCGTTGATTCCACTTGAAAGTCTTGGTGTTTCTATATTTATAATTATGTCTCATGACCTTACTATCTTCTATTTTACTATATGCTGAATCTTGGCGAGGAGAAATCCTTTGAAATATGTCAAGAAAAAATCAATCATGATAGTAAATATGTATATATCTATATATATGTAAAGTTGGCAATTAAGTAAATGAAATGCAATTATTACATTTCATTTTTGCTAAATAATTACAATAAACAAAAACTATCATGCTAAATTAAGCAAAAGTATAAGGCGATGTGATATATGCATTTGATTGCGTGTGGTTTGATGTGTATGTACATATATCATTGTTTCTCCATGTACGTGTGTGGTTATGGATGTGTACATGTGTGGTTATGGACGCATATGTCTATGTGTGTGTATAAATACGCATAATGAGATACACATATGTGGTTATGTGTATGTGCATATGTGTGGTTATGGATGCATATGTATGTGCGTGTATGCATGTCCACGTGGTTATGTATGTATATGTGAATATGTACGCAGTTGTGTACGTGATTGTATAGGAAATTGATAAAGAAAAGAGATAGGGTGGCTAGAAGATGGTCGAAGAAAGAGAGATTGCACGAGGGACCGAGAGCATAGGAATGTGTACGTATACACATGGATATGCATACGAGTTTGTATTGATGTGCATACGTACATGCGTGTATGCATGTAGGTGACTCTGTATTTATGTGTATATCTGTGTTGATGGATGCATATGCATGTGTGTGCATGCATGTCCATGTGGTAATGCATGTACCTGTTAGTGTGTATGCATTTGTGTAGCTGCTTGTGTAGGGAAGTGAGAAAAAGAAGAGATAGAGTGGCTAGAAGATAGTCGTCAAAGAAAGAGAGATATAAAGAGAGAGAGAGAGAGAGAGAGAGAGAGAGAGAGAGAGAGAGAGAGAGAGAGAGAGACGATAGGAATTTGTAGGTGCGGGGGAGAACCGGAGGAGAGGGTTTACGGAGACGAAGTGAAGAGATAGAGCATACCTTGCTAGATTGAGCTTGAGCAGGGCTCCAGCGTAAGAACAAGGTAATAAGTTAACTATCTCATTGCTTCAATACGTTATCAATATTGCTTGATCAGTTGTAGTATGGGAGCCGTTGATCTTTCTTCATGTTTTGAGACTCTTTGTATCAAATCAACGCCCTTAGCGCTGATTTCTACATAGTAGGAAAACAATCGGCAACGCTATCATTTAGTAGTCGAGAGGACAACATTCTCCCAAACCTAAAAGAATGTTTTGCTCCTGAGTTTTGACCACGTCGATTCTCGTGATTTTATGTTTCTCATTTGCATGACGATTCATATGGGGGGTCTTCACTTGCACGAGGAGCCACTCAATTCCATGAGCTACGTCTATTCTGTTCGATGTCTGCCTTCTTAACTATGTGGGTTTACGCAGATTTCTTATGTGACATATTAGAATAATCATCACCACAATTCCTTTCAATGTTTCTTGCGGAAGGAGAAAGTTTCCTAGACAAACAGCAGATTTGAAAAACGCTTCTGAACCACTTCTTCATAACTACAATCGTTGAGGTTGAAAACGAGTTGTCAAATACACAACGCCGATATTGACGGTTCGCAGCCGCAGTTTCCTGAAACGGTCATCATCACGGAGATTGAATCTCTGGCGGAGGCCACACTTTCGCGCTTCAACTGTTCCGCAGACATCTACCAACACTCTCGCAGGCTTCAACAGTAATCAGAATAAGGCCATATCCCCATTTCTCATCTGGATACCAGCTATAAGAGGTTTCATATGGAGAGGCCGCAATCTGCATTTCGCTTTAGTACATCCAAATTAACCAAAAGGCCAACGAGTGATACGTGGTCTGTTCTATTGAGCATCCACCATTGAAGTTTGAAGCGATGAGGCTACGGGTGCTGTTCAATAGTTAGATTGCGGAGCTCATGGAAGACTAGGTTAGGTTAAGAACAGGTAATAACATTGCACTTCAAAAGGAAATAAAGGTTGAAAAAAGTTTATCCCCATTCAAGCACACACCTACGAATGTGACCAAGAAGTTATGTTAAACGTTATGTAATAACCAAGAAGTTATGTTAAACGTTATATTACCAATCATATTAATATCACTCCGTAGAATAAAAATTATTAGAAGTTATGTTAAAAGTTAAATTCATCACTCTCGATGTCCATGGGCGTATCATGGTTTCGAAAATCTACATGCCCTACTTCGATTCGTGTTAAACGGATCCTACTTAGAGTAGGCATGGTGTACATCCCCCTTCTTTGTATCTAAACATAATGTGTCATTAGATGTGGTGTCGATCCGCCTTCCTATGGGACCGTGGGGGATGCATCTACCTTACAATGTTGTGTAATGAGTTATTTCTATTTTTTGTATGAATCAAAGACGCAAGTGTAGCATTTTTCCACTAATTGAATTTTCATTGCTACGAGAAGATGTTTCATGAGGGCTGTTGTACTTAGTTGACTTGAAGGCTCTTACCACTATTTATATGGACAAATGAACCGAGTCCTCAAATACCTGTTCCAAAAACTTAATTATTACTTGAATAGCATGATAAACTTTCTCAAATGTATCTTTAAATAGAACATAATTTCTACAACGGTGTCCAAATTTCTTGTTATGGAAACATGAGGGGTGAAGCTATTTCAAGTATTGCTTATTTTCTGATATTGTAGAGCTCTGTGGTTACCCAAAGCATAAGTCATAGTCCTTACCATTTGCCTAACAATATGTATAGGACATGTGAAACCTTCCAAGAAATAAACTGCAACACTAGGGGTACTGGGCCATCCAAATATTGAAGATGAATTGGTCCAACCCACATATGGCATGGTCGCGTATTCATATTTACTTGTAAAGTCACATCCAGAGTGAAAGGTGGACAATCTGACTAAATAAGTATATTTATCATCAGTATATTTATCATATGATATGATATGATTGGATTCTTCATTGAGAATATACAACTTTCCAAGATGCCAATTATAATCATATGCTTAACAAATGCCATAGTGTTTAGATCCTTGGATTCCCAATATCTTCTATTCATGTATTTCATTTTGTACATTTGTAGCTTTAAATGAGTTAGCTGAGATTACCACATATGATAGAAGATGGAAAGTAAGTTAGTTGAACATAATACATATGGTAGAGTATGGATTAAGTATAGTTCAGAATTAAATAGAAATATTTATTTGCATGCAATAGTTATCCTGATGACTTGAAAAAAAAACATAAAAAAGATGACAAAATGTAAGACACTGCAAAGAAGTGTAAAACATATATTTTTATCATGCGTCTTGTTGAAACTAATAGTAGCGTAAAGAACTAGATACATGTTGGGACATCTAGAAGATTAACTCAAGGATCAAATAGCTAGATTAGAATCCGTTCTTTTCAAAATCAGAATCAACATTTCATTTGGGAAAGAAAACAATCTGAATATAAAACTAAAACTAACCACTCTAGACACTCCAAAAAGTCGTGAATAATGCAAATATTGAACAGACGAAAGACCTTGAGACTTCTCATAGGAACATTGCAAAAGTCCCAAAAGAACCAAGTCAATAACTGATATCAGTAATGTAGAAGTGTCGTTCTTTATAGTCGATCATATAACGCTGAAGTTGCGTTTTAATCAGTTCATCCAACAGCCTTCATCATGAATGATAACATACAAATTCCATATCTTCTTCAAATGATACATCCAAGACCATAATGAAGAAACCTCATAATTAGAGATCCACCCAAGAAAATTTTTCAACTTGAATTATGTACTCTTGAAACAACATCAACCTTCTCTAGGCATGCTTGTGTGAATAATTGTTACTTAACGAGGACAATCTTCTACAACATCCGTGAAGAAAGGGGAAATAGTTGTATACATCATAATTTCTAAGTCATGGTTCATCTTAATTATGCTACTAATTTTTTTATCTCTTTTTCAAATGATGATAAAAGCGCCCACCCGAGACATTCCATATTCATGAAGCAAGGAGGAATTTTAATAAATTAATTTAATCTTGGCCTCAATTTCAAGCCCTTATGAAGGTTTACATAGCTGCACAACGTTTATTCGTCTACTGTATTTGAAGCGCTCATGAAGCTTTACATAGCTATACCACTTTAGCACTTGAGTAAGTAGACATTCGATCCAATAATAGGAGCAATAATTGTGGCTTTCTTCCCTTGTATCTTGCTCAGCAAATCATAAAAAAAATGTATTTGGAAGACAAATGACACTTCCCTAAAAGAAATCACCCATAGGCCCCTATTGTTCAGAGAATTTCATTAACATGAAAGTTCTGCTTAGAACTTCATACTAAACCAAGAACATAGACTTTGCCAGATTCAAGCATAATCTGTATGCTTGGCATTTACCAAAGCATAATCATAATCCATTTATGTGATCCACTTGACCAAAAGCATAATCTGTATTCTTGGCATTTACCAAAGCATAATCATAATCCATTTATGTGATCCACTTGCCGAAGAGAGACCAAAAAATCATCTAAGAAAACTCTCATGAATGTGATAAGATAGGGGCACTGCTAGAACATATGCAGAGCATTACAGAGTCCAAAACAAAGTACCATACACGCAAAGAATCCCAAGAAAGTAGTAAAAAGCTATTTTATGCACAGCTGGTTGTAGCTACTAAAACCATCCCAGAATAAATAAATATCATGCCTAGCAATATCATCAAACATGCTATCAAGGAAAGGGAGGGGAAAAACATGAGGTACAGTAGCTTTATTAAGTTTTCTTTAATTAACATACATATGAAGCTTCTTGTTCTTCTTAGGAATGATGACTATGTGTAATATCCACTCTTCATGCTCCATTGAGATAATAAAGCCAACTTTCAAGAGATGGTCAATTTCCTCTTTGACTAACTGTGCATAATGTTGGTTCATACAGTAACTTGGTTGCCTAGTTCTTTTTGTATCCGCTTGTAGAACTATCTCGTGCTGATAAGTATGAGGGTCGATACCTTTCATATCTTTGTAATCCGAAGTGAAGACATCCTCGAGTTCCATCAGTAGTTGAAGCTATTTTTTCCACATGTCTTCATTAAGTTTGGCAGTAATTTTAACTAGTTTGAGCTTATGTTCTGTACTCAAATTATAGGTACAATTTGGTGTTCACTAATATATTGTTGAGATCTCTTATACTCTAATTCTAGTGAGTTTGGAATAGCCTCATCAACAGGGTCTGCTAGGAGAGACATATGTTCAGGTAGGTGGATACTGTTTATGGCATAGGTTATCATACATGCAGACAGAGACCATCAATCCAAAAGTGCTTGGGAATCCAATAATTCTAAGGACAAGAAATTATAATTTTCTCACATAAATTCACCCTTTCTATCATATATCAACCCCTCCATCATATGTAGAGGTTTTTGCAATGTGGTAAGATAGGGGCACTTCTGGAACATATGCAGAGCATTAATGAGCTATTTTTGGGATCTCTCCAATATCCATGCACAATTGGTTGTAAACATTATAACCATCACAGAAAGAATGAATTTCATGCCTAACAACGTCATCAAGCATGCTATCTGGGAAAGGGAGGGGAAAAACATAAGATATAGTAGCTTTATTAAATTTTTGTTAAGTAACATAGATATGAAAATTCTTGTTCTTCTTACGAATGATGACTATGTGTGATATCCACTTTGCATGCTCCATTGGGATAATAAAGTCAACTTTCAAGAGATGGTCGATTTCCTCTTTGACTAATTATGCATAATGCTAGTTCATATAGTAACTTGGTTAGCATTCAATTGCAAAACTATCTAGTGTTCATAAATATCAGGGTAATGCTGAGTGAAAACATCCTTGAGTTCCATGAGTAGTTGAAGTTGTTTTTTCTACTCCTCTTCATTACATTTGGCACTAATTTTAACCAGTTTGGGCGTATCTTCCATACCCAAATTATAGGCTACAAGTTTCTCTTCACTTATATATTGTTGAGATTGCTTATCCTCTAATTCTAGTGAGTTTAGAATAGCCTCATCAACAAGACCCTCTAGGACAAACATTTGTTTAGGTAGGTGGATACTGTTTATGGCATAGATCATTATACATACATACGAAGACCATCAGTCCAAAAGTGGTTGTGAATCCAATACTTCTAAGGATAATAAATTAGAATTTTCTCACACATATTCACCCTCTTCATCATATATGAACCCATCCATCATATGCAAAGGTTTTGCAATGTGTGGAAGTGCATGCAATTTCGTTGATCCCACTGTATCTAGAGGTACTCAATACGAATCAACAAATGCTCAAAGAGAAAAGAGATAGGATGGCTAGAAGATAGTCAAAGAAAGAGAGATAGAATCAAGGGATCTAGAGCATAGGAATGTGAAGGACACACTTCCATACACATATGAGTTTGTATGGATGTGTATACATACATGTGTGTATGCATGTAGGTGAATCTATATTTATGTGTATATGTATATGTGTGTTGGAGGATGCATCTATATGTGTGTGTACGCATCTCCATGCGGTAATGCATGTATATTTGTGTATGTATGCATTTGTGTAGCTATTTGTGTAGAAGCGAGAAAGAGAAGAGATAGAGTGGCTAGAAGATAGTCAAATAATGAGAGATATAACGAGAGAGAGAGAGAGAGAGGAATTTATAGGTGCAGGGGAGAACCTGAGGAGAGAGTTTAGGGAGACAGAGTGAAGACACTACAAAGAATACGGGTGCATAGCAACGATTAAGGGGACACAATTTCATCACTATAAAATTCAAAAAATCATGGCAAGAAGCATCGAGCATGGACCATCAATTAAACGAGGAGTTAAGCGATGTTTTGTTTTTTACATGTGGCATGAGGGGATGTGCGATGCTTGCATAGAGCTTCCCTGAAGTGACGATTTAAAAAAGCATCACCTAAGCGATGCTTTTTTATGTCGCATAAGGGACATTACTAACATCCCTTATGTGATGCCGATTCTAGTGATTTTTACGATGCCTTACCATCACTTACACGATGGTCCATTGCAGAAAAGAACTTAAAACATTGGAGGCTCTTCGATCAGCATGTTCACCCATCTGATCAAAGAGCTCTCCAACATTTGCAATTGTGTTGTGCTTACGAGCTGAAACAAGTATATTCAAAATTGTTGTTTCACCTAATCTCTATATTATTGTCTTTGTCTATCCCTATTTCTCTCTTTCTATGTCGTTCTCTCTTTGAATTCTCTCTCTCTTTCTCTCTCTCTCTCTCTGTCACTTCTCTCTCTCTCTCTCTCTCTCTCTCTCTCTCTCTCTCTTTATTGCAGGTTATTCAAGAAGCTAACCAAGCAAAAAGTATGGCTAACTATTGTAAGTACAATTTCCATTCTTTGTATATCATTTGAATTATATTATTTTCATTAGTTAGCATACTCATACTTATTGATATGCACATATACACTTATACATGATGAAGATGCACGTTCACACAGATACACATGCACATACACACAGATATATACACACACATACACGTGCATATACACTTACACATACACACACATACACATGCATATGCACAAACATTTCTACAACCACATAAAAAGACTTGCATGCATACATTATTGCATATATACATACACATACACACATTAACATATACTTAAATACATGTATATGCACATCCACATGCATGCACATTCACATGCATGCACATGGTTGCAAATTGAAATGCATCCACACGCACATGTATGTCTCATACATATACACATGCATATATATACAGTTGTATATGTTTATACACATACACATACATATGCACATATGTATATATATACACACATACACATATATACACATATATATGCACATACATACACACATATACACGCACACACACATGCACATACATACATATACACATGTACATGCACATACACACATACACATACACTTACACATATACATGCACATACATATAAACACATATACACATGCACATGCACATACTCATATACAAATGTATACACTTACACATGCACATGCACATACAAACATATACATACACATACACATACATACACATATACACTTACACATGCACTTGCACATACATGCATATACACATATACATATGTACATAAATTTAAATACACACACATATTACACACATATATATACATGCACATACATACACACATATGAATGAATTATATAATCAAAGTACTAAGACACATGCTTAATATAAACAATAATAACAATCAATACAACAAAACTTTTCATTACTTAATACCATACACACAATTCAAACCATAACTGAAATAAACTATATATATATATATATATATATATATATATATATATATATATATATATATATATATATATATATATATATATATATATATATATATATATCAATGTAATACATATAATCCAGTGTCATAATAAAAAATCCTAATCATCATCATGATCATCATCATCATCAGCATCATGATCATCCTGATCATCCTCATCCTCATCATCATGATCACCCTATGATGATCGAGATCGTCCCTCCTATGTTTGTCTCTCCACCTCATCCATATTTGCCTCTACATAATACTCTTGTATTACATATAACAAACATAAATAAGTAAAACAATTAAAACATCCATAAAATAAAATAATTATATAAAATTTTAATAATTCTCACAAAGACATTTAGCTGATCTCCCATATACTCACTCAAATGGCAATATCCAAAATGTGTAGCATACTCAATTTTTTGTTTCATAGGATATCGGCCATAATCCTTTTGCTGCATTGAAACAAAGAAAACAGATTAGTTTCTTGCATTTTAACTAAAATAAAAAATATACTCACAATAACATATATACTTACAAATGTAGCTACAAAACCATGATTGCCCATTTGGCCTAGGTGCAATGTATGGCCCGACTGAACTCTCTTCTTTGCAGCAGCCTGTTTATTTAGGAAAAAACAAATACATGAATTGAATGTAAAAATTACTCAAATATATGAAAATTATAAATCTAAACTATTAATTTGTATACCTCCTGTTGAGGAAATGACTCCTAAAGATGTAGCTATCTACAAAAAAACTGGCATGTCTCAAGTGGTATGTTAGATCGCCTCTTATTATTTTCCACCATACAATATCTCCTGTTAATTTAATCTCAAACAAAAAAAAAAGAAATCAGAATATATACACATATATACACACATACACATACCCACATACACATACCACATACACATATACATGCAAACATATACACATATATATATGCATACATATACACATATACATACATATAACATAAACACACATATACATATCCACATATATACGTACACACACATGCATGCATATACACTCATTCATACAAAAGACATGCATTTATCCCACAATAATGTGTGTTTGTGTATATGTGAATACGTGGGTATTTGTAAATGTGTATATATGAACATGTGTGTATGTGTAAATATGTATCTGTGAATGTTTATGTATGTAAATAATCAAATTATTAATATCAAATACCATTATTTGTAGATTATGATCAATCAGATGGAACTCCACCACCGGCTCCTCATCGTGCAAGGACTATATACTGTAAGTATATCAAGTATTTATTTTTAAATATATTTGATGGATACATAACTTATATAATTTTTTGTTTCTTTTGATAATCAGATTCAAATAAATCAAAGGGCACTCCATCAACTCCTACCCATGCAACGACTTCACATGTGTCCTTCGATAAGAATTATGATGAATTTTACTATCAATAGCATATTATATGTTGGTGTAACTCTTGTTATGGCACGTATCAAAGACCATGATTCAAATGTATTGAACATGAGGCAGAGTATGGTACTTTTGAGCATGCACCATCACTTGATCAACGTGATAATGTTTGGGTATGTATTTTTCTATGAATTAATGTCATTATTTTATGTAAAAACCATATATGAAATCAAATTACTTTTGATAATAGGAATACTTACTCGATGATGATGATGATGATGATTTTTTTCTCATAACATTAATATACCTTGTACATGTCATGGACTTGTTGTTCATCAATTACAAGCACATGTTTCTAGAAATAATGTACCTCCTAGTTTAGAGACTGAAACGGCTGGAGATTATCCATTGCCAGCTCGTGATCATTCTCTAGTACAAACATATGATATAAGAAGATATGGAGGATGGAATATAGGACCACTTCCTTTAGCTGGAGAGGTTTTCAACTTTTGGGGTAATCGCTATATGATTGCTTCATCCGCTATTACTAATGTTGGTCGTGGTATCTTTGTTGTAGAGGATTTGTATGTGCCTCCGAACTCTGAAGTCACTCTTATGTCATTTTATGGTCCTATATATGGATGGGAAGATTGGCATCGACTTGCACATTATGTTCAAAGCATGAGTACTTATGGAATATGGTTTAATGTAGCATCCCTTACTAGTAGAAGGATTTCACGTGCAGAAAATGAAGGATTATATATTGATGGAAGACTTTATGAAGATGTTTTGTCCATCTAGCCTTTAGAATTATCCACCGAACCTTTAGAATCTTCTTGACACATATGTTTCTCCTATTTTAGTCCACCTAATACCTATGCTGCTAACTCTTTTGCATACAATTATTAAGTATCATTTAGCTATGAAGTAATTACGTCACTAGGGAGGATCAAATTATCTTGAAGATTTTGAAGGATGGAGAAATAATTTTAAAGGATGGGTGGAAATAAAGAGTCCATTCAATGCACGTTTTTATTCTTACTTTAGCTAAGGTAAGAACAAGAACTTGTAGTGAATGGAAACTTTTTTACACCCATCCTTTAAAACTATTCATGCATCTTTTAGAATATTCACGATAAATTTGATACTCCCAATTTACTAATGGCTTAATACCTCCATAACTAACTAATAATTTATATTTTTTAACAATTTAGCAAGAAAGGTAATAGATTGACTATAAAATGGGAGACAACCATACGATTCAATGGTACGGATATGAAAATCTCCACACCACAATATACAAAAAAAATTAAAACGAAATCAAATATACACAGCTACTTGTGCATACATAAATATATATACATACATACACATTCATACATATATACACATACGTACATACATACATATGTATACACACATACATATACATATATGCATACACATACCCATACGTATATATACAAACATATACACCTATAAATCACATATACATACATTTATACATATACACATACACATATGTATATGCATGCACATGCATATACACATCCACATACACACACATAAGCATACATACATATAAAATTATATGAATATGAATATATATATATATATATATATATATATATATATATATATATATATATATATATATATATATATATATATATATATATATATATATATATATATATATATATATGTGTGTGTATATATATGTGTGTGTGTGTTTTTTTTTTAAATGTTTTTTTAATATATCTTTTTTGATGAAGTTACATGTTATTATGAGAAAAGTTTTTACCAAGTCATAATATTCTTCCTACCTCACATGATGAAATGAAGAAGATAATCAACAATCTTGGTATAGATTACCAATGTATACATGCATGTCCTAATGATTGAATATGCAGACTCTTTGAGATGTCCCAAATGTCAATCCCCTCGATATAAGGACGAAGAAGATAAAATCCCAAAAAAGATATTTAGACATTTTCCATTGGCTCCACATATTAGACATATGTTTCAAAGCCCTAAATTATCAAAGCTTTTGACATGGGGACATGATCATAAAAGTACTAATGGAATAATCAGAATTCCTCGGGATAGTGTTGCTTTTCAACATATTGATTCTACATGGCCTGAATCTAGACAAAATCCATAGAATCTAAAGTTAGGAGTTGCATTAGATGGGGTTAATCCATTCTCCATGAAATCTAGTAAATGGGCAACATGGCCTGTGGTAGTCATAAACTGCAATATTCTGCCATGTCTTAGCATTAAAAAGGAACATTTGATGCTTTCACTTTTAATATCAGGCAAAAGACAAGTGAAAGATATGAATATATATCTTGCTCCTCTCATTTACGATCTCCAAGAGTTATGGAGAGGTAATAATGTCATTGATGTATCGAAAAGCATCAATGAAAGACATATTATGGTTCGTGGTATTGTGGCTTGGACTATTCAGGATTTTCCAAGATATGGTGTTTGTTTAGGTATTGATGTATTTTTTTTATTCAATGTATAATTGTATGTGTATATGTGTGTGTATGTCTCTTTATGTGTGTGTGTATAAGTGTATGTGTGTATGTGTTTGTATGTGTGTGTATCACCGGGGCACTTTTTTCCCTCTTTAGGAGGTTTTTTTCCCCCGGCTTCTATATACACCTATTGCCCTAATGGGCCACTTATCTTTGTACATTGTCTAGTAATACATTCAGTATTGTGTGTTTGTGCTCCAAGCTTCTTCTACTTCTTTGTGTTGTTCGCGAGCTTCCGCAGACGTCTAACTCCAACAAGTGGGATCAGAGCAGGTCGTCGCTTCATCTAGGGCGTCGTCGACACTCCTCCGTTTGCAGTCTCAGATTCACACGAAATTTTGTGAGCATACTTAGAGTGTTTCAGAGATCAAAACTGCTTTGCTTTGTGGTGCCGAAATCACGATCTGAACTCGTTTCGGCCTCCGAACGCATTATCGCAGCGCTTGTGCAAGTTATTTTGTCTTTTTGTGCCAAAGGTATGTACCAGTTTCTGTTCGCCAGTTTAAGCATCTCAAAGTCTGCTACAGGTCTAGTAGAGCTCGTCTAGGCGGTTCTGTTCAACTTTTTGAGATACAATCAATTTTTTGCATCAAGGTATTTTAGTCACCGGCCATGGCTGAATGCAGTGATGTATTCCATATGTTGGCTGTTGAGGATAAGTTGGATGGTACCAACTACCCATTATGGGCTTATATGATGCGACATATTTTGGTTGCAAAAGGATTGTGGAACATTGTGCAGGGTGTTGAAAGACGTCCTGTTACACCTGTAAAGACAGGTACTTCAAATACAGGTGCTGGAGCTGATGAAGATGGTGTCGAAGATGATATTCCGCAGATTCCTGTTCGTGCTGTTGTTTCTGTTGCACCTACTGCAGAGCAGATTTGTTGGGATGGCAAAGATGCCCAAGCACATGCATTGATAGCTTTGTCTGTCAAACATGCCATTATTCCTCATATTCGCTCTTGCAGAATAGCTAGGGATGCTTGGGATACACTTACCACATTATACCAAGTTAGGAATGAGGCGCGTGTTGCTTACCTCTGAAAACAGTAGGAGAGTGAGCACATGAATGAAGGTGATTCTATGGACAGTTTCCTAACGAAGATCAAAGATTTGAAGGAACAATTGATTTCTGTTGATGAGGTTATACCAGATAGCTCACTTGTGCAGACCGTTCTGAATGGTCTTCCTGATTCATATCATAGTTTTCCTTCTACTATTCGGTTGATGATGAAAGGCAATCCGAATGCCTTATCATTTGAGGAGTTAGTCTCTGTTCTGTTGGAGAAAGATCAGTCCAGACTGAATAGGTCCATTATGCGTGTTGCAGATCAAGCTTTCTTGGCTAGTCAGAAGGGCAAAGGAAAATGGAGCTCTTCTACTAGTAAGCAGAAATCTGCAAATGCTGCACATTCAAAGAACCACGATAAAGATGAGAAGAAATCAGAAAAGCAAAAATTGTTTTGCAAGTACTGTAAAGGGAATGATCATATCATAAAGAACTGCCCAAAACGGGCTGCAAAAGAGGCAAAGAAAAAGGAGGCTAGAATGGTTGTTGCAGAAGCCTCTACACCAAAAATAGAGTCTGCTAATCTTGTGCAGGAAGAAGAATGGGCGTTTACTACTGTTTGCAGTTTTGACCCATCTTCTTATGAGCAGTGTATGTCTGCAGTGGACTCACATGTTCGGTACTTTGACAGTGGGGCGACCAAACATATTACCTCGCAGCGCAATTTCTTCTCTTCACTCGAGCCTGCCCCTACAGGGAATACTGTCACATGCGCCAACAACTCCTCTTATCCTGTTATGGGAGTTGGTAAGATCATTTTGACAACTACTGATGGTAGTTCTTTCACCTTGTCAGATGCTTTATTTGTGCCAAGGATCAAGAAGAATCTGTTATCGGTTTCTGCATTAGCCAAGATTGGCTTGGTTGTGAAATTTGTTGATAACAGGTGTACAGTTCATGATCTATCAAATGGTGATGTGATTATTGCTTCTCGCATTTTATGTCGTGGGCTGTATAAGCTCATAGACTATGAAAGATCTATGAATGATTCGGCATGTGCAGTTCATGATTCTCAGGCTATGTCAGATGCAAAGCTTTGGCATGCACGCTTTGGTCATCTGAATTTTGCTAGTTTGCTATGCCTGTAGAAATCTGATATGGTGTCTTCTTTGCCCAAGCTTGAGGCACCTGGAAAACATGTATGTGAAGGCTGTATTTTGGGCAAAATGTAGCGTTCCTCCTTTCCAAAAGATGGTTCAGTTCTGGCTACGCAAAAATTGCAGCTTGTACATAGTGATGTCTGTGGTCCTATGCAGACACCCTCTTTTGGGAATTACCTTTACTTCGTGACTTTCATTGATGATTTTTCCAAGCATGCATGGGTATATCCACTCAAAGCAAAGTACGAAGTGTTCATGTGCTTCAAACAGTTTCTGGTTTTGGCTGAAAATCTGTCAACATGTAAAATGGGCACCCTCCGTTCTGATCGAGGGGGGGAATATATGTCTTCTTCAAACATTTTCTAGTTTTGGCTGAAAATCTGTCAACATGTAAAAATGGGCACCCTCCGTTCTGATCGAGGGGGGGAGTATATGTCTTCTGATTTTAATGCATTTCTGGCTGAACGTGGGATAAAACACCAGTGTACAGTGCCGTATATACCTCAACAGAATGGAGTTGCTGAACGAAAGAACAGGTCACTCATGGAGATGGCGAGGTGCATGATCAAGAGTCAGGCTTTACCACATAGTTTCTGGCTTGAGGCTGTCATGTGTGCAACATATGTACTGAACAGGTGTCCCACTAAAGCGCTGCAGTCTATCACTCCATATCAGGCTTGGCATGACCGCAAGCCATCAGTTGCTCATTTGCGTGTTTTTGGTTGTTTGGCATATGCATTAGTGCCTGAACAACATCGCAGAAAATTGGACGATAAGGCAGTAAAATGTAGTTTTGTTGGGTACTGTTCTAAAAGTAAAGGCTATCCTCTGTATCATCCACAGACTAAACGCATTCTGGTTAGCCATGATGTTGTCTTTGTGGAAGATGCGATTCAGCCATTGCTTTCATGTACTAAGAAGACATTTGTTAGCTCCAAAGACATGTATGATACTTTGATGCCTCTTTTTATAGGTGGACAGTCTAGTGCTGGTCCTAATGAGGCAACTTCTCAGCCTTTGCAGGTTTCATATGATGATGCAGATCATTCTATTTCTGATGCAGATTTACATGATGCACTTCTTGATGAGAGAGCTGATATTGAGCAGGCAAAAACTATACCAAAATGGCTGGTGCAGACTTTGCATGATAGCAAATTAGATGCACCTTTGTCATATCGTACTCGTTCAGGCTCTCATAGTGCCTCCTTTGCATCAGATTGCTATGCTATGGCTGTGTCTAGTCTCTGTGATGAGAATGAGCCTGTTTCTTTTGATAAAGCACAAAATTCAAAAAATTGGATGGCTGCCATGCAATCTGAATATGATGCTATAATGAAGAATGGTACATGGTCTTTATGTGACTTGCCTCCTAGCAAGAAGGCCATTGGCACTAAGTGGGAATACAAGCTAAAGTGTAAACCTGATGGTAGAGTTGACAGGTATAAGGCTAGGCTTGTTGCAAAGGGTTATGCGTAGGAAAAAGGCATTGATTTTGATGAGACCTTTGCACCTACATACCGTATGACTACTGTTCGGAGCATTTGTGCATTTTGCAGCCCATCATGGTTGGAATGTACATCACTTGGACATTAAAACATCATTTCTGAATGGTTACTTGCATGAAGAAGTGTATGTTTTTCAGCCTGGTGGCTTTGTGCACAAAGGGCATGAAAACCAGATGTGCAGGTTAAAGAAGGCATTATATGGTTTAAAGCAAGCACCACGTGCTTGGTATGAGAAGATACATGTCTATTTGGTTGCACATGATTTTGAGAGCAGTCCAACTGAAAGCACCTTATATGTTAAGCGTGCTAATGATGTGCTTCTGATCATTGTTGTCTATGTTGATGACATGCTGCTCACTAGTCCTATTGAGAACCATATTGCTGATTTCAAGGCTGATTTGCATGCCTCATTTGAGATGTCTGATTTGGGGCATTTGCATCACTATTTGGGGATTCAGTTTATGCAAGTTGATGGTGGAGTGGCTTTGTGTCAAATGAAATATATTGACACATTATTGCAGCGTTTTGGCCTTGAAGACTGTAAGCCTATTGCCACTCCTATGGAGACAGGTTTACGATTGAGTCTTCATGATGCTGGAGATGCATTTGATGCTGTTCTCTATCAGCAGGTTGTTGGATGCTTGATTTACTTATGCATTACTCGGCCAGATATTTAGTTTGCTGTCTCACAGATGAGCAGGTTTATGCATTGCCCAGGAGTCACACATTGGAAGGCTAAGCGCATCTTTCGCTACTTGAGTGGTACTCGGCTACTTGGGTTGTTTTATCCCAAGGGGGGATCATTACCGCCAGATTTGCATGCTTTTCTGACTCAGATTGGGCTGGTTTCTATGACACTCGTGTGTCCACCAGTGGTTTTTGCTGCATGCTTGGTAGCTCATGTGTATCTTGGTTGAGCAAGAAGCAGCCTACTATGGCCACTTCCAGTTGTGAGGCTGAGTATAGGGCAGCTTTCATAGCGACTGTTGAGTATGTGTGGCTCAGACGCCTTATGGCTGATTTGGGTGTTGGTCAAACTTCTGCCACCACCATCTTCACTAACACTCAGAGCACATTGGCAGTTGTGAGGAACCCTATGTTCCATGCTCGCAGTAAGCACATTGCGGTGCATTATCACTATGTCAGGGAGAGGTTCTATGTTGGGGAGATCAGCTTGGCATATGTGCCCACGCAGGAGAACATTGCAGACCTTTTCACGAAGGCTCTGCCTAGGGACAAGTTTGAAGCTTTCCACAAAGCTTTGGGCTTACTTCCTTTTGTGGAGTGATTTCCACATAGCTTGGCACTTCCTTATACATGAGTACCAGCTCCTTGTTCACCGCATCACTCCCAGGGGGGATTTGTTGATATATTTAGGTAGTGATGTGTGTGAACATACTAGGACCACCGGGGCACTTTTTTCCCTCTTTAGGAGTTTTTTTTTCCCCGGCTTGTATATACACCTATTTCCCTAATGGGCCACTTATCTTTGTACATTCTCTAGTAATACATTCAGTATTGTGTGTTTGTGCTCCAAGCTTCTTCTACTTCTTTGTGCTGTTCGCGTGCTTCCGCAGACGTCTAACTCCAACATATGTGTGTGTATGTGTATGTGTTTGTGTGTCTATGTGTGTATGTGTGTGTGTCTATGTGTGTATGCATGTGTCTATGTGTGTATATATGTTTGTGTATGCGTGTATGTAAATTAGTGTGTATATGTGTGTGTATGTATGTGTGTCTATGTGTATATGTGTGTGTCTATGTGTGTATGTGTGTGTGTATGCATATGTATGTGTGTGTATGTGTGTGTGCATACCTGGAATCAAGAGTGTGTTGATCTCTCTGTCTCTGTCTGTGTGTGTGTGTATCCAAATCCCGGCACAAATGTGCCACGAGAAATCAATTTTTTTTTAACATTCCAAATTGTCACTTATGTGACACTCTGGAACACAGGATGTCGCTTATGAGATGCTAAAGCATCCCAGGTAATTTGCCAATGTCACAAATAGCATCGCTATTAGTGAAAAGGATGTTTCGCTCTTGACTTTTGACCACGTCAATTCTCGTAATTTATGTTTCTCATTTGCATGACGATTCATATGGGGGGTCTTCACTTGCACGAGGAGCCACTCAATTCCATGAGCTACGTCCATTCTGAGATGAAAGTCATGAGAATTTCTTTTGCTTTTGATGTTTCTATTCTGTTCTCGCTTTTTACATGTGATGAATGCGTGAATTCCCTTGCACGTATAAAATTCGGCCTTCTTACGCATGTGGGTTTGCGCAGATCTCATATGTGACATATTAGAAAAATCTTCGCCACAGTTCCTTTCAATCCCGCTGGTAGATGCATTTGAATAATTCTTGTGTACGAAGGAGAAAGTTTCCTAAACAAACAGCAGATTTGAAAAATGCTTGTAAACCAGTTCTTCATCATTACAATCGTTGAGCTTGCCAACCAGTTGTCAAATGCACACCCGATATTGACGGTTCGCAGCTCGCAGTTCCCGTAAATGGGCATCATCGGGGAGATTCATTCTCTGGCAGCGGCCACACTTTTGGGCTTCAATTGTTCCGCGCTCATCCACAAATACTGTCGTTTGCTTCAACAGCTCCATTCTCTCATCTCAATACCCAAATGCAAGCATATACCAGCTCTGCTTCCCTCCTTCTACGAATCTAATCGAGCTGCACAGTTTAGCCGCTCTTACGCATCTAATATAACTACAGCGTTTAGCGATTGAACTTGATTAATAATATTCCTCTTGCCTCCCAAAACATTGTGCACGGAAGCCTGTCGTGTCCTTGCATTATCGTACGGGCTCCACAAGTATTTCTAGCTTTGACATTAATCCGAATCTCTCGGTGGTGAATTTGTCATATAAGGACACTTTTCTATTTTCTATGAGAGGAGGGAAAAAGGTCTATGAATTTAAAATCCCATATGACATGAGTCCAATTGAGACACCACCTCCTTTGAGGCACGATGTGTAGATCTTGGTTCATCTTAATACCTACCCCCATCTTAGCCAAGTTGTTGCCATCTCTCCATCTCAACCCTTCCATTCATTTGTGCCTTAATAGGCACCAATATTCATAACTATATCTCCTAGTTTGACCGATTTCCTTAGATCTAATTAAATGTTTTTAGAAGTGATTCCACATACAGAAACCTTGTTTCATAATCCCTTCACTCTTTACAAGTTGTTTGAATCCGGTTCTTTGATTTAATCAATCCAAAACTAGATAGAATTGTTTTGTCTAATATTAGTTGTCCATTTTTTATTTCCTCAATCCAAAGCTAGGTAGAATGGTTATTTCTAATGTTACTTGCCCATTTCTAGTCTCCATTGATCATGTAGTATAGTTTTAGTTTGTTCCAACTCCTCATGGAGCGAACTAAGTATGACCCTCTAATAGTCACCCAAAAAGGTATAGAACAACAATGTGAGCAAATGATGACCCTTCAAACTGCAAAGAACCGCAAGTTTAAGAGAGATTTCATTTCTTAAAATCAATCAGGCCTAAATAGCATTAGTATTGCCCAAACTTTAATAATCCATTAGTTTGCTTACATAATGTCCATAGCTTCAATATCAAGAACTCATAAACCACCCATATTGTTTTGGTGGATGATCCATTTTATCTTTGGCATGCCTGTCCTATTAGGATCATCGATCCATGCGAAGTTTCTGCAAATTCTTTCCATCTTTGCCGATTCTTTCAATCTCTATCTATGATAGAGCGAAAGACCATGGATTTGTCCAAGATGGGCCTAATGGTTAACGAAGGAGATTATGCCATCAATGGCATTGACATTAAAAAGGAGTGGAGCTAGAGGACCCCCTATCTAATCGAGTCGATCATTGATATTAATTCGATGGTGTTCCCCATAAGCGTAGGGATCATGTTGATGAATTTAAAGCCACGACTTATATGTTTGATGGATTGCAGAATGAAGTCTCACTTTAACCAATTGTAAGCTTGATCAAAATTGATATTGATGAAGAGGACATTCAACGAATATTCCTTAGCAAATTCTAGGCCTCCCACACATCAATAATGGACTCCAAGATGGATCAACCCTTTATGAATCCCTTTTGATCCTCATTGACCCATGAACGTAGATGGAAAGTAATGCATTTTCATAACAGTTTTTTCCAAGATCTTCTAGCTAGTTTGCAACATAATGATGGATCTCTAGCTATAAATTGAGTTTTCTCTATCTTTTTCAAGAGTTAGATGAATCAATCCTTCATTGAGAAAGTGAGTTAGATCATGGAATCGAATGGACTCCTTCTTCACCAAACGTAATGGTTTCATTGAAAGAATCCTACAAGTCTTGAAGAAATAGTTAGCCAAATTGTGAAGACCTAATGATTCACCAGTTGGTAGAACATTAGTAAGTTGTAAAATCTTTCTAGCGATGATAGGGAATTGGAGAAGATGGATGGTGTTTTGAGGAACTCGTTTTTATCTCATTCCATAGATGACATCCATGCAATTCCGCCTTTGAGAAGTGAGTGGTGATGACAACCCTAGGAGTTGAATGAAGTGGTTTGTAATTAGCTCAATATTCTCTTTTGTGAAAGTGCATTCCACCATGTTGTTATCTATCATGTCAAGGAACCTCTTCCTTGTCTTTGCTCTTCTTTAGAGGACATCTCTTTTGTCGGTTTACCTTCTTTCCCCGCTTACCAATCTTTCGAACCAATTAGCGATTTCTTTCTTTGAATTCTCTCGGTTTGGAATTATTTAAGAAAAATTCTCGGAACAACTTGAACAAGCATAAAGTAGTGTGCCACACTTGCTTATAGCCAAGCTAGAAAGCTTAGAAGGAAACTTCCCCATCCTCAAAAACTATTAGTATGCAATTCGTTAGTGGGAATTGACATCTAGAAACCCTCAAACCACGAGGAAGCCACTATTTTCAAGCCCATTTTGAGAGGGATTCAAGATGCGATTTTGAAGTTGAAAACTATCCAATGAAGCAAAACTTCATAGACTCTTTTTGATTAGTAAGAATGATCTCCCTAGCAAGGGCGACGATGGGAGGATCAAGACAAAAAATAACATGAAAGAAACCACCGGCCTTGTCCTTGAAAGCTGGACCCAAATTATTGACCAATAGTGAGGGAACGAGTCCAACCATTATCCGTGGTATCCTAGGCGAAAACACCCAAAAACATTTGGAAGAGACCTCATAGGTATGAACCAAACCTATAACATCATCAAAATGACCTAATTGCATATGGTATATCCGCTATGGAGTAAAAATACGAAAAATAAATGTAAGCTGCCATGATTATAGGATCTACCATACCAAAGCAAAGATAATAAACCATAGAATCTTTTGAACTACGAAACAAAGTCCCATAAAAAGTAACTCCAAAACCATCTTGACCTAAAGTAATAGAATTACCTTCATTTCTCTCAAGGTATTCCTATCCTTGAGTGGTCACAAATGATAATTTTTACCTAAAATATCGTGTGTCCTATGGTGATCCATCATCTAGCACACATATAAGAATTCCTTGGTAGTAAAATTATTGTTTACATTCCACTACCCAAGAAGTCTTTAGTTTTTCATCTATAACCTTCAGACCAAGTTTTCTTGGAAGAGAATACATAGGCACTACACAAACTCTATCATTTTGTCTTGCCTCTAGTTGTGCTATATGAATGGAAAAATCATTGCTTTTGAGATATGGATAATCCCTAAGTACCCATTCCCCTAACTGATGCTCATTCATCATCCTTATGACAAAGCACCAATTATGATTTTGGTAATCCAAGAGGTCATATTTAACCCTATCTCCTAGAAATGCTAAAGAAAATATCCATTAATCTATTCTGAGTCTCACGAATGTCATAAACTACATCGTCTCGTCTAGTTGAGGACCATTATTGCAAATAAATAACTTTTTTCTATCAGAGTCTCCATATGAGACTCAATCTAGCCAGCATGATTAACTAATCTCCCTATTGGGTTTTGATAGAAGAGTGCCACTCCTATCTAGACAATCTAAAATTGAGAAAGTGAAACTCTCCTCTCTCTCTCTCTCTATCTCGACTCATCTAAGGAAAAGATATCTAGTAGTGGAGTCTATGCCACTTTCCTTTTCCCTTTGGAAGAGATTATGTTGAATCCAAATGCTCTATTGATCCAAAATTGAGAACATGCACATAACTTCTCCATGTTTTTTTAAACAGTGGAGAACCAAACTCCCATATGAAAGAAAATTATACAAAAATGTACAATAAATGATCTCCTTTTAAAATATAGACTAGGAGATGTTTTCCAAAACACCTCTTCTTTCTAAAGGACAACATACTCTATTGTTCTTCTATGAATGAACTTTTTCTCTTTCAAAGATAAGGAGCTAAAGTGAGATAAGTGAGATGTGTCCCTCATCTTTGAGCTACATCCCACTTTCGCCTTTCTTAAAAAAATGATTTTTTTTTTGCTCCTTTCATCCATTAACTAATACATAATCCCTCATTTAAATACATTCCTATGAAGGTGGCAGAGCAATCTCCAATAAATAACGAAGGTACATGCGTGAAGAGTGAAGAGAATAAATTCCTTCTAAGGGTGGAATCCCTGTACTAAAAATCATAAACAATGATTTGACATGGTACCATATTAAATAGATGTCCATCCATACAAAAGAAACTATCTTATATTTTCCAACCATCCTCTATGCATGGATCTATATGATCCATCCACACTAATGGAATCATACCTTTTGAAAACTATAAAGTGACTATGTGATGTTTATGAAGATAAGAGCACCTAGCTAAGACTCTATTAGAAAATAAATCTTCAATAAACTATGAATGATCACTCCAAATGCTAAGGAAATGACTCACAAGAGCTATTCTCTAATCTCATTTGAGATGTCCCCATGAATGATGAGTCCTTTTCTTCATGGCCATAGAAGAAGAGTGCTCAAAGGGAAGTGGTTTCCACTATCCCATAGGAGTGGACCCTTCTTCCAGTTCATGGTGTCATCGACACTAAATTAAATTTATATTTCCTATATATATATATATATATATATATATATATATATATATATATATATATATGTGTGTGTGTGTGTGTGTGTGTATGTATGTGTATGTGTATGTGTGTGTATGTGTGTCTGTAGGTGGATTTGAATGAAACCCATGCCCTCAACTAACTTAGGTAGACACAAATAAATCCCATATCCCTAACTATCATTTGAATCTTATTAGCCCTCGATGCTCTCTCATGAAACACATCTCCATGATTCAATCTTGGGTATTCCTTATGATACCCCATAGTCTCCTATCCATACTATGAGACTCTTTTGAAGGTAAGAAAACCTTCACTACATTGTAGATGTTCATAATGCATTTCCTATTATCCTCTATGCAAATCCATAAAGCATATAGGATTGCTTTTGCACATTCCTTATAGTCAAGGCATATCTCCTCTACTTAGAAATTCCATGGCCTAAATCCATAAAGATTATATATAGGGATCCAATTACTTGTGAAGTTTCCTTTTCTATGACATGTTTATGGCCAAAAGTCCATCAAGTACATGCTTACAAGCATGCTTACACCTTATGGACGTTTGTAGAGAAGGCATGTTATTATGCCATAAAGCTCTCCCCTAAAGATAAGTATATATATATTAGCATGAGGTGGGAAAACTTTCAATAGTATCTCCCCAAAGAAATGGAGTTCCAAAAAAATTTAACCATAAGATCAAACGTAAGGCCTTGGGGGCCAACAACCTATAGTGTATTCACTATAGCACATGGCTTGTCAAGCCCATGGCATACAAGCCATATTCTCAGACATGAACACCATAACCTGCACAAATATAGAATAATAACTATAAGACCTATGCTGCATAACCTTGTACTTAATACTTGTGTATGCTACTTCTTTAGAATAAACTTCCTTTATTTTAACTTCATTAAGCTTTAAAATTAGCATAGCATATTGTAGCTCAGTGATGAGTAGCACCTCCTTTAATGTCAATCCGGGAAGAGGTGAGGATGGTATGAAGACCTCGAGCAAGTGACGGCACAAGTGCGTGAGTGAGAAGCACACCAACATGCACACACATACACACACACGCGCACACACGGCATGACAAAGAGTGAGAATCAATGGAGTTCTTAGATTACTTTTCAAGAAGCTCTTACAAGTTTGTTTCAATTACAATCTACCCCCAAAAAATGAGCTCTCTAGCTCCTTTTATAGTTTTAGACTAGTTTTGGCCCTGTTCAGACCTATTGTCCGGCCTAGTTAAAAATTAGGTTCCAGGGCTTATTCGAGGGCTCAAACGAGATCTAAAAAATGTGAAAATTGGCAGGTAGATACTTCTAAAGATCCTCAAGCTCAAGGACTCCTTGGCTTGCACAAAATGGAGCTACAAAAAGATGAAATGGTATTTACAATGGTGTTTAGTGATGAGAATCACTTTTAATTGGTGTAAAGGTTTTGAAAAATTAAAGGTTGCCTTAGTGCTAGATCTGCGTGAATGCTCATACTTGCTTCTTCATGAAGAGAATTATTGGCCTACTTGCTAGATCTTCTTTGACTGCCATGTCTGCTTGTGCTGTCCCTTCACTCTGACTCTCTTCGTCTTGTGGCTCCTTCGGTTCCCTGACTGCTGCCAACACCCCCCCCACTCTCGCGTCTGTCGCCCCTGACAGACCCTTGTCTAGAGGATTTTTGAACATAGTATTGGACGACATCGGAGGCTAGGTGGTGTTCTTCGAGGCGCAAGCCGTGTGCTAGATCTGTGAGCAAATCATCCCAATTCACAGGTTCGGGAACATCGGGATGAGGTACCCTCAATTGTTCTGAGTAAATGGTTCTCTCCACAGCAAATAATTGGAAGAGGTGTGATGGTCTTGGAATAAAGATTTCGGAGTGATATTCCCAGAATCCTGTGATGAACATCTCCTCAAATGTCTGTTTAAAGCAGGCTGGGAGGTACTTGATTCTGGCGTGCCAAGCATATATTACTTCAATTGACGGGGTGGTGCTCATATCGTACACTAGATCCTGGTTTCCTGTCATAAAGCCTGCTCCTGAGAAGTGAGGGTCCTTAATGTTCTTAAACGTCCTGAAAGTGATCAGCATTAATTCAAATATTTTCATACACATCTGGGCCATCACATCAGGATTATTGCGTAGCCGAGTACTCCAGTGACGGATTGTAGAAATCATGTAATTGACCGTGGGGGGTCCTCGTGGAGGTGCTTGATAAACATAATTCAACCATTTTGCACAGGCTTTGATGTCTCTGACGGCAATAGTGAATTCAGGCCAGGTGCGTCGTCGAAGAACTGGAATGTAACAAGGGTTATACTTAATAAACAACGGCATATTATTCCAGGTTCGGACCATTTCTGGATAAGTTTCCAAAAGCTTGATTCTCCAGGTGGGTTGATGGATGGACCCACGCTGAGCACTTTCCGGTATATCATCTGGACCAAATTGTGTAGCAAATGTGGGAGGCTTGCCACATTGTCGTTGAATCTCCGCGTTGTAATCGGCTAGAAGTATGCAGTATGGCACATATTGGTCATTATTGGTGCCGATCCATCTATGATGAGACATGCTTTTGAAATATTCTGACTTTATGACAGTTTCTTCTAAGTTTGCTAGTGATTGGATCTGAATGGCCACCCGTTCTTCGTGGGTGTTCGCTGTCCTTTCCAGTGTCTGAAGCCACTCGGGTGCTTCTACTTCCAATGTGTCTAGTCCCTCTGAGGTTCGTCGCCCGCCTGGCATTGGCATAGGAACATACGGTTCCTCGTACGAATCATCTACCTCAATAGGGACCAACTCTTCTTGCTCTGGTTCTACCACTAGAGATGGCTGCCTCTCGTATATCAGTAACCTCTGCTGTAAGTCTGCTACCTGCTCAGTTAAGGCCTTTACTTCGTCTGAGGTGGAGGTTGATGGGACACTCTTTGGTTGTTCCTCCTGTTCCTTAAGTCTGCTCTGAAGTGTGTCACGCTCTCTTTCCAAGTCATCATGGGCTTCCAGGAGATCTGCATAGCTTTCCAAAATGGTTTTCATCGTCTCCGTGGGAACTGCTTTGAACTGCTCTGGATCTATCTCGTGAGGGGAGCCTTCCATTGCTGCTTCCAGATTCTCTTCATTTTGTTTTTGCAGTCTCTTCTTCTCCTCCAGTGCTGTGGCCATATGTTTCCGTAGTAGCGCCAAGTTGCGTCTGACTCGTAGGTTATCGGCCTGGTATACTTCAAGCAAGGCTTCTAGTTGTTTGACGCCTGATTCTGTCGATGGTTGTGGTGCCTCCAATAGTGTTTGGTGAGCCTGCTCAAGCGTTGTGTAGCGTTGATTCACTTCTGCATTTTCCTCTTGTAGAATGTGAAATTGCCTTTGTAAGTTCTGATGGTGTGTTGTCAGTTGTTGATACCGGCCGTCCAGAGCTCTGTACTCATTCTGAAGCTGATATACACATTGATTTAATGCTAAAAATATGCTATTTACATTAAATGATGCTGGGAGGGGTGAAGATGCAGGGGGAGTGGGGGCGGGAATGGGAGTTGTGAATGATGTGGATGCAAGTGGAGATGTGGGTGGAGGGGGTATGGGAGATGAAGGTGGCATGGGGGGAGGGAGCGGTGCTGTGGCAGGAGATGTTTCCATAGTGTCAATTGTTTGAGTGACAGTGTAGATGGGGATCGTGGGTGGAGTGGATGTGACGTCAGTGAAAAGAGTGGTGAAAGTGGGCATGGTGACTCCCCCGAATTGGATTCCCGGAGAGAGTGGGATACCCATGACAATGGTGGTGGTAGTGGACGTGGTGGTGCTAGTGTCATGTGGTGGAGTGAATTGTGTAGTGCGAGGTGTGGATGGTGGTGACAGTGGTGCTTCCCGATGTTTGTCTGCTTGCGTTGTCTCTCCTGGTGCTGATACATTGATATGAATTTGTTTCCCGGACCTCATGGGACGAGCGGGAACCCTTTTCTCAAATCTGTGAATGTAGGCCATTGCCTCATGGATGGCCTCATCCAATCCTACTGCATCGGCATGAAGGTTTATGGACTCAATGAACAAATCGTCCACACCTTCCTCCGCTAGCAACTGGTTCATGAGTTTCTTGCCCGATTCCAGTGACATCTTATGTTGTTCTTGAACTAGTTGCATGGTTCGATATAGTCTTTTGATTTGTGCCGAATACGCAGGGGCACTTGCCAGCTCTGAAAGCTCGTCATATTCTTGTTCCTCGTAGGCTTCTTCTTCTTGTTCTGTCTCTTGTTCCTCGACGTCGACTTCTACCACTTCTGGTCGGGTGGGGGCTGCTGTTGTTGTCTGGGGTTGTGGTTCGTGAGCACGTTCTGTTTCCGTCTCGAGATTAGAATCATAGATCAGTCGGGCTACTTCTTCATCCGTGAGATCATTTAGAGTAAAACCCTGTGGGAATTCCAGATCTGATGGGACGGGTGGAAATACCAGATTAGGTCCATCTGTGCTTGGTCTTGGTAGCCGGATTGTGAATGGCCTAACGCGTCGTGTCTGGGGAGGGGTAATTTCTGGTGTAGTGGTGGCTCCCCTTGGTTGAGCACAGGGTAATTGTACTCCCCCCCTCATCTTCTTTGATGGGGGACCTGCTGCTGATAGTCTTCTCTGGAATTCCTAGGCGCGGGGCCATATGAGTGCCTGCTGAATAGGCACGTCATAGGCCAGACATTGGTAGATTATCTTTGTTAGAGCGCAACATCCATGAAGCACATTTTTCTGCTTCTTGTTCCACCTTTGATGGGCTAGGTGGATCTGATCTATGATCCAATGTGGCACATTGATGGGAAGGCCTTCCGTCTCTACCAGATACAAGCTGAACCATATTTTCTTTGGGGGCATTGTGAATCTTTCCTGGGTGGGGAAAGCAAAATGTTGCATGACGGTCCGCAGGTGAAGCGCAATGGTAGGTGTCATCGCTACCATATCCTTCAGCTTATTAAGATCTTTGTGTTTCATTCGTCCTGGAACCATGGTTTCCTTTAAAGTGGTGATGTGCATGCCATACATGCCCAACGCTTCTCGTACCAGATTAAGGGTCAGCTTGAATCTTTTAAGCTCATGACCCGGCAGCAGTGAGGGTAACATAAAGGTGCTGTCGCCTCCCTTGGCCCTGCTTGGCGTGATGGTGCTGATAAGATATGAACATCGTAAGAAATCCGGCTTTGGTAAGTGGGCCTTGAAATAACTGTCCACACCGGCTTTGGTACAAACTGATCGCATGACTTCGGCGTTTTGATAGCTTTCAAACTCGCGCGTGAAAAAGTGGTAACGTCCCCATTTACCATTAAATTCCAATTCAGCTTCCCAGAAATAGGTTCCATCGCCCAATGGTCCAGCGACATCACTGAACCAGTGAGCGTGTTTACCTACTTGAGAAGTGTGCCCTTGAGGAGGATCCTGAATGGGGAGCACATGCACGGCTTGAAGTTCTTGCGGCCTTGCGGTGAGATGTGGCTCGAGGAGAAGTGTTTCTATGTCCACAATCTGTGCACCGGATCCGGCTTGAGAACTGGCACCTCCTGCTTCTGCCATGGCCTTGCTTGCTGGTTGGTTCTGTGAGAATATAGAACCACGTGTTAACATCGTAATGGACGGAATAAATCCGTTGTTGTCCTCGTTACAACATTAACATGAGGTAGATGGTGAGTTAATGGTTAGTAAGTGCACGAAGACAGTGTGTGTAGTTAATGCTTGGGTAGTCCTAGGAGACTAATGCAGTTAGTAAGTGGGAATGAATTTACAAATTTGGGTCGGGGGTTTCTTACAAGTCTTAGGCTGCCAAATGCAGTGGATGGGTTTTGTTCTTGGTTTCGTAGAGAGTCTAGAGAGCTTTTTAGGTGTATCGGCTTGAAAATGAGGCTTTTTAGGGACCCATTTACAAGCGATTATGTTCGTGCTCATGGGCCTTGGTGTGTCCCTGAGTGTTGGAAACGAGTGAATGCTGGCTGTGCGAGTGAATGGGTTACGCTGTATAGGTTGTGGCCTCGGCGTAGCTATTTGCGCCCGCAAGCAAGCCTTAGGCACCCAAATTTGTCTTGATTGTGGGCTAGCCTTCATCGACTTCTTGGGCACCCAAATAGATTTCACGTTAGCAGAAGAATTTCTGAAAGACTTCTTATTAGTGTCGTGTTGTTGGTTACTAATAAGAGGCTTTGCCCGTGTGGTTGGCTTGAGTGCAACCGGGTGTTCGCCTTTCCGCACCCACACTTGGTTCACTTGCTGAGACATTTTGCTGCGCAGGTACTTTTGATTTTCGGCATAGGTAGTACTCTGCTTCTTCTGCCTTTGATCCACCTTTGGTTGCTGCCTCCTTCTGGCCTTTGGAAAAGAAGGGAGTTCCGTTGCATCCCTGACTCCTTTTTTGAGAATATCATTCCTCTGCAACACATAGTTTTGGACAAGAACAGCATGGTCAACTTCATGTGCACCCCTGGAGGGACCAGGAGTTTGTGCCTTTCCTAGTTCCTTGAGTGCTCCATTATCTAACTCTACTGTAATTCGACTATGATTGACCCATACCTGAAGAAGTCCACTTCTTAAGTTTAAGTTGACTGCTTGGTCATAGATCCAGTCTTGACCCAAGACAAGAGGTTCAGTGAGATCCTCATCTTGACACACTAGTACTTTAACTGTCATTGCCTCATCATGAATGTAGAGGGGAAGTTCCACCTCGCCCATGCAAGGGGTTTCCACGCCTCCCAATCCTATGAGATATGCTTCCACAGGATTGACAGTTAACTGCAACTCTTGACAGTAAGACACTCTAACAGCACTAGTTGAGTCAATCAAGGCTCTTACGGTCCTTGCACTCTTTCCTTGTCCAATATCTATGGTTATGAAAGGACGTTGATCGGTTATCTTGTGTGAGCTAATACCTGAAACTTCGCACATAGCCATGTCATATCTTTGATCTGCGTATGCATCTCGCCTAGGGTGCTCTCTACCTTGTCTTCTTAATTTCATCCTTCTGATGCGTTCTAAAGCTTCTGCTTGAGCTTCTTCTCGAATTCGCTTTTCTTCTTCCTTGCGTTTCTTAGCAGTGTTGAGTCGGATGAGCATTTCCTCCGTGAGGGGTTCCTGATACAACTTGACTCTGCAACCGCTAATATAGTTTGGGAGAACATCACCCTCTAATGTGGCTAGTTGTACTGCTCCACTCGTGGAAATCCTATTGATGATCATAGGTCCGTAGCCTCTCCTTTCTAGCTTCCTTGCGTGTTGTTTCAGTGTATAGACTAAAACTAGATCTCCTGCTTTCAAGCCCTTATCCTTCACATGGGCATCAAAGTATGCCTTCTGTCTCTTCTTAGCTGCATATATTCCTGCAGCTGCTCTCAGTCTTGTTTCTCCTAATCGATCAAGGTCAAAAAGTCAAGAGGAGAGTTCATGACCCGTCCATTCGTGCTCTTGTGCTACTTTCAACGTAGGTATTAAGAAGTCCAAGGGTAGCACCGCATTTTGGCCAAATACCATTTGAAAGGGGGTGGCTTGGAGTACCGTTTTGTAGGCAACTCGGTATGCCCAAACAGCATGGTGTAGCTGTTTGTCCCAATCAGAGCGTTTAGTGTTCACTAATTTCGTCAGTACATTGCATAAGATCTTATTAGTGCTCTCAGCTTGTCCATTAGCTTGAGGGTGATAGGGGGCAGACTTCTTGTGTATTACCAAGAATTCTTGGAGTAGATTTTCAATCACTTCGTTCAAGAAATGAGTGCCTCTATCACTTACAAGCTCTATAGGTAGCCCATATCTTGTGAACACATTCTCAAACAAGAATTTAGCAGTTGTCTGAGCGTCATTCTTTGTCGTAGCTTTTACCTCTACCCACTTAGTTAGATAGTCTGTTGCAACAATGATGTATTCCGCATGAGAACCCTTAGCTGGGGGATTAATAGGACCTACGAAGTCTATTCCCCACTTAGAGAACACACGTCCACCCATCATAGGTTTCAGTGGCATCTCATCTTTGCGTATAGGATACTGAGTCCGCTGACAGACATCACACCGTTTCACGTAGGTATGTGCATCCATGTGAAGGGTCGGCCACCAGAAGCCCGCAAATAGTATTGCCTTGATCACCCGATCTGGTCCAAAGTGTCCTCCTACTACACCTTGGTGAGCAGTTTCCAAGATCTTAAGATATTCACTTTCATGGACACATAGCCTCAGGTAACCATCTTTACCACGCTTATATAGATTATCACCAATGAGTGAGTAATCCAGGGCTTCTTGTTCTAAACTCCTTTTTCTAGCAAGAGTCATGTCTTGAGGGAATGTTTTTGTCCTCAGGAAGGATACTAGAGGTTCACTCCAATCTGGCACTATGGATACTTGATAAAGAGTGGCGTGTTCCATAGGTGGTTTAGTGCAGCAGATTGGGCATTCCTTGCACAACTTTTGGACATCAGCTTCCATAGTTGGCCAATGCACTCCGAGTCTCTTTAGGGTCTGTAAAGTTCGTTGCTTTGAGTAGTGTTGCTCTAACGCACCTACATGTGCTAATTGCAACCATTTAGCGTACTCATCCTCTTCTACACAACAAGCCAAGATTCCTTGATCTATGTGCTTGTACATACTTCCAGCCATGATGTGGTACTTTTGGGCTTTAACAACCTCTCTATTCCGTGTGTTCACCACTGGATGATTAGGCCCGTATGTCAATATTGGTACCAATGGCTTAGCCCACTGCGGTACAACTTCCAAATTAAACAAGTAAGCATCAGGAAGGTCATCTGATACTCCTTGTGGGGCTTCTCCCGATGTGAGCCTAGAGAGATGATCTGCTCTTAAATGAGTCCTCCCTTTCCTTACCACAACCTCAAAGTCATATTCCATGAGCAAGAGAAACCATCTCACTAATCTTCTTGTATTGCATGGCTTGTTTACGAGGTATAGCAATGCCTGCTGATCAGTGAAAAATTTAAACTTATTTGCAAGCAAATAGTGTCTAAATTTCTTCACTGCATATACCATGCCTAAACCTTCTCTCTCCGTAGTGGTGTAATTCCGTTCAGCCGCATTCAATTGTCTACTGGCATAGGCAATTGGAAGATCCATATTACCTTCACCGGTAGGTTGTGCGAGTACACATCCAATGGCATAATTGGATGCATCCACGTGAACATGGAATGGCTTGTTCCAATCTGGTGTGGTCAAGATTGGTGCTGAACATAATCTTCGTTTAAGCTCTTGGAAGGAATTCTCACATTCCTCCGTCCACTCAAAGTTGGTCAGAAGTCCGTACATGGGCTTTGCAATGACAGCATACATGTGTATAAATCGTCGGTAATAACCACAATGCCCCATGAAAGCTTGTACTTCCTTGACATTCTTTGGCCTAGGTAGCTCTGCTATAGCTCTGACTTTCTCTTCATCAGTGGATATGCCATTCTTTGACACTATGTGCCCTAGAATCTTGCTTTGCTTGACCATAAAAGCGCACTTTTCTAGGTTCAGGCAGACTTGATATTCCCTACATTTGTCAAAGATTTGTCTGAGTTCAGGAATATGGGTGTGTCTAATGTTAGAATGAGCACAAAGATCATCAACATAGACCTCTAAATTCTTCCTCAAGAACTCTTTAAATACATGACACATTAGTCTCTGGAAGGTAGCTGGTGCATTGGTAAGCCCAAATGGCATTACTCTAAAGGCAAAAATGCCCCACTCTGTGGCAAAAGCTGTCTTATGCTGATCTTCTGGAGCTATGGCTACTTGATTGTAGCCCGAAAATCCATCGAGGAAGCTGTACACTTCCTTGCTTGCTACTCTTTCTAAGAGATGCTCTGTGATAGGAAGCGGATAGTTATCCCGAATTGTGGCTGCATTAACCTTCTTCAAGTTAATGCACACGCGCAGCTTTCCATTTTTCTTGGGCACCACTACGATGGGGGATACCCATTCAGTGTGCTCAATTTCATAGATAAATCCAGCTTCAACTAGTCTATCTATCTCTTCTTTGATCTTAGCAGCGTAATTATTGTTATATGTATAGGGCTTTTGCTTCGAGGGTTTGGCATCTGAAGTCATGGGGATGGTGTGTGAGCATATGTCAGGGTCAAAACCTTTCAAATCCTTGTAACTCCAAGCGAATACATCTCTGTATTCTCTTAGCAAGGCAATTAACGCATGCTCTTCTTCCTCTGTTAGGTCATGGCCTATGTACGTGCATCTCTCCTCTCCTTCTTCTAGGGCTACTACTATTTTCTTGGTGGTTTCTTTGTTATCATAGGCCTCTCCTGATTGTGCCTCTCGTTTCGGCATTCTGATCATGACTCTCCTGTCATCTATCTCATACTTCTTAAAATTTTCTGGGACCTCAAACAAAGATTCTTCCTCTTCTGGTGAGACTTCTCTCTTCTTTCGTTTCTTCCCTTCTTCCTTCGGGGTCACATGTCTTGCTAATCTTGCATCATTTGTAAGCTCTCCATGCCTCTGGGGTTGAAATTCTACTTCATGGAAGTATTCTTCATCTGATGCAAATGGTGGGTCCATAATGATTGACTCTAGATCGGAGTCACTTGCATCCTCAAATGCATTAGGGCTAGGTTCGCATTCTTCTAGAACTACCTCTCCCATGATTGGCTCTATGGAAAAGATTGAAATGTCATAGCCATCCTCATCACAGTGAGGTGTCCATTGTTCCTCATTGATGGCTACATCCATTGTTGCTAGGATTTCTGCCCAGCCGTGAGGTTCAAACTCTTCGTCTGGAAAAACTACAGGTGCATAGGCTGGGTCTTGAATTGATCTATGTGTTTCTTTCGCACCTATTTCTCTGGCTTTCTCTCTCTTCTCTTCTTCTATTGCTACTTTGCACATCCATAAGTGAGTGTCTTCATGCATCCACGAGGATCTAGACCCTATGGAATGCACCGATTCAGTATCATCTTTGGCTCTATGGATGGGATTCCATTGGATGGGAGGGACATCTCGATGAGAGTAATCTTTGAGATTTACTTTGGTTGTAACACCTAAGTGCTGCAGATACAAGGAGTTGGTTCCCCAGTCCTGTACCACTTGCAACTGTCGCATAAATGGTCTTCCCAAAATCATCTCATAGGCATGATTTTTGCTGAAGTCACATATAGCAAATGTATGCTCAAACTCGACACCACAAGTGGTGAGAGTTATTCCTTCTAACAATCCTAGGGGTCTCTCTATGTGACCATCGGCCATCTGCAATTTCATTCTCGTTGGCTTGAGTGCTGGCTTGCCCCAACGCTTCCATAGGGAAGTAGTGGCAATTGCAACTCCTGCACCTGAGTCCAAAATTGCCTTGGTGGTGTACTCCTGGTAGGTGATGGGAAGATAGGTGTTCCCTTCTTCACCTTCACACATATCTCCTATCTTATCCAAGGGAATTTCTGGCACTGTCCTATGGGATCCTACCTCGGAACGAGGTTTGGCTATTTCTGGTACTTGTTTGGCAACATGTTTAAATAATTCAGGTCTAACCTTGAGTAGCTCTTCTAACTTGAGATTACACTGCACTTTGGTGTTCTTTACTACCTCTGTGTTCCTAGGTATGACTGAATCTTCGTTTCTTACCATGACTGTAGGTGCTCTCATGCAGGTGGACTTTGCTTCCCATGGGCCTCTGAAATGGGGTAGTTCCTGTAGAGAATTAGACTCGAAGTCTAATCTTTCTTGAGATTGGATACTCTCCTGCTCTCCGTAAATGGATGGGATGTCTTGTGGGAATTGGTCATGTGCATCATCCACAAGTTCAATGGGAGGAGGGACTTCACTTTCCTTAGCCCATTTGTCTTCTTGAATCTCACGTAGGAATTCTGGTGTGAACCGATTCATAGAAGATGATGTGTCCCGCTCCGTAGAGTTAGGCACATAGGCTTCTTGGGCAGGAATACTTACTCTTTCACTTGCCTTGCCCTTGTGTTGAGAGGCTGGTTCCTTTTGTGATTGTGCCATTAGATTCTCCATTCTTTCTAGGGGGGGGGGGGGAATTGTCTGGTTCAATGGAATTTGGCACATAAGCTTTCGGTGGGGGATGGGTCACATTTTTGCTTGCGTTATCTCTTTCTTGATTTTCTTCTTCCTTGGCCGATCTTGCAATTATGCCCTCTAACTTCTCCAGAAGTCCATCCAAGTGTAATTGCGTCTTGGCTGAGCCCGAGTAATTGAAAAGGTGACTGGCTTCAAACATAGTTTGAGCCAATGCGACCATTTTCGCACAAAGCTTGGTTCTTTCTATCTCTAGGTCAGCTCTAGTGTAGCACTTGTCATGATCCGTGACATTTGGCCCTTCTTGGATTCTGGCCTGATATGCTTTAAGCATCATGTCTATGTCTTCAGGGGTGGGATCAGCTAATACGGATCCTACTCTAGGGGGTGGTGGAATCATATGAGGTGGGTTGGAAGGTTGCGGGTTGGATGGCGATGGGAATGGTGGAGGTGGGATAGTGTGAGAGGGGGTTTGAGAGGTGATTTCAGTTATCCTAGCTTTGGTTTCTCTTATGCTTTCCTCGAGTTCACTCATCTTTTTAGCCCATTGTCTTTTCATTCTTTCTCGACTATCTTTCCACGCTCTAGTCCTTTTCTTTGTTATGCTCTCGGTTTCACTAGCCTCTGGGTTCTTATCCTGGTTTACCCCTTGATTCTGCTGCAATGCTTGAGCTCTAGTGACTACCTGTACGGGAGTAGTGGAAGTGACACTTCCTGTGGAATCTACCACTAACCCAATAACATTGATAGACGTGATTTTTGGCATATTATTGGGGTTCTTTGGGCAATCTCGTAAGAGATGCTCCTTTCCACATTCTTGGCAAAAGCCTTGGATCGTCACTGACTGGGGTTGTGTAGGTGGAGGTAAGGGACAATCACGAATGAGGTGATCTCCTTGGCATCTGTAGCACGGTCCTCTAGGGAATGGGGGTCTTACCTGCCTAAGTTGAGGTCTAGGGTTGGGGTTTGCGTACATGACGTTTGTGTAATCTGACTCCCAACTAGGTTCATTTTGCTCTTCACTGTAATAAGACTCACCATGTTCTGGAGACTGCATGTAGTACGCCTGGGGACTATCAACATGTGTAGAATCAAAGCTATGGTCACTGGGGGCACTTTCAGAAAGCAGAGGTGTTACAGGGACTATAGCTCTATTCAGGTTTTCTTCTGCAGCAGCATATTTTACTGGGATCGCATTAGCTGGAGCAGGGGGTTGTTGAGCTAACACAGGCTGAGGCCTTTGTTGGTTTTGGTATGGTTGCTGATAAGGTTGTTGTGGCCTGCCATATGGTTGTGGAGGGTACGGGTTCTGGTATCTTCCCTGCTGAGGGTATGGCTGAGGGTAGGGTTGCCTAACCGCCTGTTTGTTGTATGGGCAATCTTGTGCTGTGTGATTTGTGTATCTCCGTTCTATGGTGCAGTACTGGCTACTAGGATTAACTTGGGGTTGAGCCATAATGGGGCAGACATTCGCCATGTGGTCGCCACCACAAGTATAACATCTTTTCACTGGGGCAAATCTAGGAATTTGTTTACTAGAGACGCCTAATTTTTGAGCTACTTTTTCCGCAAGTTCCTCGATTGATGTGGATTGCATGGAAGAGATGTTAGAGGCACTATCTGAATCTTTGTATATCTAAGAAAGCTCTAACTCCTCCCCTAGGTTATCCTGGATGTCAATGCACATGCGTACACACTCTTCTATGGTCCTAGGATCCTTCAAGTACACATAGGATCTCAATTTGGTACTTAGCAATCCATCCAAGAATAAAGCCACTTGCTTGGCTGGTGTGGGTAGCTCCGAAACAGGGCATCTTTCTAAGTATTGTCTAAATCTTCTTCCTGCAAGTCTCACAGTTTCTTGAGGGGTTTGCTTGAAGCTGTGAATCAGCGAGGAGGTATTATGCCTTATGCCACTCTTAGAGAATTCGATAATGAAAGCCTCTAGGAGTTGGTCTATGCTCCTGAACTGCCTCTCATTTAGTGGTTGAAACCATGTCAGGGCAATGTTCCTAAGGGTCAGACCAAAGGCATTGTACTGCGTGAATAGATCCTCCACTTGTTCAGCTCTCAGGACTTGTCTAAACTCAGCCACATGATCGTATGGATCTCCCGTGCCATCGAAGTAGTTCTTCATGGACTTAACTAGCTGAGTCGGTCTCAACGTCCTTGTGTGCTCTCTAGGTCGTGGTAGAGGGAACTCATCCGCATTTCTCTGATTCCTGTGAGCTCTAAGTATCTCAGGTTCTACTCTATTTGTTTCCGTCCTCGTTCTTTCTCTGCCCACTGGGTTGGCAAAGCTTACTTCCGGCCTTTCTCTATGTCTGTCGCTTTGAGTTCCATGAGCTTGGGATGTTCCAGCTCCAGGGTGACCATAGGATACATTCGATCTTGGTTGGGGGAAAACGAATTCACCCTTCCAAGTGTAAGCATGCCTATCATGTTCTGTCACCACAAAGATCCTCTCCGAAGCGTGATCTAAGTAGGTCACTCTACCTGGGCTATCACGATCCTTAAACTCATAGATCATGATTGTTCCTATATCAGTTGGCTGATCAGATTTGTACCTCCAAAAGGCTTCGTCAGTCTCTCGATTGAGAAGCAGATCTATGCTCTTGCTCTCTTGGGGAACCCATTCAGGTGTGATAATCCTAGTGGGAACAGATTTGCCTCGGGGGGTTCTAGGTTCTACACCCATGTTTCCTTGTTCCAAGTCACCTAAGTCCGCTTCTGAGATTACATTCCCAAATTCATCTGTCCTATCTGGGTGACTGGTGACTACGTATATGGTTCCTTCTTTGTCCAGGTATGCACCGTTTTCGAACTTGACAGCTGGGTGCTCTAGTCCTATGGATTGGTCAGGGTTTTTAATCTAGACCACGGATCTTCCTAGGCCGTCCTCATAGATGCTAGCACCTAATCGGTTGGTCCTAAGGTATTCCAATTGTGTTTTGTAAGGGCCTTCTATCCTGTGCAAGTATGGCACACCTGAACTTCCCGTAGGTCTGTCCATGCCTTGAGACATCTCTGATTCACTGGTATCAGAGCTAGGGTAATGCGAGTGGTGACTCAACTGTTGGGCCCAAGACCTTGCAGTGTGATTGACACTAGCCTCTGAAGACCTAAGGCTTCGTCTCTCTCTTACTAGGTGTCGTCCTGATCTAAGGTTCATATGCCTAACTGATTAACCCAATTTTTTTTTCCAGGTACAACCACGTTTCTGAGTCCTTTTGTATCGGTTACTTGGTTCTTTTTATGTTGATTATCGTGTTTATACTCTTGTCTGATATCACTTCGTCAGGAATACTTGAGTTTAATTTCGCACTTTAGTTTGGTCGTTTCACGTTAGGTTCTTTTCCTTTTAAGGTTGTCGTTCGCACACACAGAGGTTATTTCTTGACTTGCACTTGATTTCTTAGATAGTCTTTGATTTATCTCGTGCCTATCGTTGCCTGGAATTACTTCTAACACTACCCGCACTTAGCCTAAACTAAGAATTGACAGAGGGTGTTGCGGGTTTTCCAACCTTGAGTTCCTTTCCTTGTATTGTTGCCCTGGTGTGCCCAGGATGCGTGTTCCCAAGCCTGCACTTACTCTTGCCTTGCGTACCCTTCGCTGCTCTCAAAGGACCTATAAAAGGCCCACTGTTAGCTCAAGACTTAAATTCAAAAGACAGAACCAATCACTTTCATTCATGTAACACTTCACCAATTTGCACTATGACTTTTTGGACACAACTCTAGAGACCCCTGAACTTTGTTCCCCCTGGGTGTGGTCAACTTCAAAATACCCTAGCTAATATTCCTGATCAAGCTTTGTACTCCCTGCGAGCTTTCCAACAAAACAAAAATCACAGCAAATGGATTTCGTATGAGAAAGTTATGCCAGTTCAGGGTTTTGGGCTAAAACAGGATTAGACTAGGTTAACAGTCAAACATGAATTCTTGAGTTACTTGGTTCATGCCCTCATAATGCAATGCTACACCCTAGTGTTTGTCCCACACTTGGCCAAAATTTAGACCACTATTTTTGCCTTAAAAATTTGACCTAATTTGCCCTTCTAACGTGTTCGCAAAGTCTGTCGGTCGCGATTGACAGGTCAGTCGCGATCGACGTGTCGATCCCGATTGACAGGTCCGTCGTGGCTGTCAGTCGCGATTGACTGGTCAGTCGCGATTGACAGGGGTTACGAAAAGTCAATCCGTCGTGGTCAAAGGGTCGTTGACTCTGTCGGTCACGATTGATGGGTCGATCGCGATTGACAGGTCGGTCGCGAGGGTCTGTCCCTCGTGGTCAAACAGTCATTGACTATGTCGGTCGCGATTGATGAGTCGATCGCGATTGATGACTCGATCGCGATTGACACGTGTCACGCGTATGTTCTGTCGGTCGTGGTCAATCGGTCGTTGACTCTGTCGGTCGCGATTGATGAGTCGATCGCGATTGATGACTCGATCGCGATTGACACGTGTCACGCGTATGTTCTGTCGGTCGTGGTCAATCGGTCGTTGACTCTGTCGGTCGCGATTGGCAGAGCCGTCGTGGGCTGTCGATCGCGATTGACGTGTCGATCGCGATTGACAGATCTGTCCGTCGTGGTTTGTCGGTCGCGATTGACAGAGCGATCGCGATTGACAGAAATCTGAGGAATTTCAAGAAACTAAACACATTTTTGGGAAGCTCTAGGCCTGTAGATCATGGTTTTGCACTTTGTTTGGTGATTTGAGCGTTTTTTCTGTCGGTCGCGATTGACAGAAGTCGGCGACACATAGACAGTTACTTCGAAATCCGTACCTGCGCAGAGTGCTGGGGACAATGATGTGACCTGTACCTGCAAGACAGCTCAAGAAACATGCAAAAGCAGCACATGCAATTTTGCTCTCTCGCTCTCTCTCACAAATGAAATGAGGGAAATGAGGTGGAGATGGTGATATACTCAAAAAACCGAAATTTTTGCGATGATGGAAATGGAGGTGGAAGATGGTGATGATGATGATGGTGATGATGGTGGTAAGGTAAGAAAGAGAAAAATAGGAAAAGTAAAGAAATTACCTATAACGCCAACGTCTCCAATCTACGTCTTACCATCACACGCTCGTCCTCAATGCTCGATCCCCGGCAACGGCGCCAAAATTTGGTGTAGCTCAGTGATGAGTAGCACCTCCTTTAATGTCAATCCGGGAAGACGTGAGGATGGTATGAAGACCTCGAGCAAGTGACGGCACAAGTGCGTGAGTGAGAAGCACACCAACATGCACACACATACACACACACGCGCACACACGGCAGGACAAAGAGTGAGAATTAATGGAGTTCTTAGATACTTTTCAAGAAGCTCATACAAGTTTGTTTCAATTACAATCTACCCCCAAAAAATGAGCTCTCTAGCTCCTTTTATAGTTTTAGACTAGTTTTGGCCCTGTTCAGACCTATTGTCCGGCCTAGTTAAAAATTAGGTTCCAGGGCTTATTCGAGGGCTCAAACGAGATCTAAAAAATGTGAAAATTGACAGGTAGATACTTCTAAAGCTCCTCAAGCTCAAGGACTCCTTGGCTTGCACAAAATGGAGCTACAAAAAGATGAAATGGTATTTACAATGGTGTTTAGTGATGAGAATCACTTTTAATTGCTGTAAAGGTTTTGAAAAATTAAAGGTTGCCTTAGTGCTAGATCTGCGTGAATGCTCATACTTGCTTCTTCATGAAGAGAATTATTGGCCTACTTGCCAGATTTTCTTTGACTGCCATGTCTGCTTGTGCTGTCCCTTCGCTCTGACTCTCTTCGTCTTGTGCCTCCTTCAGTTCCCTGACTGTTGCCAACACATATATAATGTTGTAATGATGTATGGAATTGGACATGCAGGTTGTCCCTTTCTATCCTTAAATGAAGATGCACAATTATTTCATGAATGCCTAAATAAAAAGAATTTAAACATTCCCTAAACTCATCTGCATAATCATGCATATGCCCTAAACTATGCAATGTGCAAATGAATTAAATAAGAGAAAACAATAAATGAAGAGTGAAGGGGTCTTCCCTGTGATCCAATGATCTAGAAACTCTTCAATGTTGTAGGAGATGCATTGCATCAATCCTACCATCTATTGCAATGCATGACGTCATGAGATGCACTTGCATATTCTTCGCCTATCCTCTTTCTCTCTTACACAAAACTAACATTTTCCCTTAACATTTGGGAAAATGAATGTTTACAAAAGTAGGAATCATGTGATTATACAATGTACCTAAGGCACGTACATGTGCCAAATATACATATAACAACTTGCCTAAGGCACATCATGTGCTACATGTACAAAATTACAAGTTAAAGTAGGAACTTCCTACAAGCTTAAGAGATGCTTGATGAGAACCAATTTTCTGCACATACATGCAATATTTCCTCTATTTTTAGTGGTCATCAAATCATTGATAATCATGAAAATTGCTTTCCAAGAAGCTAAAAATAATCAAGATCGAACACTCAAGTGAAGAGCAACATGCATCCAAAGTTAACTACTAGGTTGTCAGCAACTAGAAACATGTTTAAAATGCCTACTTTGGATGCTCCCCAAAGTACAATAGGAGATAGATTCTCAAATTTTAATAGATATAACTATAGAAAATACTCCAACCAACACATAGAAATAAAAAACATCAAATTTAAATGTCATATGATACCTTTTCAAAGTGGTAAAAGAAAGCCCTCTTGTATGATTTACCTTTCCATCTCTATCATATGTTTTCTTCTATGGATTAGACTTTTCTCATCAATTCATGGCACCTTCATGGATAGATTAGCATCCTCTCATGTAGACGTCATAAGTTTGATTCTAACCTTGAATTTTTGTTGCTTCTTAAAGGAAGATATAGAGGTGGGTTGCTCCAATATTTAGGAGTCAACCAAAAGACAATATATACGTGCACATTTGGATTTGTGGATAATGCAGAAGATTATATTCTATGGGGTTTACAGAGGATTGTGGTGCTTATGGAGTGTTTTTCTGTGGATTCACCATCTTTTGCATTTGAAAAAAAAGCATAGAACAAAGAGAAGATAAGATAGACTACACTACAAGCAGTGTTCATGATATATTCGAGAAGTGGACTTGTTGTGAATGCCTAGGTCATGGGTTCAGTACCTCCAACCCTCGCTTGAAATAAAACAAAGTTTTATTTATTTTTATACCTAACAAGTTGAGAAAAGAACATACGAAAAGAAGAAACGTATGCAAGAAAGATTACTCTTCCATGTTTCTCATAGGACTTGAACCCAAGAACTCTTTCTTCTCATGCATATGACTTAAACATTAAGCAAAGCACCTTTGCTTGTCTAGAGACCATAAGAACCTTCATTTAAGTCTACCATAAAGACTCCTACACTTGAATGATGAGACGATGTCCGATCTTAGATCTGTCTGAATCTCTCAGACCCTCATGTCATAAACTTCCTTTATAACACTTTGGCTACCCTCCAGAGTCAAGAACAATTGTATGGAGGTATATGGTACTGTTAGAATGAGTGCTCCAATTCTAAGAGTGGAAGCCTACCATAAGTGAGCATATTGAGAAAGCTATTAAACCGCATGGCTTGTTAGTCCCCTTGTTTTTGTAACATCTCTATTTTAGTTGAGTTGATTGATCCCATTCTTCCTATGTCTATTATCCTCAACTTTCTCATATTCTATCATCTCCATCCTCTCTTCTTCTTATCTCAATAAATATTCCTCTATCTTCCTTCTTTCTTTTTCATCAAAACAATCCCATTGGGGATTGTGGAAGTACATAGCTTTTTTTTTCATTGGGAATCACTTGCTTATGAGTGTTAGTGTTTCTATGCATTAGTACTAAGAAGGCAGTGGTTGTGGACCTTGATAGTGCAGTCTTTGTTTTATGTAAATTTGTTTGTTTGAATAATCTAAGGAGCCTATTGTCCTTGATCCTACATTCTACTATCTCTTTATTATGTCAACACTAAGGAAGTGTTGGAGGCTTTTTCCTTAATGCCCCTCTCATTATCACTCTCTCTCTCTCTCTATCTATGGTCATAGATGTAGATTCACAAAGTAGAGTGTTTCTAACAATGATCTCACATAAAAAACTTATGACTTTTTCATACCTCAAGTCACTATATTAGGAACCAAATGATTTTTCCAATTTGAGAAAATTTAATGCAAGAAGTCACTCAAGAATGATAGGTAGGAAATGATTGAACCACACCCTAAGAGGGAGGATTACAAAGTAATCCTCAACCATTCCTTTTGGGGCAAGTGGTAAGCCCATGGTACTCATGGCTAGTAGGTTATGAATTAAATTCCTACAATATGCATCAAAGCCTAGGAAGTAGGCTTGGACAAATGGATGGACGGTGCATGCATCACTTTCCAAGATGATCCCAACAAAGATTAGAGTGTATCTCCTGATCCATAGGTAGGATTTAGACATATAACATACCATTAGAAAGCTCTCGGAATGATGGTTCTAATTTTAGCACCAAATTGAGGATCAAAAATACCTTGCATGGTTGAGAACTAAGTTCAAGAGACCAAGGTTGAGAGCAAGGCAAGTCCATAGGCTAGTGGCCAAGCATCGGAAAGGCAAGCTTCAAGATACCAAGGTTGAGAGCAAGGCAAGTGCATAAGGAAGTGGCAAAGAAGGAGAAAGCCAAGGGTAAAGGCATCAAGGTTGAGAGCAAGGAAATTCCATATGCAAGTGGCCAAGAAGTGGAAAGGCAAGGTTCAAGAGACCAAGGTTGAGAGAAAGAGGGTTCAAGAGACTTTAGAAGCTTGAGGACATCAATTCAAGGGGAGATGGATTTATAATTGAGGACAATGATCTCTAGAAGGGGAAGAGATTCTTGGACACAAGAATGATACGTAGGAGATGGTTGAACCACACCCTAAATGGAGTATTAGGAATTAATCCTCAACCATGGCTTTTGGGGCAAGTAGTTAGCCCTTCCTACTCCTAGCGAGTAGGTCATGAGTTCAATCCCCACAAAATTATCCTCTTTGAATAAATACAATTGAATAGGTCCTTTTGTACTTGCACACTTGGAATGAGGTGCCTATACTACATAGAAAAACTACCTAAAAATGGGGGGGGGGGGGTAGTTGGATGACTAAAAATATGAGCTCCTCACAACCATAACCTTTGGCAACAAGTATGTCCTTATATCTATCAATTGTTACATCAGTCTTACATTTCCCCTTGTATACCTACTTCATGCAAATTCTATTTTTTGTTTCAAAGAGACAAGTCACATTACGATCAAGTACCATTATTCATAAGTGCATCAAATTTTTATTGCACAGTAGCGAGCCGTTTTTTTTTTCTAGTTTCTATTGTTCATGAAGAGACACTAGCGCATTCTCATCACAAGCACTATAGACAACCATTGCATAACAATCTTATCCAAAAGAAGCACTATGGTAGAATTAACAAGTACAATATGACATTGGTGCGTCTAATGTGCCATGTCTCAAAGTTTGTGTCATCCATTAGGCATATTTTTCTGCCTCTTCAATCTTAGCACTCTCATTATAAAGTGTATCATGTAAATATGCATCAATAAAAGAATGATCTACATGGTCATTTGATACTTTCAAAGGTTGAGGAATTGCCTCACTAAGAGTCGCATTTGAGTGCACACCTATAAATAGAGGAAAGAAAGTGTCATACACATTCTTTGAGATGCCTGATGTTTTGTTGGCATATGAAAGAAAGTGTTGAGTTGCTTCGTCCACAAAAGCAATATCGCAACTAACCATACTATGTTTATTTTGTGTAGGATACTAAAGATAGCCTTCACTTTCAAAATTTTACACAATTAAGATATATTTGAAAACCTTATCATCAATTTTTTTCATTGTTCTTCATGTACTAATGCATATGTAGAAAACCAAAAATACATAGATGATAAATACATGGTACGCTTCCAACCATGCCACATATCATATGGGCTGATATATTGAAATGTTTTGGTAGGACATGTGTTAAGTTAGTGTGTTTCATGCATAATGGACTCAAGCTAGAATCTATGTGGTAAATTGTCTTGTTTCAACATACACGTTGCCATTTCTATGAGAGGCATGTTCCTCTTCTCCAAAAGTCCATTTTTTGGAGGTGTATATGGAAATCTGCACAAATGTTGTACTCCATGCTCAATTAGAAATGGTTAAGGACTATAAGGCATCAAATAGCATGGATGATGTCCATTTTACATTCCATAACTAGGAATTTTGGAGAACACATAAACACTTTGGAAATTTCTTTTAATATTCAATTCCATGCATTCCTAGAAAGGTCGTCATGAAAGTTATAAATCATAGGTAATTCCCAAATGAAGGTGGCTTTTTAGGACCACAAACATGACTATGAACAATATGTAATTTATGTATAGCTCAAATTCAACCATCTTTGGAAACATGCTAAGAATGTGGATTAACTTTACTAAAAAGAGGAAAACATTTCATATTTCTACTTTTGAAACCAAACTAGAAAAAGTCAAACAAAGAAAGCGTCCATGGCAAAGTTTTGCATCTAAAATAACATACAAGTCATGAAATACACATGCTAAGGCATTCCCTAATTTTGCATAGTATATGATCTTATAGAACCAACCACATAGAATGCTAAAAGCAATGCTATTTTTACCATTTGAGACATCATGAACTATAGATCTATCATCAACAAATTTAACAACCAGGTAAATTTTGGTTAGCATTTATGGTTATAAAAAATTCGGCTTCACCCTTGGTGCATATAAGGTATTTGAAAGTGTGAGAATACTATAATCACTATTTCTAATAATGATCTTTCTAACTACCATAACACGATAAGAGGACCTTTTTGCATATGTGAAAATATTGTATGTACAAACAAACTCAAGTGAAGTGTAAGGTAATATGTTTGGTTGCACCACTATCAAAATACCGAAAATTGAAGTCAATTAAAGTCATAAACTGGTCATAGATATAATGAGTGGAAAAAACATCCATTCTTCATTTTGAACAATTTTAACAAACCAAGTATTAGGTGTGGAGGCCTCTGCAACACCCTTTCAAGGATCTCTCTTCTTTGCCCTTTTGCCAGCTAATTGAGGAGAATGCATAATGAAATAATCATCTTGCTTAAAATAGTTAAAATAATGTTTCTAGTTTTCTGTTTTCTTGGCATCTTTTTCTTCCCTCTTTGACTCTCAAACATAACATAATTTTTTCTTACTAGTAGATGAGATCCATTTACCTTTGCCCTTCGACTAACTGAGAAGGCTTGATCTAGCACATGCATAATTGATTTGTTTTATCTAGATTGACCTTTTTGGAGAGACATAGAGACTGACTCCTCAAAAGTGAAGAGGTTTTGAGAGCCTTTCATTGACAATTAAAGAGTAGAAGAGAAATTTTGATAGGAATGTTGAACACCATTACGAAGAGTGCACACAAGTGAACTATATAGTAAGATTTTATTGGCATAATTAGTTTCCCTTTAATATAAATAATCTTGATGAGAAAAGTATCCATTAGATTTCCTTCATTCATATGATCCCTCTCCAAATATTTTCAAATTTAAGCCACATGATTCTTATTTCTTTCTTCTTTTAGTTTAATATGAGTGTCCCGAGTAGTTTTTGCCATTTTGAATGAGTTATTGTGAGGGATGATGTCATGTTTGGAGGAAAAAACTATCAATGCATGTTTGTATTAATCTTCTCTATAGTACCTACAATAGGAATCATGTTGGGACTGAGAACTTGAAGATCATCATCTTTGTGACCATGCACATCATCTATTGTCAGGATATTTGCATGTGCAAAAGGACATATTTCAACACCCAACATAATATTCCATAAACCTTTTACAACAATATATGATGCATCATGTATGTCCTCAGTGACTAGTTAGAGCCATCCAACTTGTCTTCAACAACAAACATATAAAATAAATCATTGTGTTCATCCATGAGTAGTGATGATATCTAGATGCCAAGAATTGTCTCGTTGTCAAAAAAGTAAAAATAAAAAATAAAAAATCCAATCAAGCCCCACTAGATCTACAGTAGACCTTGAGATCGTCCTAGTTGAAACAAACTCTGTCTTTCTCACTCCGTCTCTCTCTCTCTCTCTCTCTCTCTCTCTCTCTCTCTCCTTTTCTATCTATCTATCTAACTATATGTATGTGTATGTGTGTGTGCGTTTATATATATACACACACATACATACATACATACATACATACATACAAACATACATACAAACATACATAAACACACACACACATACACACACACACGCATATAAATATATATATATATATATATATATATATATATATATATATATATATATATATATATATATATATATATATATATATATATATGTGTGTGTGTGTGTGTGTGTGTGTATGTGTGTGTGTCTGTGTGGAAGAAAAGGAAAAATTGTGATAGAAACATTATGATAGTTTGTTTCGAGGGTAAATTGAGCTAGAATCAGAATTTTCGTTCTGTGAAACACAATCCTCTTGAACTATGCATGATTCCGAGTATGGTGACCAAACATTGTGTGATTTTGGGAATGTGATTAGAGTGAAGTGGATGATGCCGAGTAGGAAATATTTAGTGATCTGGTATGATAGCAGTTGTTGGATTTCAAGGATTATGAAAGCATGGAAACCGCAGGAGGAGGAAAAAGAAGCTTGTAACACAACAACTAAGTGAATGAAGAAAGATAAGTACCATGCTAGGGTTATATGTATAGATAAAAGTGAGGGAGCAAAACCTCCTATTGAAATATTAGTTCAATTTATGGCATAATTTGATGTCGTATATTGAAGATCTTTTCTATGCACCTATTTTTACTGGTCAGCTTCAAGATGGCTACCATGTATTGTCTTCTATTTTTTATTAGAGGATTCGGAACATCTGAAACAAAATGTTTATTAAGGCTTGAAAGTTTCGTACTATTTCCTCCAATCAGATTTCAATAGAGATAGATGAGACCTTAATAGTGGATATGGCGGCATTTCAAATAGACCAAGCAAGACATTTCAAACAGCCATTAGAGCATGTGAAACAGTATGAAAAAAGTATCACATGGAACAGAAGATCTCGAGGCCTAGGTAGTTGAGACTACAAAGAAAATAATATTTATAAGTATGAGATATTTCAAATTTCTTTCCTGAATATGAAAGCGAGCTATTACATTCCGCTTAAAAGATGTGGATGCACCTACAACCAGAAGCATGTCAGCTCATTGAATAATTCTCATTCTGTAGAGTTCTTTATATGTTACGCAGAACCGAGAACGTCAAATCACACGAAATCTAATTAAAAATGGGTTCAAATATTGGTTTATGCTGAGAATGCGTGTCAGTTGGACGTAGTTGATCAACACAATCACGCAAAAGAAAAAAGGAAAGACTATTCCATAGCCTACACCATATATGGATCATGCAGTCAAAACTATATGAAATTCTGTTAGGATTTGTCAAAACTATTGAGCACTTCTCGCTTAGAATCCCATCGATTCAACGATGCTCACATTGTATCTGAACACGCCATATATTTGTCCATGGATGGTCCGACGGAGAAGGATTCCCAGATCATAGTGGACCATTCTTCATGAAAAAGTCAAGGGCTCAGAAATGTACTTGCAAGCTGTCCCCTTGGCGTGAGTGTTGGCTCCTAAAAATTTCTAGCCTATGGGAGAGCAAACTTCAAAGCGTAAGGCCGAACTCCCAAGAGAAACACTAAGACTCGTCGATTCTACCAGCTCCGCCGCGTTTTGAAGTAATTCTTCAACTGATGTTGGATTCCGGGAGCTCAAGAGACGGCCCAATGGCATGGCAGTTTCGCTACAGGATCAGCATTATGTGGATGGCAAAACATTACGTTGAACAATGTGGAACTGCGATGAATGCTGCTTTTGGAAATAATAATATTCTTATTTATATTTAAAATTAATCAACGAACAGATGTGATCAAATACTTTAAGTAAATCAAACTCGTTGACCGCGAGTAATGCGGTGTCTATTCTCTCTCCTCGCCTCGTTTTCCCTCTCCGCTTGGCGTCGTCACCGTCTTCTCCATCGATCTCTGTGTGATGCTGTGCTGCACTAAATTTCTACAGCTGTCTCCATGGAACCTCGTTGCATAGATTCCAAAAAGGTGATGCTGAATGACATTCTCCAGTCTTGTCTTTGTGGAGCTTGTAATAAAGTGTTCAAGAAAGAGAAATCAAGGCTTGCACTATGCACTCTCGTCTAGGCTTAGGGCCGCTCCTTCCCCAGCTCAATCTTAAGGGGCCACGGGACTTTGTATCTTTTTTTTTTAATAAAAAGAAGTTTGACCTTAGCCTATTCTCCCGGACTTTAATTAAAATAAAGAAGAAAAGTTACAAGTGAATGGGATTAGTGTCCATTAGGCCCTCAAATCCCACAATTCAGGGGAGGAGTACGACAAGCTAGAGGGCATTACAAATGAGGCGGACAAATCCATCATCTCCCTCATGTGGGACCTATTTGGGTTTCAACTTTGCTTCAAATACCACATTATCACACATGTTGAATTTTTAAGACTCCCATACTAAGCATCCGTGCTTGAAAGTGCTATTCTAGGGAGTTTTTTAGAACTCCATGAAACCAAATTATTACTTAAAAATATCTAATATCCAATTATATTCCTTTGATAATCCTTATTTCTAGCCCAATCTACAGGAGTGTATGCTTTCAAATCGATAACTTCATGATATTTATAGGCCAAATCCTTATTTAATGTACCCGTCAAATATCACAAGACTTTTTTTAGCTACTTGCATATATACGTAAATGGGTTTGTTCATAAACTAGCAGAACATACTTACACTAAATGTTATACCGAACCTTGTTAAAGTTGCATATATGAGAGAAAGATTACGGATATTCTTGCAATGCTCATTCCATATTTCTTGAAAAAATCTGAAATATGTTAAGATATCAAGCTCAACATGTGATGATCTGGGATGACATATATTAGTTTTTCATTTCCCTGACATGTATAGTGATCATGCTAGTATCTGTCAAGGATACTACATTGAGTTTTACTAGATTTATGTACCTAGTGTGATGGCACATTTGTTTCTTGCTAACTCACTCATTCCGAGACACTAAGATTTTCCTTTTCTACTTTTCTTTATATATTGCACTTGTTGTATTGTTGTTTTAGGTCATTCTTGTACATTCCTTTTATGTAATAAAAGAAGAAGAAGATCATTATTCCTTTCCTCAATCTCTCTGTGTGTGTGTGCATCTCTTTTATTATGAGAGTATGTGTGTGAGCTCTATTCCTTATCTCCTTCCTCATGACATGGCATCAAAGCTAGTGTGGCCACAGAGAGCTTGTGGAGAATGCCGATGGTGAAGAGTATGTAAGAAGGCATGGAGAAAGTGGGATTCACAAAAAACCTCAAATTTCTATGAAAATTTGCATGAAGGAAGAATTCCTCAAAATATTTTTGAGAGTTAGCCCTTTAGAGTCACTTGTTTTAATCAGATTTCTAGTTTGGAGCCATCTCGATCTTCATTTCAAGCTCACAAGGTGGGCCCCATAGAAAAACCAGGTCAACTTCACAAAACTATAACTTGCATCTTGTTTTGTAACACACATACATTCTAGATCCAAAATTTCAAGCAGTTTCCTCTAATGTTGATACTCAAAAACTATGTTTTTTTGATATTGAAATATCACATCATAATCCAATAGTGTTCAAGTAGAAGTGCTGCCTGTAGTGTTTTGCGATATTGTCAATTGTTGTAGAAATGGCAAATGCAGATGGAATGAGTCAGCGTAAAATCCATAAACTAGACAAGAACAACATCCATGCTTGGAGATTCACGATGACAAATTTCTTGGTGGGAAAAGGATACTGGAAGTACATCGAAGGAGAGAGCGAAAATGCTCCAAAGTTACCACAGAGGAATCAGACTATAGACTAGTTAAGAGGGTATGAAGATTGGAATCAAGGAGCACAAATGGTAATGTATTGGATATCTACTACAATATAGGATAGCATGATTGAGCACATATAAGATGGAAAGACTTCGAAAGAGGCTTGGAGTAGTTTGGTCACATTGTATGAGAGCAATACAAAGGCACGGAAATTGCAACTCAAGAACAAGTTGCATACACTAGAGAAAAAGGGAATGTTGGTAAGTGCGTACACCCTGAAAATCAAAAGCATATGTGAGTCACTTGAATCTGTTGATGTGCAAGTAGATGATGATGATAAGGTGGAAGTGTGCCTTCATGGTTTAGGAGCTGCATATAAGCAGTTCAAAACTTCTATATAGACTAGGGAAAATATTTCGAATTTCACTTATTTGGTATCCATGTTGATTTTTTAAGAAAAGAATCTTAGTGAGGACTCAAGATCCCAAGGAAAATCTAGTTCCAAGTAGGTATTCTACTTTGGTAGATGAAGATGCATAGGTAGAGGTTTCAGAAGTGGAAGAGAAAACAATAACCAAGATGAAGGTCAACCTTAGAATCATGTAGGAGGTAGAGGAAAATTTTGAGGCAAGGGGATCCAAAGAGGCTGCAAAAGTCTCCAAAGAAATGATTTAGGTAATGACAGTAAGATAGACATTTTGAATTGTATTGTAGGTTGAAGAATCAAAATAACAAAAGGTAGCAAAACAACTATGCATCTAGAAGTGCAAATGATTCTAAGAAGTTGTTAATGGTTCAACATCATATGATGAATATGATGTTTGGTGATGTTTCAAATTCAAACAGTAATGTCTGGTATGCTAATCTAGATGCTTCAAAATACATGATCAGTTTTGTGGAGTGGCTCAATAGTTTGCAAAAATTACGAGCTCCTCAATATGTTGAAACAGGTGATGAAACATCACAAACTATCGAGCATACAAGTAACATAGCACTTTCTTTGGAGGATGGGAAGATAAAACATCTTCTTGATGTGTTGCATGTTCCAAATATAAGGAAGAATCTAGTTTCTATTGGAAAAATGATTGACAAGGGATTACAAGTCAGGTCTAAAGCTAATGGGTTATATGTAGAGGACTACAAAGAGGATGGAAGGTTGATTGCCAAAGGAAACAAATTGGGTAGGATGTTCACCTTAAATGTGAGACTCTCTGAAATGAATGCATCTATTTTTGCAAAAGATGCAGGAGCTATATGTTCACCTTAAATGTGAAAATCCCTAAAATGAATGCAACCATGTTTGCAAAAGATGCAAGAGTTATTGCTCATATAGAGATTTGGCACAAATGAATAGGATATGCAAATTTGCAGAGGCTGAAATTGATGTAGCCAAAGGAGATTGTTAATGGACTACTCAATTTCAAGGTTGTAGAGATGCAAAAGGTGTGTGCAACATATCAATTTGGTAAACAGCCAACAACATCATTTTTGCATGAAAAGCATGTTAATTAGATTGTAGTAGGAATAGTACATACAAATTTTGGGGTCCTACAAAGACCACATCTATGGGTGGTTTTATGTTTTATGTTACTTTCATTGATGAACATACATGGAAAGTATGGGTATATTTCATGAAAGAGAAGAGTGACCTCTTCACTCAGTGCCAGAATTTCAAGGCTATGGTAGAAAAGCAGACGATAAAGTATAATCAAGCATTAAGGAATGATGGAGGAGATGGATACATGTCAAATGAGTTCAACAACTTTCTTATATTTCATGGAATTTGATGTCAGTTTTCATGCAAGTACACACCACAAGAGAATGGAATTGGTAAAAGCAAAAACATAACTATTGTGGAAATAGCAAGAGCCTTGATGGTTGAAAAGAATATGCCTCATTGTTATTGGGCACAAGCTATGCATATTGTTGTATATGAACAAAACAATTAGTGCTATGGTACATAAAGTTACACTTGAAGAGAAGTTAACAAGTAAAAAGCCAAACTTTTCACATATAAAAGTATTTGGATGTATTGCATATGTACATTTTCTAGATGAGTTGAGGACAAAGCTTCATCCAAAAAAAGAAGTATCTTCATTGGATACTCCCTTGAGAAAAAGGGGTATAAATGCTACAAATCATTCACACGAAAAGTGAAGGTAAGTAGAGATATGGCGTTTGATGAAATCTCAAGTCTATGCATATTCCAAAGATGGACTTGATCTTGAACCAAATGAAAAAGAAACTGCTAAAGAATCAAGTGCAGAATCTCAAGTTTTGAGTGGAATAGATATATCACCAAGAAATAGTTGCAACTCAAATCCATGGGGTGGAAGATTGCATGGAAATGTTAGTCTAGAAAATTCATCAAATACATCCAAGAAAGGTAAAGAAAATCTTTTTGTTGATAGTAAATCATCTAGAGGTTTTAAAGACATTGATGGACATTCAAGCACTTTAGAAAAGAGTCTTGATGAGCACCTTGGATTGCCCTCTGTGAAGACTCAAGGATTAAGAAAGGCACATCGAGATGATACAAGGAGAATTGACCTAGGACTAAGAAGATCTAGGAGGATGCAGAATTTTGTGCAATGATTGACATATGATAGTTATCTGACTCATCATTGTGCCTACATGACCAAGGTAATACAAGATGATGCAATTGGAAATGCAGATTAGGAAAAAACTATGGATGAGGAGATGGCTGCATTTTATGGAAACAAAACATGGAAGCTTATTTCATTGCCAAAAGGAAAGAAACCCATAGGCTGCAAGTGGGTTTACAAGGTCAAGCACAATGCTAATGGTAGCATAAGCAGGTATACAGGAAGATTGGTAGCAAAAGGATATGCAAAATTATATGGTATTGATTATAAGGAAATGCTCAACCTTATACCTAAGTTTTGTATTTTCAGAGCACTTTTTGCATTAGCTACAACAAAAGGATCGACTTTGCATAATATGGATGTGAATAGTGCTTTCCTACATGGTGAGTTACAGAAAAAAGTATACATGGACCAGCCACAAGGATATCAAGATTCAAAGCACCCATATGTATGCAGGTTTCAAATGGCTTTGTTAGTGCTTAAACAAGCCCCTTTTTCTTGACATGCAGGGAGTACTGACTACTTAACCACCATTGGTTTTTCTATGTGTGATGCGAACCATTCACTGTATGCAATGAAGGGTGATGATGGCATCATGATTGTGGCTATTTACATTTATGACTTGATTGTAGGTAGTGATAAGGAAGAAAGCATAAAAGAGGTAAAGCAACTTCTTATGCAGGAATTTCGCATGAAAGATCTTGGTGTGTTGTGCTATTTCTTAAACAATTAGTTTATACATATAAAAACAGGTATATGGATGTTCCAAAGGCAATATGCCTTGACTATGGTACAAAAGTATGGTATGGCACATTGCAAGCTAATTTCTATGCCATTAGATTTGAACTTAAAGTTGAATACTACATCAGGTGAAGGGTTGGCAAATGCTACTATGTACACGAAAATTGTGGGAAGTTTGATATATCTCATAATTATAAGGCTAGATCTTAGCTACACTATTGCAGTGGAAATTGAATTTATGTAGGTTCCCAAGAAGCCACATTTAGATGCTTTAAGGTATACTCCATGTTATGTGAGTGCTACTTTGGATTATGCATTGTTCTAAGAAGCAGGTGTAGATTTGTAGGTTCATGGATACACTGATGTAAATTAGGCTGGTAGCATTCCAGATAGAATATCTACCAGTGGATTTCTATTCTCACTTGGGAGTGCATCTATTACATGAAGTAGAATGAAGCAACCTACTATTACGTTTTTGAGTACAGAGGCTGAGTATGGAGGTGTTGCAATGGCAACATGTAAGGCATCATGGCTAGAGATGCTACTTGGAGATTTAGATCGATGTGGAAGTGCAAATGCCTATCACCATATATTGTAATAACCTTAGCAACATACAATTAGCACAGAACCCTATTTTTGATGTTAGAAGAAAGCATTTTGAAGTACACTATCACTTCATTAGAGAGAAGGTCTTAGCAGGTGATATTGATCTTGTTTATGTAAGAACAGATGAGCAAGTTGCTGATATTTTCACTAAATTACTTGGTGTAGAGAAGCTAAAGAAGTTTTAGAAGATGCTTGGATTAGAGGACATGACATTGAGCTTGAGGGTGAGTGTTGAGATATCAAGCTTGACATGTGACGATCCAGGATGATACATATCACTTTTGCATTTTTTTTGACATGTATAGTGGTCACGCCAATATATGTTAGGGATACTTCATTTAGCTTTACTAGATTTATCTATCAAGAGTGATGGCACATTTGTTTCTTGCTAGCTCACTCATTCTTGGACATTAGGATTTTCCTTATGTACTTTTCTTTATATGTTGGACTTATTGTATTTTTGTTTTAGGTCATTCTTGTGCATTTCTTTTATGTAATAGACGAAGAAGAAGAAAAAGAAGAAGAAGAAGAAGAAGAAGAAGAAGAAGAAGAAGAAGAAGATCATTCTTACTTGCCTCAATCTATGTGTGTGCTTCTCTTTGATTATTAGAGTGTGTGTGTGAGCTCTCTTCCTTATCTCCTTCCTCATGACAAAATATACTTCCTTCTTGGAAGATCTACACCATCTTCCTTCTTTATAACTTTGATTCCAAGAATGTAGGTCAATTCTCTTAAATCTCAAATTTTAAATTCAGATCCAAGCTATACTTTGATCCTCACTATTTCACGTTCATCATTTCCTATTATAATCAAATCAACCACGTAAATGAGATACAAACAACCAATGAGCCTTAAATTCTAACATAAAAAGAAGTATCTACATATAAAAACTTTATGCATGTTTTTCTAGAAACTTTACAAGTTCAAAATTCCAAGCTTGGAGCTTATTTAAGACCATATAATGCTTCCAAGAGTTTAGATACATGTGTGGAATTCTTGGAATCTTCATAACTATCCAGTTGCTCCATGTACACATCGTCTTTTAAATCACTTGATATAGATTCCATACCTTGCTTGCAGCAACACTTGTCAATGTCCTTATAATTAAGATCTTGGCAACATAAGAAATCTTGTGATAATCAATGCCATAAGTTTGTGCATAGCCTTTACAAAAAAAACTTTCTTTATATCTACTTACAAAACCATCATTGTTTCTCTTGATCCTGTACACCCATTTGTAACCAATAACCTTCATCTTAGGTTGCCATGGAACTCAATTCCATGTATTGCTCTCATAAAAAACTTCCATTTCTTCATCCATTGCCTTAATCCATTTCTTACCTTTGATGCTTTTTACAAGTTCTTTGTTCTTGTTCTTCAAGAATTTCATCCATATATGCTTCATGAGAAAATCTTTTGTGGTTGCCTTCTTTCTCTTAGTGGATGCCTTGATTGACTTTGTCCATTTATACTTTTCTTGACTTTGAGATTGGGTTCTTCTTGATGTAGAACCTTCACCTTCTTCTTCCTATGGCTCAATTTTGTTTAACAGTGAATCTATAATTTTCTTCAACTTTTGATTGGGAGGATTTACCTATTCCTGTGCGATTTGGATTTCTAGTAAGATTGGAGAACTTGGATATACTTCATGACTTGTATTTTCTTATTCATCCACCTGCACTTCATGCTTATACAAAGATTTATCTTCATGAAAAAGGACATGTCTTGAAACAATTACATTTCTGGTATTTGGGTTCACACATCTATATCCTGGTTGCCTATGCTAAAATTAGCAAAGCCATCGATAAGCCTTTTGTGATTTTTGCATGAAAGACATGTAGGACTCTTGGGGACAAAAAGCTACACATGTCGATGTGTTTGTGTGCACTCAAAGATGAGAGACAAAATGATTCACCTACCAACCACACAACTTTATAAATATAATTCCTCAACTTTATCTAACTCCATTTAATGCATGGATGACTGCCATGTGGCCTCACACACTCCAACCTCCAATAGAGGTGGTTCACACTAAAGATGATATAGCATTTCCTTCCCCGTATTTATAGGCTTTTCCTAAAACCTAGTCATGGAAGGCATATGTGAGATAGAGTAATAACATATATACAAGATGTTCCCACTAAACCCCATGTATCTAGAGTACATGGTCATCTCTCTTGTGTTTCCCCATATGTTCTTCCTTAAGAAGACTCTTGGATAGTGTAGAGGAGGTACTGGGGTATCCGCTTTTAACAAAAGTAGAGAATGAAAACTAAACACGTCCAGTACATCACCTACTCAAGGGGGGTTCTCTTTAGGGAAATATACCCTATAACATTTCTGTGAACAGGTAGATAACACGGATTGCACAGAGTGGTACATACTTCAGAAAATATGAATAACAATTGACCAAGGAAGACCATACACGTCTTGATTCGATTCAGATGATTACAAGATTTGACAAGGAAATGTTCAAAAACTAATGCTCAGAGCTTCGTGGTACTCTATGCAGATAAATACAGATCAATACAAATGATGAAGGAATTTCTCAAGAGAATAGAGCTTAACACCAATAGTGTCTCACAGAAAAGAAAGAAAATCCAAGACACTCTCTTACACTATAGTGCTCATAGCCCTCCACTGAGAAGCCTACCCTCTGAATCCACACTACAGAGTGGCTCCTACAATAGGCTTGAAACCACCAAGTGCAAGAGAGAACTTCTGTACGTATACACGCGTCAAAGTAACTCCGAAAATGTACCAAAAGTGTGTACCCAAATGAGCACAAATCCCTTGTTTTATAGGCCTCAATAGGCCAAGAGAGCCTTGCCGAATCTTCACGTCCACAGTTCACGCGCCGGTTGCTTACCCAAAATTGGAGGGTAGGTCAATTATTCCCTCGATTTGAATTGAGTCCCAAAAATGGGTAGTCTTCCTGGATGATTGTTGGCACATGGCAGAATCTTTTCTCCGCTTCTACTTTTTACCCTGCACACCTTTATCCCATACCGGTTCCCCATTTCGAGGACTATTCAGAGTGCGATTTTTCACTTCCTGCTCTTCAGATCGTTCTAGAACGAGTCCTTCCTATCCAACCCTAGCTATAGCATTGTCAGTCAATTTAACCTCATCTCAGTACCACTTTCTTCACCCTTTATGAGGTTTTGCAGCAGCATGTTTATTCACTCCCTGAGCAATAGCCGAACATGAAGACCGCTTCTCTAATTACCTTGATTTGTAGTGGGGGTGAGTGGAGGAGAAGGTGGGGATGAGGGGGCTCAAGGTGGGGTTGAGTGGGGTCGGAAGGGGTTGGGGTTGGGGGTTGAGTGGAGGAGGAGGTGGGGATGAGGGGGCGCAAGATGGGGTTGAGCGGGGTTGGAGGGGGTTGGGGGTTGGGGTTGAGCAGGGTTGGAGGGGGTTGGGGATGAGGGGGAGGGGGTTGGGGGTTGGGGTTGAGCGGGGTTGGAGGGGGTTGGGGATGAGGGGGCGCATGGGGTTGGAGGGGGTTGGGGATGAGGGGGCGCATGGGGTTGGAGGGGGTTGGGGGTTGGGGTTGAGCGGGGTTGGAGGGGGTTGGGGGTTGGGGTTGAGCGGGGTTGGAGGGGGTTGGGGATGAGGGGGCGCATGGGGTTGGAGGGGGTTGGGGATGAGGGGGCGCATGGGGTTGGAGGGGGTTGGGGGTTGGGGTTGAGCGGGGTTGGAGGGGGAGAGAGAGGCATATGGAGGCTCTACAGACCCCCACATCAAGCATTTGCACCGTCCCTGGTGCAATTTCTTCCTTATTATGCTTATTTTGATGAAATCTAGGTAAAGTGCAATTACTGAACGAAAATACGATATATACAGGGGATGAAGTGCTTCCATTTTGATTTAGGTCAGATACTTCTTTACCCTAGAAATATTGACCAAGGGTATCCTCTTACCCTGCAAATCTTCTAGATGTACTGCTCCATGAGGTAATACTTTTATCACCGTGTAAGGTCCTATCCATTTGGGTGCCAGTTTGGTTGGAATTGCTGGGACCTGATGTACTAAAACCATAGATCCTTCTTGTACTTCATTGGACCTCAGATACTTGTCATGCAGTTTTTTGCGCTCTTCTTGTTTTACCTGAAGTTTTTGCATTGCTTCTTCTCTGTATTCTTCTAATGCCACCAATCTCTGAATGGGGGGTTCAATTCCAATGGTTTTGATTCCTATTTCCTTTCTTATAATGAACTCAAATGGTGCCAATGCCTCTTTTCCATAAACTAAACGAAATGGAGTTTCGCCTGTGGTTCCCCTCTTCGTGGTTTTGAAAGCCCAAATTGCACCAATTAGTGCTAGTGGCCAAGAGCTTTGATGATCAAAAGATAATTTGCGAAGTAGTCCAGTCAAAATCTTATTGGAACTCTCTGCTTGGCCATTTGCCCTCGGGTAATAGGCACAAGATTTTTTATGGAAGATCTTGTACCTGTCAAATATAAACTGGAGCAATTGATTTACAAAATGTGTGCCTCTATCACAGTAATCTCTAGTGGGCAACCAAATCTTGAGAAAATACGTTTATACATAAATTTAGCTACTGTTAAAGCCGTGCAGTCCACATTAGCTTTAGCCTCTATCCATTTAGTGGCATAGCATGTGGCCATCAAAATATACATTTTACCTCCTGGTTGCCCAGTTGGGCTAATTGGCCCTATGAAATCAAGACCCCATCGTTCAAATGGGAGCCATCCTGTAGATATGACCAAGGGTTGGAAATTCAATCTGGTTGGCGCGGGAGCACACCTCTGGCAGATGTGGCATTCTTTGGCGAACTTGATTGCATCTTTCAAAATGTGAGGCCACCATAAACCTTTGTGGATGATTCTATGAGCCAGTTCTTCCCCCTTTAGATGTCCTTCACTGTGTGCGGCTTCTAGCAAAAGATTTACCTCCTCTGGATAGACACACCTTCTCAATATATCATCCTGACAGTATTTATATAAATTTCCATTTATAAGAGAATATGCTTTGGTTTTCAGGAGCAATCTTCTCTTTTCTACCGATGTCAAGTGTTCTGGAATCTTTCCAGTAGTGAGAACATGAAGAATTTCATCATACCAACCAGTTCGAATTGTTACTAGAAAAAGATTGCTATCCACCGATTCATCATTAATACCTGTTGCCTTTTCGCTCATTGCCGTCCTGGATACTTGGTCTGCCATGTAGTGCTCTTTTCCTAGCTTAATATGAATATCAAAATTAAATTCTTGAAATAGGAGTAACCATCGCCAGATCCTTCCAGCTACTCTGGGCTTCTTAATCAGGTACTTCAAAGGTTGATGATCAGTTATGACAATAAAATGCACACCTAAGAGGTAATGCCGGAATTTTTGAAGAGCGAACACGATAGCCAAACCTTCCCTTTCAGTAGTGCTATAGTTCCTCTCTGCTTTGGTAAGCAATCTGCTAGCATAAACGATAGGTTGGTCTATCTTCTGTGATGATGGTTGAGCCAAGACTGCTCCAACTACATGAAGACTGGCATCTGTATGTACATGGAACTCTAATGACCAATTAGGAACAGTTAAAAGAGGAGCAGTACATAGCCTCAATTTTAATTCGCAAAATGCTTTCTCAGCTTCAGGAGTCCATGAGAAAGGGACATTCTTACTTGTAAGCCTGGACAAGGGCTTAGCTATTTCTGAATACATTCTGATAAATCGTCTATGATATCCTGCATGGCCCAAGAAACTTTGCACCTCCTTTGGGCTTTGTGGAATTGGCATGGAAAGGATAGCAGTGATCTTTGCCGGATCAACCGTTATCCCTTCAACCGATACTATGTGGCCCAGGAGAGTACCTTTGGTCACCAAAAAATGACATTTAGCAGGATTCAACTTCAAACCTATTTTGAGACACTGCTCAAAGATTTCCTTTAGATTATCCAAATGGTTATTGAAATCTTGAACTATTGCCCTCTTGTCTGTTCCTGAAAATACTGAAAAATCATCCATAAAAATGCGCAGAAATGAGGTTAACCATTTCCCTAGTATGAGATACATAGTCTTATTGAAGGATGCTGGTGCATTCTTCAAGCCAAAGGCCATACGGGTATAAACATATGTGCCCCATGGTGTAACAAAAGCCGTCTTGTCTCTATCTTCAGGATGAATGGCTATCTGATTGTAGCCATTGAATCCATCAAGAAAACTATATAAAGAGTGTCCGTCTACTTCTTCAAGCACCTGCTCTATGAATGGTTGAGGAAAGCCATCTTGAATAGTTACCTTATTCAAGGCACGAAAATCAACACATACTCTTATTTTGCCGTTTTTCTTTGGTACAATGACCATGGAAGAAAGCCACCGTGAGTGTTCTACTGGAACAATAATACCTGCCTCTTCCAATTTTGTGATTTCTAGCTTTACTGCCTCTGCATACTTTGGATTAAGTCGGTAAGGCCTACTTCTTGCAGGTGAAGCTCCTTCCACTAAGGGTATTCGGTGTAATCCAAGCTCCTCAAGTATCCCTATTAAGTCTTTATAGGACCATGCAAAGACACTTTTATAGGTAAAAAGTAGGGAAGTTACCTTCTGCAATAAAGGCGGATAGTGCCATAACCAAGCAGCCAAGTGAACCATCTGAGGATTCTCTTCATCTCCAAGATTTACTTCTTGAACAAACTTTTCAGAATTGGACTCACTTGAAAGTTCATCTCCACTGTATGCAGGAGCAGAGTTCAATTTATGATCCACAATTTGTTCCTTGATCCATCCTAAGGGTATATTTGAGAATGGAAGTTCTTGAAGGTCGCAATTATCTTCCCCATATGCAGGCACAACTTTGTCTCTTTCTGCAAGCATAAAATCATCTGATTCCTCATGTTTACCTGCCTTTTCCCTACATACCATCTTAGTGGCGCTAAGTGTTGAATTTTGATTGTCTGATTCAATTGGAGATTTCTGTCCTTCAGGAGGTGCCTACAAAAAATAAGCTTGACTTCCTTGCTTACTCTTTTCTATTTTGTTCAAGTGAAGAACATCAACTTTTCCCTCTTCCCGTCCTCCTTGTGTTGCTTCTGTAAAATCTTCATTTACCTCACATATCTCCACTGTGCAGCATTCTGCACTTCCCATCATCCAACTTAATAGGGCATCATCTTCTGAAGGCATTACCTGAGTTTCCATTGCATATCCAGTAGTCTTGTTGATGTCTGATCCTTCTTCCAAATGTATCTGTAATTGATTGTTAGTACATGTGGAAATCCATAATTTGTTCTTTCCCCAATCCTGTAGAGCCTTTGCTTGCCTTAGCCAAGGCCTTCCCAGGAGTAGAGGGTATGAGGTCTCCTGAGGCAGGGCAATAACAACAAAGTCTAGAACAAAATGACAACCCTGCACTATCATAAGTACCTTTTCAACAATGCCCACTGGTGCAACCCGATGTTGATCTGCTAAAGTGACTGTGAAGGGTGCTGCCTTTGTGGGATTGAGTCTTAGTTTCTTCATAGTGAAATCAGGCATCAAATTGATGTCGGAACCTCCATCTATAATAACACCTACTAGAGCTTCATCCTTGATTAAAACGGATAATCTTGAGCTCTGATAATCAGCCAAGGGTGCGGGAGGAAAGTCCACCATAAAACCATCTATGCTACGAGGTGGGCACAAGCATGCAGAATGTATAATCTTCAGTAGATCACTTCTTACTTTAGGATCTATCTTTATGAGTTGATACAGGCTAATCTTATGATGAATACCTTTCAAAATTTCTTCAATGTCCACTTCTTGCTTGCCTTCAGAAGTACTCGTTGGTTGATCTTTCAGCAAAGTAGTTGCCCTCTCATAAGCTTCTTCCATTTCTTCTTGGTCCTTCCATCCCACCCTCTTTTCTACAACTCTATCTTTGAGTCCTTGTTGTTCCTCCTTTTGGGCTACTGCAGCTTGCCTGGCTCTGGTCATCATTGGCATGGATGAAGATGAAACAACATAAGATTGAGCTGTCATACCTTCTACAGGTGGGGAGACTGCAATCATGTGAATAGGAGCCGGACGACCTCTTGGGCAATCTCTGGTGTAGTGATCCTTAGCATCTGGACAGTGCTGACAAGGGGGTGCATCCTGTGGAAGAGAACACCTGTTCTGCATATGGCCATATTCCCCACAACGGTAACACATTAGGGGCCGATTGTATCTAGGCCGAGTTGGGCGGGTCTCTTCTCTATTAGGTGCATTAGAAATGCCAGCATAATATGAATCTACACCTTGATAGTTACCTCGCTGTTGTGTCCCCTTAAGGTAGTAGCAGTCTCTTGCTTCATGACCCTCTTTGCCACAGAACTGACAGCTGACTCTGTTAGGACAATTTACATTGGAATGTCCATTATTATTACATATTGTACACCAAACATGTCTTCGTATGTCCTGGGTAGTCCCCAAGTCTTCAAGCTCACGCCTAAGTTGAGACACTTCATCCACATTATGGGTTGAGGGTGGCGGTATGACCTTCTCTTCTTGGCGACTTTGCTGCATTCTTAAGGCTTCCAACTCCTTCCTGAGTTGCCCGATCGGATCCAAATCGGATGCATAATTTGGTTGAGACTCCACTTCAAAATGTATTCTAGCCTCCTCAATGCGTGATGCAGTTGCAACAAAATCATCAAGTGTTGCATCTAGTCTGAGGGATTCTCGAAGCTTTTGTTGAGATGACTTAGGCAGAGCCTTCTCAATCCATTTTTTGACTAAAAAATCACCTGGAGCATGAGGCAAACGAGAAATGAGTGCTTTAGTTCTAGTGTGCAATTCATGAAAGGATTCACCTGCTCGTAATTTTAGGTTCTCTAGCTGATCTAGAGCTCGTTCTGAGGAGTCGCTTGGTCGAAATGTCTGCGAGAATGCCGCTTTTAGTGCCTCCCACGTAGTGAAGTGCCCATCTGCATACTGGCTATACCACTTGTCTGCAAGGCCTTCCAAAGTGGATGGAAAGAGCACCAACATTGCATCCTCCCGGTTCTGCAATCCTCTTCCACGGCATAACGAGACGAATCTCCTCACGTGGTCATCTGCATCTTCATAAGCCAATCCTTTAAATGTAGGAAACTTGATGTTCAACCTAGAGAGTAAATGGGAAAGATCTCCATTGGTGCCGGCGCCTCTTCTGAAGTATCAGAGGAAAAATCTAAGGTTCTCCTATGTTTCTCTTTTGATAATGGTGTTACTCCCAAATCAATGGATAGATTCAAGGATGGTGGAGGAGAGGTAGGCTCACTGGTTGTGGTTATTTCTAACTTGTTGAGACGCTTCCGTTCACGATGAGACTCCTTATCCGCCCGCGTATGGGTCATGTACCTACTCGCAAATACAATAGGGCGAAAAACCCTCTCACAGAAATGCAAAGGTCCCACCGGGCGTGCCAAACTGTAGAGGAGGTACTGGGGTATCCGCTTTTAACAAAAGTAGAGAATGAAAACTAAACACGTCCAGTACATCACCTACTCAAGGGGGGTTCTCTTTAGGGAAATATACCCTTTAACATTTCTGTGAACAGGTAGATAACACGGATTGCACAGAGTGGTACATACTTCAGAAAATATGAATAACAATTGACCAAGGAAGACCATACACGTCTTGATTCGATTCAGATGATTACAAGATTTGACAAGGAAATGTTCAAAAACTAATGCTCAGAGCTTCGTGGTACTCTATGCAGATAAATACAGATCAATACAAATGATGAAGGAATTTCTCAAGAGAATAGAGCTTAACACCAATAGTGTCTCACAGAAAAGAAAGAAAATCCAAGACACTCTCTTACACTATAGTGCTCATAGCCCTCCACTAAGAAGCCTACCCTCTGAATCCACACTACAGAGTGGCTCCTACAATAGGCTTGAAACCACCAAGTGCAAGAGAGAACTTCTGCACGTATACACGCGTCAAAGTAACTCCGAAAATGTACCAAAAGTGTGTACCCAAATGAGCACAAATCCCTTGTTTTATAGGCCTCAATAGGCCAAGAGAGCCTTGCCGAATCTTCACGTCCACAGTTCACGCGCCGGTTGCTTACCCAAAATTGGAGGGTAGGTCAATTATTCCCTCGATTTGAATTGAGTCCCAAAAATGGGTAGTCTTCCTGGATGATTGTTGGCACATGGCAGAATCTTTTCTCCGCTTCTACTTTTTACCCTGCACACCTTTATCCCATACCGGTTCCCCATTTCGAGGACTGTTCAGAGTGCGATTTTTCACTTCCTGCTCTTCAGATCGTTCTAGAACGAGTCCTTCCTATCCAGCCCTAGCTATAGCATTGTCAGTCAATTTAACCTCATCTCAGTACCACTTTCTTCACCCTTTATGAGGTTTTGCAGCAGCACGTTTATTCACTCCCTGAGCAATAGCCGAACATGAAGACCGCTTCTCTAATTACCTTGATTTGTAGTGGGGGTGAGTGGAGGAGAAGGTGGGGATGAGGGGGCGCAAGGTGGGGTTGAGTGGGGTCGGAAGGGGTTGGGGTTGGGGGTTGAGTGGAGGAGGAGGTGGGGATGAGGGGGCGCAAGATGGGGTTGAGCGGGGTTGGAGGGGGTTGGGGGTTGGGGTTGAGCGGGATTGGGGATGAGGGGGAGGGGGTTGGGGGTTGGGGTTGAGCGGGGTTGGAGGGGGTTGGGGATGAGGGGGCGCATGGGGTTGGAGGGGGTTGGGGATGAGGGGGCGCATGGGGTTGGAGGGGGTTGGGGGTTGGGGTTGAGCGGGGTTGGAGGGGGTTGGGGGTTGGGGTTGAGCGGGGTTGGAGGGGGTTGGGGATGAGGGGGCGCATGGGGTTGGAGGGGGTTGGGGATGAGGGGGCGCATGGGGTTGGAGGGGGTTGGGGGTTGGGGTTGAGCGGGGTTGGAGGGGGAGAGAGAGGCATATGGAGGCTCTACAGATAGTCTTCATAAATGTGGGAAACCATCTCCGAAGGGTACTAAAGCGCTCCCATGTAGCAATATCTTTTGAGTTGTCTTTCCAGTTAACTAGATACTCTTGATATAAATGACTCCTCATCCCTATTTCTCGAGTTTGTACTATGCTCTTATGCTGATGTGGAACAGATTGAACAGAACTAGGCTTCATAACCTCACTATCTGGAATGAACTTGTTAGATTCTTCTATATTCTTTTTTAACTTGCAAACATGAAATACAGGATGAATCTGACTACTATCTTGAAGTTGGAGCTAGTAAGGTGTATGACCTATTCTCTTAAGTATTTGAAATGGACCACAGTACCTAGGAGATAATTTAGGATAAGGTCCCTTCTTCATGGTTTCATTCCTAGAAGGAACTCTAAGTTAAACTTGATCTCCTACCTCAAAGTTGATTTCTCTTCTTTGAGGGTCATACAGGCTCTAGCTCTATCTTGAGCTTTCTTGATACTATCTTTAGCAACTTTAAGCATATTGCTTGTTGCTTCTAGGAAATCTTTTGCATCGTGAACTCTCTAGTTCTATAAACAAACAACATAAGGAGCACTTGGGTGAAAACCATACATAAGGATGCATGGACTACACCGTGTGGAACAATTCTAGACACTATTGTATGCAAACTCTACTATAGGTAAGTACTCTTCCCGATTAGTTTGTTGTTCATTGACATATGCATGAAGCATATCTTCTAAGATTTGGTTATCCTTTTTGTTTGTACATCCATCTATGGATGCTAAATTGTACTCATACTAAGTTTAGTATCCAACCTCATTAAGACTGCTCTCCAAAAATGCCCTATAATTTCTAATCCTATTCGGAAACAATGTCTAAAGGAACACCATATAATCAGTATAAGTTCTCTAGAAACAATCTGGTGAACTCACTGTACTTCATGTTGAAATAAACCTACACATTTTGGTTAAACTATCCACAATTAACTAGAATAATTAATGGCCTCCCCCATTTCCCATTGGGAATGTCCAATGTGTGGAGCAACCCTCCTATCTTTAACCATTTAGCTTTATTGACCTAGGATTTATTGCACTTAAGCACATACTCTTAGATGTCCTTGTGAAGTCTGGGCCAGTAAAACTACCTCATAATAAGATCACAAGTCTTGTTAATACCTAGGTGTCCTACACTCGTGTCATGAAACTCATATAGAATATTTCGTGTCATTTTAGAATCGTTAGGGACACAAACATTCCCTTTATACAACAAATATTCATCTTGGATATGGTAGTTCTTCTAGTTGAATCCTTTTTTAGTACCTGTTGATACTTCATCCTCATTAGAAACCCATATTGCAAGATCCCCTTGCTCAATGGCTTCCCAAACCTCTAAATATGTAGGATCCACCTTACACTTCCCTTTAATGGAGTTAACTAACTCACTAGTGATCTAAGTAAAACTCAATCCGTTGAGCATAGGCATGGGACTAAGTGACTCAGCCCCTAGATTAAACTTTCCCTTCCTATACCTAAGCTCATTATCAAAATCTTGAAGGGTCTCTTCTCATCCGGACTTACAACCTTTAAGGTGTGATTGATTAGAGAGTGATTTAATGCTCTCTTGATCAAACACTATCGTAACCTTGGTACCATACAAATAATGATGCCATTTCTTTAAAGCATGGAAAATAGCATACAATTCCTTATTGTAGATGGAGTAATTTCTTTGAGTTGGTTCTCATTCCTTACTTTCAAATGCTACTATTAAACTATCCTGAATTAGAACTGCTCCTTTAGCATAATCACTCATGCCAGTCTTAAGCACAAATGGTTGATTGAGATCTACTATTTGAAATAACGGAGTTGTAACTATTGCTACCTTTAGCCTTTCCATGCATCTTCTTTGTTTGTCTCCCCATTGAAAGCATTTCCCTTTCCTTTTAAGTTGATCCATCATCGGAACACCTCTCTTGGCATAGTTCTTGATGAACTATCGATAGAACCCGGACAAACCTAGGAAGATCTGTACTTCTAAGTTTCTAGGGTGAGGCCATTCCATAATAGCTTGTATCTTTTAAGGATCCATCTCAATTCCATGTTTGGAGATAATATGGCCAAGATATTGAACTTCTTGTTTAAAAAACTCTCATTTTTTCTCTTCAATAGAGAAGGCGTTTTCTCATAACACTTGGATAACTAACTACAAGTGTTCCACATGTGCATCTTTGGATGTACTATAGAGGAGTATATCATCTAGAAAATCATCTAAAAAAACGCCTAGATAAGGCCTCAAAAATGTGTTCATGAGAGTCATGAATGTGGCTAGAGCATTAGTGAGACCAAATCGCATCACTAAAAACTTATAATGTATGTACCTAGTCCTAAAATTAGTATTAGGTCCATTGACCGCTTTTATGCGTACATGATGATAACCAAACCTCACACCAAGCTTCATAAAATACTAAGCTTCTTGTACCTTGTCAAATAGATAATCCAATCTAGGAATTAGAAATTCATTCTTAACCATGACTTTATTTAATGCTCTTTATGTTGAGAAAGATGGATGGATACTCCAAGAGACTGAGTAGGTACTGCTAAACCTGCTTTGTACCAGCCCTCTCTTGCTTCAGAGTTGATAACTAGACCTCCTTAGCTTTCCAATGACATCATAATATGTTCTATGTACTTTGGAAATGATGTGTGTAATGATTGAATCAAAATAGATAACTTTGGAAGTCACAAACTCAAGAAAACCTTCTATTTATGGCTTGACACCTGTTGAGTATTTTGCTTAGTATGACCAGGACAGTAGGCATTGGAAAAATTCCTTTTAGGGGTATCTAATTAGCATAGTAAGCTACCTATTCCAAGTGGAATGATGTAAAATGATAAATTATGCTAAGAGAAAGCAATTTAGCAAGTTAAGCTATACCCCCGACTTTTTAGGACTGTAACAGAAAATGACCAGAGATCACCTTGACGCATATTTCTCCAAAATGGCTGAATAGAATGTCTTCAAACTTACACATCATGTAGAATGCTTCAAGTTGAATCCAACAAGCTTTGAATCACTGAATTTGGTGAAGAATTGACTGAGATATGCCCTTGACAAGTTGACAGACTTTTGAGTAGACTAACAGAGAACTCAGAGATGGACAATATGAGTGTATGTATTAATGAACATTTGTATACAACTCCATTGGCATGAATCTCATTTCCAAATGGTGTAGAGAGGTGTGGAATAGAGTGTAGACCTCACACAGTCAAAAATCAGTAATGCTAGGCTCGGGAGTGCTCTCTCTTACCCATGACTTTTCATGTCCATTTTTTATAAGGAATGAGTGAAAGTTTGAATTCAAATTCAAACTTCTGGCTCCCTATGACCAAGCTCCTAAATGCTAGGAGATATTCTTTCAATCATACAACTAATTTTTCCACGAATCCTTTTGGTAAGTTATTACAAGAGATTCCAAGTCAATTTGACTTTTACAATGAGGTAAAGTGGTAATTAACCACTAACATATGTTCCTATGCTTCTTCATGTATGTATAGACTTCAATGCATCCCGTGAGCCAAATATGTAGGCTTGTAATTTACACCAACAGCTCCCCCTCAAGCCAAACATTTTGGCTTAAGTCTTAATCTCCAATCTTCAAGTATATCCTGTAATCCAATCATGGATTTGAACCTGCAAAGTTTGGTTCCATCCAAAGCTTTAGTTAACAACTCTGCACATTGCATGTTGGTTGAAACATAGGTATGTTGAATGTCCTTCTTTATAAACTTCTCTCTCACATAATGATAATGGACCTCTATGTGTTTGGTCCTAGCATGATAAATAGGATTAGCTGCAAGGTGAAGAGAACTTGTATTATCTCCAAAGATTATTGGAGACCTAGTAAATAAACCCAATTCTGTATACAAAAGCTTAATCCAAATTGCTTCTTGTGTGGCATTAGCCAGTCCTCTATACTCTGCCTCTGTGAAAGACAAAGCAACAGTAGGTTGCTTCTTTGAAGACCATGAAATTGGTTTGTCACGTGCAAAAGAGATATATCCACAAGTGTTCCTCCTATCATCCTTGCATCCTGCCCAATCTGCATCTGAATAAATTTTGATATCAATGTCTGAAATGTAAGGGAAATACAAACCATGGTTCTGTGTACCCTTGAGATACTTCAAGATTCTCTTGGCAACCTCTAAATGAGGTATCCTTGGCTTGTGCATAAATTGACTTAGCACACTAACTCCATATGCAATATCTATCCTTGTTAAGGTAGCATAGTTCAAGCTACCCACCATGCTTTGATAACCTGTAATGTCCTTGACTTCATCACCTTCATGGGCACTTAGCTTTAGGTTTACCTCCATTGGAGTGCTTGCTACTTTAGCATCCTGCAAGTGAAACTTCTTCAACATATCCTGTATATATTTTTTCTGAGTGATATATATCCCTGGTTTAGTGTAGACTAATTCAAGTCCCAAAAAATATTTCAATACACCAAGATCATTGATCTTGATCTCCTTCATCATTTGACTTTTGATATATCTGATTCCATTGACATCATTACCTGTAATGATGATGTCATCAACATAAACACAAAGGTATATTACCTCTGAATTACTTCTCTTAATGAACAGAAAAGTATCTGCCTTGCTCACGACAAAACCTTGGTCTTGGAGGTATGTAGTTAACCTGTAATTCCATGCCCTAGGTGCCTGCTTCAATCCATATAAAGCCTTTTTTAATTTGCAAACATATGTTACCTTCTTAGGGTCCTCATAGCCAGGAGGTTGTGACATATATACCTCCTCTAAAATCCATCCATTCAAGAAAGCTTTCTCGACATCCAATTGGTACATATTCCAATTTTTTGATGCAGCCACACTTACCAACACTCTGATGGTTGGTATCTTGGCCACAAGTGAGAATGTTTCCTCATAGTCAATGCCTTGGGTTTGTGCAAAAGCTTTGGCTACCAATCTGGCTGTGTCCCTATTGATTGTGCCATCAGAATTTCTTTTAAGCTTATAGCTCCATCTGGATCCTATTACCTTCATTGAGTCCTTCTTAGGTACTAACTCCCATGTGTCACTCTCTTTGAGGGCATCAATCTCCTCATCCATAGCCTTTTTCCATTCTGATTTGGTTATTGCTTCTTCATATGATCCTGGTTCTTCATTTGACAAATCTTTGGCAAGATAAACAGAATGTTTAGTAACAAGAGATGTATCATACCCATATCTGATAGGTTTCTTGCTTTCTCTTTGTGATCTTCTAAATGGTTGAGTTGAGGATTCAGGTATGTCTTCAAGATTCTTCATCTTCATTTTGCCTTTAGACTTCCATGCTTTGAATTCTTCAAGATTGATAGTGTCTTCATCATCTGAACATGAGGCTTCATTCTGAGTAGGTTCCTCCTTTGTAAGACTTGGAAATTCCTCTTCCAAATCATAGGCTTATTGGTAGGATTATAAAACTTGTAACCTTTTTTATTTAAATCATACCCAATAAAGATGCATTTTTCAGCCTTTGGATCTAGCTTACCTCTTATCTGAGAAGGAATGTGTACATATGCTACACAAATATTTTGCAATTGTCAAGTGAAGGTCTCTCACCATGCCATGCTTCATAGGGTGTCATGCCATCAAGAGACTTAGATGGTAACCTGTTTATGAGGTAAGTGGCAGTAGAAACACTCTCTGCCCATAGATAGTTAGGTAACTTTTTCTCATTAAGCATAGATCTAACTGTGTCAATAATTAATCTATTTCTTCTCTCAACTACCCCATTCTGTTCAGGAGAATACCTTGTGGTTATCTCTCTTTTGATGCATCTGTCCTGCAAGAAGTCTTCAAATTAGTTGGAGAAGTACTCACCTCCTCCATCTGACCTAAGCCTCTTCAAATTCCTTCCTATCTGATTTCAACTAATGCAAGGTATTTTTTAAAGCAATTAAATACCTCATCCTTGTGCTTCATGAAGTATAATACAGTCCATCTGCTATAATCATCAATGAAAGACACATAGTACCTTGATCCTAAGACTAAGGGGCCTTTGCTTGGTCCCCATACATTTGTGTGTACAAGCTCTAGGTAGTCTTCATGCATGTATCCTTTCTTTGAGAAGGGTAACCTGTGAGACTTCCCAAATTGACAAGCACCACACTTATAAATCATGTGTTGCTTAGATACATGAGGTATCCCAAGCACACATTGGTCCCTGCACATTTGTTTCAAGGTTCTTTCTCCTATGTGCCCTAACCTTTTGTGCCAAATCTCAAGCTCTGAAAGTGTTTGATCTTTATAACTGTATAGTGCAGTATTCTTTGTATCTTCCAACTCAAAAGTGAAAAGTCTACCTGATTTTTCTCCTTTAGCAGTCCTCTTGAATCCATGCCTTGGATCCTCCACATATGCTCCATATTGGTTGAATCTAACCTGCAAACCTTTCTCCACAATCTAACCAACACTCATCAAATTTTTGGTAATGGTTGGTACATAGAGTACCCTGCTCAACAAATTCTGATTTCCATCACAAGTCTTAACATTCCCAACTTTAACTACAAAATGTTTTGTGTCATCACCTGTTTGGACTTGATGCTTACCTTTTGGTTCCTCAAGATCAGAGAGTAATGCTACATTGCCAGCCACATGATTTGAACATCCTCAGTCAATGTAGAAGAGATGGTCATCATTTGTACCTGTTTTTGAAGTCATGTTCATAATTAGAAGAGAGTCATCTTGCTCCTCTGTGTAGTTGTTGTAATCCTTCCTGGATTTGAATCCTCCTTGGTAGTTGCCATTGTAATTATTGTTGTAGTTGTTGTTGTAATTATTGTTGTAGCCTTGGTGATGGTTGAATCTACCTCTTGACTGCGAGTAGCCACCTCTTTGGTATCCTCTTCCTCTCTGATTCTTGTAATTCTTGAAACACTCATTTGTAGTATGATTTGATAAACCACAAATGTTGCATGGTGAGGAGTTATAAGATCTCCCCCTACCTGGCTTACCTCCTCTGCCCCTTCCTCTTGAAGATCTACCTCTCCCTGCATAGTTGGCTTGAGAGGTTGAACCTTCATCTTCCACCTTCTTGCTCTTGCCTTTATCATTAGACTTCTTATCAGTGTATATGGCAGAAGAGTTATTACCTTTGGATGTGTCTCCATTTTTGTTGAGCTTTGCTTCATGAGTAAACAATTGTCCCATGAGAGTTGTAAGATCTGGAGTGTGCATGTCCATGTAGAGATCCATGGCAGTAGTGAAGCTTTCCCATTTGTCATCAGCCTTGATCCCATTCATCACTTGCCTTATAATCTGTTCTTCTGCAATCTCTTCTCCTATACTTGCTAACTGATCTTCTACATCTTTAATCTTGGTCACAAATTCTGAAACAGCTTTCTTAGGTTGCTTCCTTAGTGTTGTGAATTCAATCCACAACTGATTTTTCCTAGCCCTTGTGTTGGAGGAAAAATATGATGACAAGGTTTCCCAAGTCTCTTGGGATGTCTTACAATTTCTAATATGTGGCAAAAGAAAATCAGATATAGAGTTGAGTAAATACAACCTTGCCAATGCATCCTTAGCACACCATGTGTTCAGCTTTTCATGTTCTTCCTTGGTTGGTAATCCTCTTGCTTTGAATGAGGGCAATTCCTCATCTCCTGAGATGTAACCATAGAGACTTCTTACTTGTAAGTAGGTCTTCATCCTTAGAGACCATGCTTGATAGTTGTTACTGTCCAATTTTTCAATAAATGAAGGAAAACCATCTCCCATTTTACCTTAGTTTGCTCTGATACCAGTGTTGAGAAAGATGGAGGGATACTCCAAGAGATTGAGTAGGTACTACCAAACCTGCTTTGTACCAGCCCTCTTTTGCTTCAGAGTTGATAACTAGACCTTCTTAGCTTTCCAATGACATCATAAAATGTCCTATGTACTTTGGAGATGATGTGTGTAATGATTGAATCAAAACAGATAACTTTGGAAGTCACAAACTCAAGAAAACCTTCTATTTATGGCTTGACACATGTTGAGTATTTTGCTCAGTATGACTAGCACAATAGGAATTGGAAAACTTCCTTCTAGGGGTATCTAATTAGCTTAGTAAGCTACCTATTACAAGTGGAATGATGTAAAATGATAATTTATGCTAAGAGAAATCAACTTAGCAAGTTAAGCTATACGCCCGACTTTTTAGGACTCTAGTAGAAAATGACCAGAGATCACCTCGACGCCGATTTATCCCAAATGGCTGAATAGAATGTCTTCAAGCTTTGGCAGCATGTAGATTACTTTAAGCTGAATCCAAGAAGCTTTGAATCACTGAATTTGGTGAAGAATTGACTAAGATATGCCCTTGACAAGTTGACAGACTTTTGAGTAGACTAACAGAGAACTTAGAGATGGACAATATGAATGTATGTATTAATGAACATTTATATACAACTCCATTGGCATGAATCTCATTGCCAAATGGTGTAGAGAGGTGTGGACTAGATTGTAGACCTCACACACACTAAAAAATTAGTAATGCTAGGCTCGGGAGTTCTCTCTCTTACCCACGACTTTTCATGTCCATTTTTTATAAGGAATGAGTGAAAGTTTGAATTCAAATTCAGACTTTTGGCTCCCTATGATCAAGCTCCTAAATGCTAGGAGATATTCTTTCAATCATACAACTAATTTTTCCACGAATCCTTTTGGTAGGTGATTACAAGAGATTCCAAGTCAATTTGACTTTTACAATGAGATAAAGTGGTAATTAACCACTAGCATACGTTCCTATGCTTCTTCATGTATGTATAGACTTCAATGCCTCTTGTGAGTTAAGTGTGTAGGCTTATAATTTAAACCAACACTTTAGTCAATACAATGTTGCATATAGCCATATTTTTCTTTACTAGGAGCATTAGTGATGCGCATCAGAAATTACTAGGTCTAACAAATCCTTTGTCTAAGTAATACCATATTTGAGTATCTACTTCCTGATGTGAGCTACAATAAGTTTGTAATGAGGCTTACACATGGGTTTAGTGTCACCAACTATGTCTATGGCATGGTCAATGTCTCCCTTACTAGGTGGCAATCCTTTGGGTAAATCAACAAGAAATACATATTTATATTCAAACATGATTTGGGTAAAACTATTAACTACTAATAGTAAGAGATTTCCTTACATTGTGCTAAAAAAAAAGAGACATATGAAATGTCCAAGTCATCAACAAGCTCATGAACATCTAATACAGATAAAGCATAAATGTCATGTACATCATGTGAATCAAATAAAGTGTCTAACTACATGCAAGAAATAAAAGATCTACTAGGTACATCCCTTTCATTGTGAATGAACAATTTACTTCTTGATTTAACAAATTTAGTAGTATTATTTTGATAAATTCATTTAAGTGTTTCCCCCGAACCCCATAACCGTTCTCTACCCAAAACTAGGTTTTACTTTCTATATTCATTGTTTGGAAATCATAGCGATCAACATATTCTTGCATCTTGATTTCCAAATCCGATATTATAGTATTCCATACTCTTTTATCACTCCCTTGCATAAGAGATACAATGTATTTATGTGAACTAGGCTGTTGGGGAATCTTGCGCTTTTTGACTAGAGCATAACTGATGAAATTATGAGCTGAAGAGTCATCGATCATGATCCGCACTATAGTCGCATTAACATGACCATGGAGTTTAACAAAATCATGGGGTACAAACTATTTTCATAGATCGATTTAAACAACACATATGCTCGACATTCTATTGCATAACTTCCACTTCTTTGTAGCTAGAACTACCATAAATAGGAATAGTATGCACTAGGTGGACTGCTTTTTTGCCTTTGTATAAGGCCATACTAGTCCTCTATCCTTCTTTCCTTTCTTGCCCCTTTTGTACTGGGAAATTCGACGCAGAGTGGTTAGGAGATAAACACCTAAAGCATAAGTTATCCTTCTTGTCCTTTTCAAACTTATCTCTGAAAAGTCTAGGCCTTTGTGGTTTCTTAACTATGAATTTGTTCTTTCATGGGTCTACCCATTTCTTAAACTTATTCATTTGCATAGGTATTAAATTTTGGTCTATGTCCATAGCAATACGACTATTTTCTCATACAATTGGGCATACTTAATGGAATCTTCCAAAGTTTTAGGAGAACTATGGTGTACTTAAAGTTTTATGGCCTTACCAAGACCTCTTTTTTTTGAGAGTATAATGAATTGGAAAGACACACACCCGACCTTGTAAGATAGAGGCACCCATCTTGGGGAGCTCTAAAGCATCCAGCCTCAGGTGAGACTTGAACCCTAGTCATCTGCCTAGAAGTACAAGGCACATCTGCTAAACCATGCCTGCTGGATATTACTTAAGCCCTCTTATAAACCTATGTACCTTTTGAAAATCATCTAGACCCTTTATCTTAAGCACAATCTCATGGTAATGTGAAAGGTAAATAGCTAATGGTTGTCCTCTCTGCATTCCTGTATCCGCCTCATCCCATCTACATTCTTCCTTGTTCTCAAGAAAAAAGCTCTTTTAGAAAAAGAGCTTCAAACTGAGTCCAAACTAGGGGAATAGATTCTGCCTCTTATACACTCATCCAACACTTGTATGCATGTGGTATGAGCGATAAAAGCACTTCAAGTGGTAAGAGGAATAGTGGGCATAGGATCAAGCTCTTGTTCATTTCAAACCATGACTTAACTATCATGAGATACCTTATATTCAAGCTCTTTTTGGGAAGAAAAAGAAGCAAGATGATTTTCTAGAGTGACAAATGGGGTTTTTAACTGTTTGAAGGCCAAGGTCGTGCTCTCTTAAATAGCTTCTAACTTAGTATTTCTATGTGGTATGGCAAGATGCTGAGCATGAGTAATAAACCAGTCATATAAATCTAGTTCCTCCTCAACATCTTGCATATCTTCCTCTTTTAGTTTTTCCTAGTTTTCTATTTTTTTTGATTTTTTTTATAACATGAGGAACTTCTAAAGATGAAATTTGGGCTTTCTTCTCTATAGTTTCCATGGTTGGAATAATGCTAATAGAATTTTTAAACTCCAAGCAATAAATAAAGTATAGAGGATGAAAGAAAAGACTCGAGTTTAATCCCCTATAGGTCTTTGATGCTTTGGAACTAAACATGAATGGATCTTCAAATCTTTTAGTCACTGTTCATAGTGCTCACCATGCCCAAAAGTGAATTGAAAATGTCTAATTGGTGATTGGGCACTCTAAAAAGTAATAAAATCACCAAACAATTCTTCACAATTGCCAAAATTCACCAAATTTGGGCAATTTGGATTCTTGCAAGTTCTTTCCTAAGAACAAATGAATATGCAACACCTAGAACTTGCAACAACAACTCATATACAAGTGAAATAACAAAATTAGTTTGACTTTTGCAGTGTAAAATGAGCCTCCAAAACTATTCCTAGTTCCTTCAAAGAAATTGTAGAGACTTTTTGACCTATAAAAAGGTAATCAAAATTGATAATCTTGGTGTCACTGGATAGCTTAGAAGTTAAATCTTCAATCTCGAAAAAAAATTGCAACTATTTGGCATTGGAGCCAAAACTCGCACTTCGTTGAAGTAGAGGGTATAGGTGTAGTGCAGGGTGTAAGCAAGAAAAAGAAATCTTGCCACAAGGGTGAATTTGAGGCTTTGGAAAGCAATGATTTTTTTGTCCAAAACTTGGAGAGAAGGTTGATTTTTAGAGAGCTTGCCATGACATATTTTGCTTTTGTGATTTGGACATGGATAGCTCATTCCATTGCTTGCTCAAAGTTGGTAGAAAGAATCAGATTTTTATTTCCCTCCTTCGTGAAATTTGTGAACACCTCCCTCCTTCCTTCTTCTTCTCTCTTTGCTCAGAGATCAATGACGGTGCCTTAATCCCACATATGGGTATAGAGAGTTCAAGAGAGTGCATCATATAAGGTGCTCCAAGAGGAGCTCTCTCACTTGAAACTTGAGGGGGCTCACTCCTCTTGGGAGCCTTCCTTGAGCTCTTCCTTCCGCGGGCACTACACACTTGTGACTATCTTGTGGTACCCCTTGCGGGTGCGCCCCATGGTCATCTTCTCAGGGTGTGCGCACTCATTCTCTCTATGATGCCTTGTCAAAATCATGACTTGGATACCAATGTACTAAAACTTGCACAGCCTTGGATAAGCCTTTTGTGCTTTTTTCTTTAAAGACATGCACCACTCCCGAGGACAGAGAGCTATGCGCATCGATGTGATTGTGTTCACTCAAAGATGAGAGACAAGATGATTCACCTCCCAGTCACACAATTGTATAAATATAATTTCTCAATTTTCTCTAGCTACATGCAATGCATGAGTGCCAAGTGGCCTCACACCCTCCAACCTCCAATAGAGATGGCTCACTGCTAAAGGTGATATAACTTTGCCCTTCTGCCATACAAGTGAAAATAAATTTTTTATGACCCTGCATCCCACTTTGATCTTGTGGAACATGAAGAAAACATATCCTTCCAAAACTTCTACAATTAGAAAGATTTGTTCTTTGATCCATAAAAGACTTCATAAGGTTCCTTTTCTTACATGACTTTGAGGGGGAATCCCCTTTATCACATAATTTTCCATGTTGCATGCTTCAACCCAACAAGTAAGTTGCACGTCCCTTGTTTTTAACATGCACCTACCCATCTCCAATATAGACCTACTTTTGTCTTTGGCCACACCATTTTGTTGAGGTCTGTATATGCTTATAGTATCCTTCTTAATTCCTTCTTCCTCCAAATATGCAAGAAACTAATGAGAAAAATACTCACCTCCTCCATTTGATCTGAACCTTTTTATGCTTCTATCTCCTTTATTTTCAGCTAATGATTTGAGCTTCTTGAAAATATCAAACACTTTTGATTTGTATTTTATAAAATAAATGAACCTAAACTTTGTACTTGCTACCTACCATTGAATCTTCTTGAGATGGACCCCATACATTAGTATAAAAAAACATAATCCAAACCTTGATTAGGTAGTTGTGGTAGACCTTTAACCAAGGATTTCTTTGCAATATCCTTCAATCTAACAACGCTAATATGTCCTAATCTCTTATGCCATAAATCCAATTGACTAACATGAGCCCCATTGACCATTGTATAACGTACATATTAGAGGAGATGGAGGATACTCCTCAAGGTGAATAAGTGTTGCTTAAATGTGTTTCACACCAGCCAAGAACAAATAATAGAGAGTATAGTGGGCCTCTTTAGCATGATAAGGATCATAAATAATCACCTATGTTTCTTGGAACATGACTACTAATCAATGGATCAAAACAAGATAGGTAGGAACTGATCCAAGACCAAAAAACTTCCTATTCTTATTTCTACACATGTCCAAGGTTTTGAACAGTTCTCTAAGCATAGCACCAATTATCTTAGTTCCTTTTAGGAAACTCTTTCTATCTTAGATAGCCACAAATAAAGAGTGATCTCATAAAAAATGATGTACTATACACCGAGACTGATGTTTAGCAAATCATAGAACCTTCCCGACAATTACAGGGTGCATCAATCAACAAAGGAGAAAGTAAAGATATGTTATATCTAAGGATCCACATAGGCAATGATAGTGAGACTTTGTAGCTATATAGTAGACACTATGGAAATGTAACATGCATTGAATCATGACAAATGATCAATCATACATTGAGAAAAAGATCTTAGAATGTCACTATTCTGATGTAGTCATAGCAGAGAAGTGAAATGACAATGCAATGATAATATGTATATTAAATCTTATATAGAGACAATGTCATTGGCAAGCATACATTGCTCAGTTGCAGGTAGTGAATGAGCTATGAGATAAGCTCTCAATTACAATAGATCCCCTTCACAATGATCTCAAGGAGTGGAGATGACACGTGGGTCATTTGATCCTCCTTTTATAGTTGTGTTTGTTTGAATTGAAATTCAAAAGTTCTACCTAAAAGTGAATCCTAAAGTATAGGGTATATTCTCTCATCAATCAAGTACCAAATGAATCAAGATTTAAAGCTTCCTAACTCCACGTGGTTGTAGAACTCTTTTACAAAGGTAATTGTGAAGGAAAGGTAACTGTGAAGGACTTTTACAAGATGTTGATCATATAGAGTATCATATGGATTATGCTAAGAAACCAAGTATGTGGGCTAGGTTTCTATTGTATCAACAACTCCCGATCAAGCCTAACTTGTTTGGTCTTCATTCCTCCTTGATTTCCTACAAAACCAATCATCAATTTGAATCTATTCATCTTGGTTCCATCCAAAGACTTTGTAAGTATATGTGCACATTGTAAATGAGTTGATACATAGGATAGTTGAATATCCTTGGTAAGAAATTTCTCCCTTACATAATGATAGTGAAATTCAATGTGCTTAGTCCTTGCATGATATATAGGATTAGCAACCAAATGAAGTGAACTAGTGTTGTCTCCAAAGATTACTAGAGTGTAAGAGTGTAACCCCAAATCTGCATATAGTTGCTTAAGCCACGTAGCTTCTTGAGTTGCATTTGCCAAACTTCTGTATTCTGCTTCTATAGATGATACGGCCACATTAGGTCGCTTCTTAGATGAGCATGATATAAGCTTTGAACCTACAAAAGATACGTAGCTTGACGTGCTCCTTGTATCATCCTTGGAGCTTGCCCCAATTTGCATCAGAATACATCTTTATGTCTAAGTCAAAAGTGAACGCAGAAGACAACCCTTCATTCATGGTAACCTTTTGGTAGTTTCCATATGAGGCTTCCTTGGTGCATGCATAAGCAATGTCTACTCTTCTTAGGGTAGCATAGTTGAGGCTCCCTATAAGATTTTGGTAACCTATAACATCGTCAAGAAGTTCTCCTTCATGAGAACTATGCTTACGGTTGAGCTGCATGGATGTACCTACAATTTTGGTATTCTCCATCTTTAACTCTACCAATATATCATCTATATACTTTCTCTAAGTAATAAATATACCAAAATCTATGTACACAAGATCTAAGCCAAGAAATTATGCTAACAAACCAAAATCACTAATTGTAAATTTTTCCATTAGTTGAGCATTAACCTACTTGATGCCATTAGTATCATTTCCTATAATGATAATGTCATCCATATAGACACATAAGTGTTGGGAGTGATGGTAGGATGCACTCAGAAGATTGAGTTGGTGCTGCTATACCTGCTTCACACCAGCCCTTCCTTTGATTCCAGATATGCTTAGTACACACCTTAAGCTTTCAAATGATACCAAGAAAGCATATATGTACTTTGCAAATGATATGTGTAATGACCAAATCAAAATAGATAACTTGGCACTTCAAAAATCAAGAAAAACTTTGTATTTCTGTGGAAACAGCCTCTACCCATAGGTATTTTGGTAACTTTTCTCATTCAAGATTGACCTAGCAGCTTCAACTATTAGCATGTTCCTTCTCTCTGCTTCCCCATTCAGTTTAGGAGTATATCTTGTTGTTACTTCCCTCTTTATGACCCTATCCTATAAAAATAAGTCAAATTCATGTGAAAAATACTCACAACCTCCATGATATTTGATCCTCTTCAAGCTTCTTCCTATTTGGTTCTCAACTAGTGCCAAGTACTTTTTGAAGCATTTAAATACTTCATACTTATGCTTCATGAAATAAAGGATTGTCCATCTAGTCTAATCATCTATAAATGATACATAGTACCTTGATCTTGAGATTGGTGGATCTTTGCTAGGACCCCACACATTAGTGTGTACAAGCTCCAAGTAGTCTTCATGGATGTACCCCTTTTTGTTGAATACCCTGCCTATGAGCTTTACCAAATTGACATGCTCCACATTTGTATATTATGTATTGCTTGGTCACATTGGGAATGCCAAGCACACTTTGATCCCTGTATATTTGCTTTAGTGTTCTTTCTCCTATGTATCCTAGACTTTTGTGCCATATCTCCAGTTCGGATAGGGTTTGATCTCCATAATTGAAAAGTGCTATGTTCCAAGTGTCTTCAATCTCAAATGTAAATAATCTTCTGGATTTGTTACCTTTAGCAATCCTTTTGAAGCCTTGTTGAGGGTCTTCCACATATTCTCCATGCTTAGTGAATCTGACCTGTAAACCTTTCTCAACAATCTCCAACACTAATGAGGTTTCTGGTTATAGTTAACACATAGAAAACCTTACATAAGAGGCTCATATTACCATCTGATGTCTTGGCATTTCCAATTTTCTTGACTGAGTGTTTAGTGTCATCACTTGTCTGTACTTCATGCTTCCCTTTGGCCTCTTCAAGATGAGATAATAAAGCTACATTTCTAGCCACATGATTGGAACAACCCGGATCAATATAGAAAAGATGATCATCATCTTTACCTTTCTTGGATGTCATATTCATGACAAGTAGTGAATCTTCTTGGTCTTCTGTATAGTTGTTATAATCTCTTCTTCCTTTAAAACCTCCTTGATAATTGTTGTTGTGGTAGCTTTGATGGTAGTTATGATTATAGTTACTACTTGATGCTTAATACTATCTCCTTTAGAAACTTTGACTCTTAACTTTGGCTTGTGTAAGTTTACAAAAAAATTCATATTATAACTCATGTGGTTTGAGAAACCACTATCTACATACTAGGTTTTGTTGTTTACCTCCCTCTTGTGTGTTTTTGTATGCATATCCATAATAATTCTTTGCTTTTGTGTGTAAGCCTGATCTTGCACTATGGTGTTGTATTGATGCATGTGGCCTTGGACTCTTCCTCTTGGTCATCCTCTAAATCCACCTCTTCTATTTAGGTTGGAGAAGAAATCCCTAGCATAATGAAAACTTTACCTCAATATTGACAAGTAATGTTACCTTGCTAATTTTGCTGCTTTTGTTGATCTTGTTGTATTTTATGTCCTCCTCTAGTAGCATTAAATCTTTCTTTTCAACTTTTGTTTAATATTCCTCATGCTATCCAATTTTCTCTACCTCTTGCTCTATTTGATGAAGTATAAAGAGCTTGACCTTGACTACCCCTTTGAGAATGATAAGATTTTCCATATTCTAATTTGATTTCATTAGTCATCATAAGTGTTTGTATATTTTCAAAGGATGGTAGATTCTCTCGAGTCGTGATAGATGTAATTAATGACTTGAATCTCTCATCTTTTTGCAAGCCACATAATGTGGAATTAAGCCTTATATCCTCACTAGGAGATGCATCAATAAAGGCTAATGCTTCAATCAAAGATTTTACCTCAAGAATATAGTAATTAACTGATTGTCATGGCTTCTTTGTGACTCTTGTCAGCTCACCAATAATTCGTGTTTGCCTCTCTCTCTTGGTAGTTGAGAAAAGAATTTCTAGAGACTTCCAAGCTTCTCTACTAATATTCAAACCTCTTATAAGTCCAAGCATAGAAATCAAAACTATTTGTGATATAATAAACATAAATATTCTATCTATATTGATCCATTATTGCTGATGTCTTTTGGATCCGCTTCTGTACAAACTTCTAGTAATAGTTGCTTCACTTATGTATCTATTACTAATCCCCAAAGACCTTTATGAATGACATAAGGCTCCATTAAAAATTGCCACATGAAATAATTTCTCCCATCCAACAAATTTTCAATAGATACACTTAGAGTTATCATGTTCAATTGTTGTAAATATTGGAATTAGACGTCTACACAAGCATGTAAACAACACAAGGAAGAAGAAGAAGCTTGGAGCACAACAAAACAATACTGAATGTATTACCACTAGAATGGACAAAGATAAGTCACCCATTAAGGCATTAGGTGTATATTCAAGCTGGGGGCAAAAAAACCTTCTAAAGAGGGAAAAAAGTGCCCAAACAGTCCTAGTGTGTTCACACACACCTCACTACCTAAATATATCAACAAATCCCCCCTGGAAGTGATGTGGTAAATAAGGAGCTGGCACTCATGTATAAGGAAATGCCAAGCTATGTGGAATCACTCCACAAAAGGAAGTAAGTCGAATGCTTTGTGGAAAGCTTCAAACTTCTCCCTAGGTAGAGCCTTTATGAAAAGGTATGCAATGTTCTCCTATGTGAGCACATATGCCAAGCTAGTCTCTCCAATAGAGAACCTCTTCGTGACATAATGATAATGCACCTCAATGTGCTTAGTGCAAGCATGGAACACAGGTCTCCTTGCAACTGCCAATGTACTCTCACTATCAGTGAAGATGTTGGTGGTAGAAGACTGACCAACACCCAAATTAGCCATAAGGCATCTAAGCCACACACACTCTACATTCACTATGAAAGTTGCCCTATACTCAGCCTCGCAATCGGCAGTGGCCATAGGAGGCTTCTTCTTTCTCAACCAAGATATACATGAGCTATCAAGCATGAAGCAAAAGCCAGTAGTGGACAAATGAGTATCATAGCAACTGACCCAATCACTATCGAAAAAAGCATGCGAATCTAGCGGTAGTGATCCACCCTTGGGATAAAAAAATCCAAGTGGCTGGGTACCACTCAAGTAGTGAAAGATGTGCTTAAGCACCTGCCAGTGCTGGACACCTGGGCAATGCATAAACTTGCTCACTTGGGAGACAACAGACTGAATATCTGGCCGCGTAATGCATAAGTAAATCAAGCATCCAATAGCCTGTTGATAGAGAACAACATCAAATGCATCTCCAACATCATGAAGACTCAATTGTAAGCCTGTCTCCATAGCACTGGTAATAGTTTTATAATCTTCAATGCCAAAATGTTGCAATAATGTGTCAATATATTTCATTTGACACAAAGCTATTCCGCCATCCACTTGCATAAAGTGAATGCCTATATAATGATGCAAATGCCTCAAATTAGACATTTCAAATGAGGCATGCGAATCAACCTTAAAATCAGCAATATGCTTCTCATGATGACCAATGAGTAGCATGTCATCAACATAAACAACAATGATCAGAAGTACATCATTTGCATGCTTAACATATAAGGTGCTTCTAGTTGGGTCATCCCCAAAACGATGTGCAATCACATAGGCATGTATCTTTTCATACTAAGAATGTGGTCCTTGCTTTAAACAATAAAATGCCTTCTTTAACTTAGACACCTGGTTTTCATGCCCTTTTTGCACAAAGCCATGGGGCTGAAAAAACATACAATTCTTCATTCAAAGTCACCATTCACAAATGCAGTTTTAATGTCCAAGTGATGTATATTCCAACCATGATGACCTCTAAGTGCACAGATGTTATGAATAGTAGTCATACAACATGTAGGTGCAAAGGTTTGTTAAAAATAAATGCTTTTTTCTTGCACATAACCCTTTGCAACAAGCCTAGCCTTATACCTGTCAACTGTTCCATCAGGCTTACACTTTAGCTTGTATAACCACTTAGTGCCAATGACCTTCTTTCTAGGAGGCAAGTCACATAAAGACGAGACACCACTCTCATTATAGCCTCATATTCAGATTGCATAGTAGCCATCCAATTTTTTGAATTTTTTGCTTCATCAAATGAAACATGTTTGTCATCACAAAGACTAGATGAATATATAACATAGCAATCTGATGCAAAAGAGGCACTATGAGATCCTAAATGAGTATGTTATGATAGAGGTGCATCTAATTTGTTGCCAGAGAAAGTCTACACTAGCCATTTTAGCATAGTTTCTACCTGCTCAATATCAGCTCTCTCATCAACAAGTGCATCATGTAAATCTGCATTAGCAATGGAACAATTTGCATCATCACATGAAATGTGCAAAGGCTGAGAAGTTGCCTCATTAGGACCAGCACTAGATTTTCCAGTTGTAAAAAGATGTAGCAAAGTATTATACATTTCTTTGAAGCTAACAGATGTCTCTTTAGTACATGAGACTAAAGGTTGAATAACATCTTCCACAAAAACAACATCACAGCGAACCAAAATGCATTTTATCTATGGATGATACAAACAATAGCCTTTGCTTTCAAAACTGTACCCAACAAAAGTACATTTCACTTCTTTATCATAACCATGCCTTCATATACAACCTTCATATACATGTTTACTAGGTGTCTCAAGTGTGGGCAAAGTGGACACCATTTCAGAGTTTTGCAAGTGTAGCAAACTAGCAAAATTCAAATGACCAAATCGTGCATGCCAAAGCTTTGTATCTGACATAGCATGAGAATCATGTATTACACATGCTGAATCATTCACAAATTTTTCATTATCTATGAGCTTACAAAGCCCATGACATAAAATGCCAGAAGCAATCATCATGTGGCCATTTGATAGATCATGAACCATATATCTATCATCAATAAATTTCACAACCAAGCCGATCTTGGCTAAAGCTAAAACTGATATTAGATTCTTCTTGATCCGTGACACAAATAAAGCATATGACAATGTAAAAGAGCTACCATCAGCAGTAGTGAAAATGATCTTACCAACTCCCATAACATGATAAGAGGAGTTTTTGGTGCATGTGATAACATTCCCTATAGGCGCATGTTCAAGAGAAGCGAAGAAACTACACTACAAGGTAATATGTTTGGTTGCCCCACTATCAACATACCCAACATATGAGCCTAGTGCAAAAATGCAGTGATCATGAGAAGATGGGTCAAAATTGAAAATATTAGTAAACACCCATTCTTCATCCTGCACAAGATTAGCAAACTCTATTTTGGGTATAGAGGCCTCTAAAACAACATTCTAGCCTCTTTTTTCTTTGCCTCTTTAGTAGCTAGTTTTGGAGAGCTATTGATGACATGATCATTTACTTTATAGTATTTGCAAAACAATCTCTGCTTTTTTTATTTCTTCTCATCTTTGTCTTCCTTCTTCGAATATGCAGCATTTGCAAACTTTTGATTACTAGTATGTTGAGAAAGATGGATGGATACTCCAAGAGACTGAGTAGGTACCTGCTTTGTACCAGCCCTCTTTTGCTTCAGAGTTGATAACTAGACCTCCTTAGCTTTCCAAAGACATCATAAAATGTCCTATGTACTTTGGAAATGATGTGTGTAATGATTGAATCAAAACAAATAACTTTGGAAGTCACAAACTCAAGAAAACCTTCTATTTATGGCTTGACACCTGCTGAGTATTTTGCTCAGTATGACCAGCATAGTAGGAATTGGAAAAATTCCTTTTAGTGGTATCTAACTAGCTTAGTA
>CM035433.1:69883815-69888815 GCA_020310875.1 Ceratopteris richardii | reverse complement strand
TGCGCAGGCAGTGTTGCAACTCTCTACCCCTGAGTTGTTAGCATTGGTTCTCCCTCATATGGTATCCATTTGATGTAATTCTTGTCTCATTGGATAGCTATAAGAGTCTATTTTATGCTTACCACTTCTCTGGAGCATTCTCTGAGTAAGCTGGGAGCAACATTCATTTTAGTGAAGTTGTGTGATTGATATCTCTCTCTTTGTGTAGGCTCTGTTGGAAATATTTTGCTCTCTGTTGTAAGGGCTGGTTCTCCTTCTCTATGTATCCATTTGCTATGAGTTTGGTGTCATTGGGTAGCTATTCCAGTGCTCTAAAGTTGACTCAAGTTTGAGATTCATTCTCTATATAATCTTTGAGAAAAGTTTGCTGGAGTGAAGTGAGGTCTCTGCTTGACTAGCAGTTATGAGCATTCAACTAGCTCATGTTGTAGACATTGTTTCTCTTTGTGTAAGCATCCATTTCAAGTGAAATTTGTTTTTTGGAAAGCCCTTGGTGTCTGCTACAGGTCTACAAAAGCTCACTGGAGTTCTCTGCATAAGCTCTGAGTAAGAGCATTTTTGGTGTGCAGAGGTCAAAGAAGGATACCTGTGGAGGTCATTCGCGCTTCATCGTTGCTTAGGGGTTGAGATACTTCCCCCATCAGTGGTATCAGAGCATTTGGGCATCTTGGAGGTATCACATACAAGCAAGAAGACCTCTTGGAGTTGGTGGTTGAAGAGTTGCATCAACAAAAGCTTCTTGGAGGTAGCTCACATCAAGGGGGAGCTATTCTACTCAAATTTGCAAGAGCACAAGGTGTCCATCTAAGGAAAGCTTTGGATTGAGGTAACCTCAGAGCCTCATTTTCATTTTACACACATTGGAGCATTAGCCAAGGGCTAGGTCAAGTATCAAAGACTAGATATGGGAGACTTCAACACTCAAATTGAAAAGCTAGACAAAGGTAACTATCAACCATGGAGATTTAGGGTCTCCAACTATCTTATGGGCAAGGGCCTTTGGGGGTTGATTAGTGGAAGTGAACCAAGACCTAGGTTGGATGAGAATCCAACCAATGACCAGAGAAGGGCCTTTAGGGAATGGAATGAAAGAGACAAGAGGGTTATCTTTATTCTTTCCCAACACATTAGCAATAGCATGATCCGCCATATCCAAGACCTGGATTCAAGCATGAAGGTATGGGAGACACTTGAAAGGCTTTATTCAACAAGCACCAAAGCAAGGAAGATCCAACTCAAGAATGAGCTCAACAACCTTAGGAAGAGCTCGAGGAGTAGCATAAATGACTACATACTTAAGGTCAAGGAGTTATCAGATGCATTGGGATCCATTGGAAGCCACGTAGACGATGACGATCTTGTGGCTTATACTCTCAATGGTTTGAGAGATGATGAGAAGTGGAAACCCTTTACCACTTCAGTTTATGTAAGGGATAATCTTCCCGATTTTGAGCAATTGGTTGCTCTCATGGTCACCGAAGAAATGAACATAGGTGGAAGTTCAACTAAAAGCAAAGATGCAGAAGTTTTCTATGCAGGTAATCAAAGGGGCAAAGGAAGACAAGGACAAGGAAGGGGCAAAGGAAGGTTTGGAGGAAGGCAAGGCCACTCAAGAAATCAAGGACATGACCAAGGCACCTCATCACAAAGAGGGAGAGGAAGATCAAGAGGAAGAGGAGGACGACATCAACAAAACAGGAATCAAGATGGCGAAGGATGTTACATATGTGGCAAGTTTGGCCACTATGCTAGAGATTGCTACCAAGGAGGAAACCAAAGGAACTATAATCAAGGTTCTTCATACAAAGGCCAAGGTAATTATGCTTCTACAAGTTCAGAAAATGACAATCTCTTGATGATGCACATGAATGGGAATTCAAGCAAAGTAGATAACACTTGGTATATTGATAGTGGATGTAGCAACCATATGAGTTGCAATGCTTCTTGGTTTACTAATCTACATGTTCCCAAAGGTAAAGGACATGTAGAAACAAGTGATGATACAGCCCATGAGATCTCCCATGTTGGAGATGTAGCTTTGGATGACAAGGAGGAAGGAAGATGTCTCAAGGATGTCTTGCATGTACCTACCATCACAAAGAACTTGGTGTCCGTTGGGCAAATGGTTGAAAGAGGCTATCAAGTAAGGTTCAACAAAGGTGGATGCTTTGTGGAGAACCCTAAGCAAGGTTACAAGGTCATAGCAAGAGGAAAGAAGCAAGGGAGACTCTTCACTTTGGAGGTAAATTCTCATTCTACTCAACATGTCTACTTCACATATGGAAACAAGAGGATTTCGGAGTTGGACTTGTGGCACAAGAGGATAGGTCACATCAACATACAAAGAATGAAGGAAATGCAATTCAAGAGGCTGGTGAAGGTCTTCCCAACTTCCAAGGACAAGGTATGAAGCATTTATGTGAATCTTGTCAACTAGGGAAGCAAGCGAGACTTCCATTCAAGAAGAGTGGCTACATAAGCCAACATCCATTGGAGTTGATACATACAGATGTGTGGGGGCCAATGAAAGAGCAATCCATTGGAGGTAACAAGTACTTTGTCACTTTTATAGATGATTGTACAAGGATGGTTTGGGTTTATTTCATCAAAAACAAATCAGATGTGTTTACATGTTTCAAAGCATTCAAGGCAATGGTAGAGAAGGAAACAGGTACATATATCAAGAAGCTAAGGTCCGATGGAGGGGGAGAATATTTCTCAAATGCGTTTTCTGACTTTTTAATGGATCAAGGCATCAAGAGGCAAGTAACATGCAGGTACACACCCCAACAAAATGGAGTAGCAGAGAGAAAGAATAGATACAATTCTGAGATCGCTAGAGCAATGCTTAATGAGATGAATGTACCTAACATGTTTTGGAGTGATGCCGCAAATACCGCCGTGTATCTAATGAATAGGGCTCCTACCTTAGGGATCCATGGCTTGACACCATATCAAGCCTATTATGGTAAGAAACCTGATCTTTCCCACTTGAAGATATTTGGATGTACTTGTTATGTACATGTGCCAAGTGAATTGAGGCACAAGCTACAACCAAATGCAGAAAAGTGTGTGTTTCTAGGATATTCAAATGATCATAAAGGTTACAGGTGCTTCAACCCAAACACAAAGGACTTGAGGATATCAAGGGATGTAGCATTTGATGAGCTACTCCCTTGGGATAAGAAGTATGATTGTATGCGGGACTATGAAGAAGAAAAGCATGGACATGATGAAGAACAAATCGACCTAGAGCTAAGCGGCCCAAGGTGTTCCATCAATGAAGATAGTTCAAGCATGAACTCACCATGGAGGGGGAGATCTTCATCAAGCTATGAAGCACAATCAATCAACAAAGGCAAAGCAACATTGGTGGAGTTGGATGAAGAAGGTAATGAAGTTGAAGATGATGAAGGACACATGATGGAAAAAGAAGCCACGTCAAAGAAAGAGATCAAGTTCCCAAGGCAAAGGAGGTTTATTCCTCCAAAAGGTGAAGAAAGGAAGTCTTCTAGAGTTAAGTATCCAACTCAAAGGTTTACTTATGATTCATACATGGCAACACATTATGCATATATGAACAAACTAGTCGAAGATCATGAGCCCGATTGCTATGAAGATGCAAGCAGGTACACCGAATGGAAAGAGGCAATGCAAGAAGAGATCGACGCACTTGAGGAAAATCAAACATGGACTCTAGTGCCCAAGAAGGAGAACATGAAGGTAATAGGTAATAAGTGGGTGTATAAAGTAAAGAGGAATTCAGATGGATCTATTTCTAGGTTCAAAGCAAGATTGGTGGCCAAGGGTTTTGCACAAACCTATGGAGTGGACTTTGAAGAGACATTCAGCCCCGTGGCAAAGATGAGCACCATTAGGACACTCATTGCAATGGCTGCTAGCAAAGGATGGAAGCTCTTCCAATTGGATATCAAGAATGCCTTTCTCAATGGAGACTTGGAAGAAGAGGTATACATGGAGCAACCACTAGGTTTTGTTCATAAAGAGTTTCCACATCATGTTTGTAGGTTGAAGAAGGCACTTTATGGCCTAAAGCAAGCTCCAAGGGCTTGGAACCAAAGATTGGTGGACTATTTGATAAAATGTGGTTACAATCAATGCAAGGCGGATCCATCTCTCTTCATCAAACAAAGAGGAGAACTTGTGGTCTACATGTGTGTGTATGTAGATGATCTTATCATTACACGTAATGATACAAAGGGCATTGAGGAGATCAAGGCAAAGCTTGGAAAGGAGTTTAGGATCTCTGATCTTGGAGATCTTAGGTATTTTCTTGGCATTGAAGTTGTATACAAAGAAGAAGGTATTATGCTCATACAAAGGAAGTATATTCTAGACCTACTTGAGAGGTTTGGGATGCTACATTGCAAGCCTATTTCAAATCCCATGGAAGTTAATGTAAAGCTAAGCTCCATTGATGGAGAGCCATTAGAGGATGTAACTTTGTATCGATCTATTGTAGGCTCTTTCAATTATGCCACAATAACCAGGCCCGACATAGCATATGGAGTTGGAGTGTTATCACAATTTATGCATAGTCCAAGGACTACACACTTGCAAGCTGCAAGAAGAATATTGCGATATCTCAAAGCCACTATAAATGAAGGATTGTTCTACTCATTTGATGATGATATGCAGCTCAAAGCTTATTCCGATGCCGATTGGGCCGGTTCGAAGGAAGATAGGAGGAGTATAAGTGGTTACCTAGTCATGCTAGGTAGCAAGATCTTCTCATGGATTTCAAAGAAGCAACCCATGGTGGCATTATCTTCCACCGAGGCTGAGTATAGAGCTTTGGCTCAAGTCACATGTGAGCTAATGTGGATTAAGAAGTTATTTATGGAGCTTAATTTGCAGGTTGACACATATCCAATTTTTTGTGACAACATGAGTAGCATTCATCTAGCATCGAACCCTGTCTATCATGCTAGAACCAAGCATATTGAAGTGCACTATCACTTCATAAGGGAAAAGGTGAT
>CM035433.1:69868815-69878815 GCA_020310875.1 Ceratopteris richardii | reverse complement strand
AACAACCTTAGGAAGAGCTCAGGGAGTAGCATAAATGACTACATACTTAAGGTCAAGGAGTTATCAGATGCATTGGGATCCATTGGAAGCCACGTAGACGATGACGATCTTGTGGCTTATACTCTCAATGGTTTGAGAGATGATGATAACTGGAAACCCTTTACCACTTCAGTATATGTAAGGGATAATCTTCCCGATTTTGAGCAATTGGTTGCTCTCATGGTCACCGAAGAAATGAACATAGGTGGAAGTTCAACTAAAAGCAAGGATGCACAAGTTTTCTATGCAGGTAATCAAAGGGGCAAAGGAAGATGAGGACAAGGAAGGGGCCAAGGAAGGTTTGGAGGAAGGCAAGGCCACTCAAGCAATCGAGGACATGACCAAGGCACCTCATCACAAAGAGCGAGAGGAAGAACAAGAGGAAGAGGAGGACGACATCAACAAAACAGGAATCAAGATGGCGAAGGATGTTACATATGTGGCAAGTTTGGCCACTATGCTAGAGGTTGCTACCAAGGAGGAAACCAAAGGAGCTATAATCAAGGTTCTTCATACAAAGGCCAAGGTAACTATGCTTCTACAAGTTCAAAAAATGACAATCTCTTGATGATGCACATGAATGGGAATTCAAGCAAAGTAGATAACACTTGGTATATTGATAGTGGATGTAGCAACCATATGAGTTCCAATTCTTCTTGGTTTACTAATCTACATGCTCCCAAAGGTCAAGGCCATGTAGAAACAGGTGATGATACAGCCCATGAGATCTCCCATGTTGGAGATGTAGCTTTGGATGACAAGGAGGAAGGAAGATGTCTCAATGATGTCTTGCATGTACCTACTATCACAAAGAACTTGGTGTCCGTTGGGCAAATGGTTGAAAGAGGCTATCAAGTAAGGTTCAACAAAGGTGGATGCTTTGTGGAGAACCCTAAGCAAGATTACAAGGTCATAGCAAGAGGAAAGAAGCAAGGGAGACTCTTCACTTTGGACGTAAATTCTAATTCTACTCAACATGTCTACTTCACATATGGAAACAAGAGGATTTCGGAGTTGGACTTGTGGCACAAGAGGATAGGTCACATCAACATACAAAGAATGAAGGAAATGCAATTCAAGAGGCTGGTTGAAGGTCTTCCCAACTTCCAAGGACAAGGTATGAAGCATTTATGTGAATCTTGTCAACTAGGGAAGCAAGCGAGACTTCCATTCAAGAAGAGTGGCTACATAAGCCAACATCCATTGGAGTTGATACATACAGATGTGTGGGGGCCAACCAAAGAGAAATCCATTGGAGGTAACAAGTACTTTGTCACTTTTATAGATGATTGCACAAGGATGGTTTGGGTTTATTTCATCAAAAACAAATCAGTTGTGTTTACATGTTTCAAAGCATTCAAGGCATTGGTAGAAAAGGAAACAGGTACATATATCAAGAAGCTAAGGTCTGATGGAGGGGGAGAATATTTCTCCAATGCATTTTTTGATTTTTTAATGGATCAAGGCATCAAGAGGCAAGTAACATGCAGGTACACACCCCAACAAAATGGAGTAGCAGAGAGAAAGAATAGATACATTGTCGAGATCGCTAGAGCAATGCTTAATGAGATGAATGTACCTAACATGTTTTGGAGTGATGCAGCAAATACCGCCGTGTATCTTATGAATAGGGCTCCTACCTCAGGGATCCATGGCTTGACACCATATCAAGCCTATTATGGTAAGAAACCTGATCTTTCCCACTTGAAGATATTTGGATGTACTTGTTATGTACATGTGCCAAGTGAATTGAGGCACAAGCTACAACCAAAGGCAGAAAAGTGTGTGTTTCTAGGATATTCAAATGATCATAAAGGTTACAGGTGCTTCAACCCAAACACAAAGGACTTGAGGATATCAAGGGATGTAGCATTTGATGAGCTACTCCCTTGGTATAAGAAGTATGATTGTATGCAGGACCATGAAGAAGAAAAGCATGGAGATGATGAAGAACAAATCGACCTAGAGCTAAGCGGCCCAAGGTGTTCCATCAATGAAGATAGTTCAAGCATGAACTCACCATGGAGGGGGAGATCTTCATCAAGCTATGAAGCACAATCAATCAACAAAGGCAAAGCAACATTGGTGGAGTTGGATGAAGAAGGTAATGAAGTTGAAGATGATGAAGGACACATGATGGAGAAAGAAGCCATGTCAAAGAGAGAGATCAAGTTCCCAAGGCAAAGGAGGTTTATTCCTCCAAAAGGTGAAGAAAGGAAGTCTTCTAGAGTTAAGTATCCAACTCAAAGGTTTACTTATGATTCATACATGGCAACGCATTATGCATATATGAACAAAGTAGTAGAAGATCATGACCCCGATTGCTATGAAGATGCAAGCAGGTACACCGAATGGAAAGAGGCAATGCAAGAAGAGATCGACGCACTTGAGGAAAATCAAACATGGACTCTAGTGCCCAAGAAGAAGAACATGAAGGTAATAGGTAATAAGTGGGTGTATAAAGTAAAGAGGAATTCAGATGGATCTATTTCTAGGTTCAAAGCAAGATTGGTGGCCAAGGGTTTTGCACAAACCTATGGAGTGGACTTTGAAGAGACGTTCAGCCCCGTGGCAAAGATGAGCACCATTAGGACACTCATTGCAATGGCTGCTAGCAAAGGATGGAAGCTTTTCCAATTGGATATCAAGAATGCCTTTCTCAATGGAGACTTGGAAGAAGAGGTATACATGGAGCAACCACTAGGTTTTGTTCATAAAGAGTTTCCACATCATGTTTGTAGGTTGAAGAAGGCACTTTATGGCCTAAAGCAAGCTCCAAGGGCTTGGAACCAAAGATTGGTGGACTATTTGATCAAATGTGGTTACAATCAATGCAAGGCGGATCCATCTCTCTTCATCAAACAAAGAGGAGAACTTGTAGTCTACATGTGTGTGTATGTAGATGATCTTATCATTACAGTTAATGATACAAAGGGCATTGAGGAGATCAAGGCAAAGCTTGGAAAGGATTTTAGGATATCTGATCTTGGAGATCTTAGGTATTTTCTTGGCATTGAAGTTGTATACAAAGAAGAGGTATTATGCTCATACAAACGAAGTATACTCTAGACCTAATTGAGAGGTTTGGGATGCTACATTGCAAGCCTATTTCAAATCCCATGGAAGTTAATGTAAAGCTAAGCTCCATTTGTTGGGAGTGATGGTAGGATGCACTCAGAAGATTGAGTTGGTGCTGCTATACCTGCTTCACACCAGCCCTCCTTTGATTCCAGATATGCTTAGTACACACCTTAAGCTTTCAAATGATACCAAGAAAGCATATATGTACTTTGCAAATGATATGTGTAATGACCAAATCAAATCAGATAACTTGGCACTTCAAAAATCAAGAAAAACTTTCTATTTCTGTAGTGACACCTGCTCAGTCTTTCACTGAGTGTGACCAGGACACTAACAATTGATCTAATTCCTTCTGGACATATTCAATTAGCTTAACAAGCTACCATTTGCAAGTGGAATGAGAAGAAATGATAAACTACTCACTGAGAAATCACTTTAGCAAAATAATATGTGCCCCCGACTTTTTAGGAACTCTGCAGACACAGACCAGTGTGCACTTCGAGTGAGATTTCTCCAAGATGGCTTATCCAATTGACTTGAAACTTTGTAGGTGTATAGTAGACTTGGAGTTGGTTCCAATGTGCTTTCAATCACTTGATTTGGTTCAGTAGATCCTGAGATATGACCTGTTGAAGTTGACAGACTTGAAGTAGATGACTCAGAGACAAGAGAGATAGTGAATGTGTATACTTCTATTGATTAATGTGTTTGTACAATCTCATTAGCATGACAAGCATAGCTAAATGAGGTATTCTGGTGTAGGCTATGGAGTAGCACTCACACACACAAAGTTACAACAGTAGAATGCCTCGGGGAGTGAGCTGAAGTGACCAGACTAACCGCGAGTTTTTTCTCTCCATTTTTATATGAGTTGAGTGATCATTTGAATTTGAAATTCAAATCTAAACTCCCTAGAATCTCTCCTCTAAAAGTGAGGAGATATTCTCTCCATTAACAAGTTTTCAATTTCCATGAATCGATCAAGTAGGTGTGATTACATAATGCCAAGTCACTTAGACTTTTATAAGGAGTAAAAAGATAATAAATCATAGATATGAGTTACTATGGTTCTAGCTTCACATAGTGATATCTTTCAAGGGTTCCAAACCAAATCTTCCAAGGTTCCAAGCCAAGTGTGAAGGCTTGAAATGCACCAACAGCTCCCCCTCAAGCCAAACACTTTGGCTTAAGTCTTCATCTTCAATCTTCAATTACTTCCTGCAATCCAATCATGGATTTGAATCTGCATAGCTTGTTTCCATCCAATGCTTTAGTGAGTAAATCTGCACATTGCATATTAGTAGACACATATGTCAATTGAATGTCTTTACTAAGCAACCTCTCTCTCACATAGTGGTAATGAACCTCTATGTGTTTGGTTCTGGCATGATATATTGGATTAGCTGCAAGGTGAAGAGAGCTAGTGTTATCTCCAAAAATAATTGGTGGCCTTGTATATAGTCCTAACTCTGTATATAGAAGCTTCAACCAGATAGCTTCTTGGGTGGCATTGGCAAGCCCTCTATACTCTGCTTCAGTGGATGACAATGCCACTGTAGGTTGTTTCTTGGCTGACCAAGAAATAGGCTTATCCCCTCCAAAACAGATGTAACCTGATGTGCTCCTCCTATCATCCTTGCAAACTGCCCAATCTGCATCTGAATAAACTTTAATATCAATATCTGATGTATAAGGAAAGTACAAACCATGGTTCTGAGTTCCCTTCAAATACTTCAAGATCTTCTTTGCTGCCTCTAGGTGAGGTACCCTTGGTTTGTGCATGAATTGACTAAGCACACTAACTCCATATGCTATGTCAATTCTTGTCAAGGTAGCATAATTCAAACTACCTACCATACTTTGATATCCTGTGATGTCTTGGACTTCTTCCCCTTCATGAGCACTTAGCTTTAGGTTGACTTCCATTGGAGTAGTAGATACTTTAGCATCCTACAAACCAAACTTCTTGACCATATCCTGTACATACTTCTTTTGAGTGATATATATACCTGAGTTGGTGTAGACTAACTCAAGACCTAAGAAGTATTTCAATAATCCAAGATCATTGATCTTGAATTCCTTCATCATCTGTCCTTTGATGTGTCTAATACCATTGACATCATTTCCTATAATGATGATGTCATCAACATAAACACACAAGTAGATTACCTTTGTATTACTTCTCTTTATGAATAGAGAAGTGTCTGCTTTACTCATCATCCTTGGTCTTGGAGATAGGTTGTCAACCTGTAATTCCATGCTCTAGGTGCCTGCTTCAAACCATATAGAGCCTTCTTCAATTTACAAACATAATTTACCTTCTTGGGGTCTTCATAGCCAGGTGGTTGTGACATGTAGACTTCTTCAGATATCCATCCATTCAAGAAAGCATTCTTGACATCTAATTGGTACATGTTCCAATTCTTGGATGCAGCTACACTCACCAATATTCTTATGGTTGGCATCTTAGCAACAGGAGAAAATGTCTCCTCATAATCAATGCCTTGGGTTTGTGCAAAACCCTTGGCTACCAACCTAGCTTTGTACCCGTTTATTGCTCCATCTGAATTTCTCTTTAGCTTGTAGATCAATCTGGATCCTATCACCTTCATAGAGTCCTTCTTGGGTACTAAGTCCCAAGTATCACTCTCCTTGAGAGCTTCCATTTCTTCATCCATAGCTTCCTTCCACTCTGGTTTGGTAATTGCTTCTTCATAGGTACCTGGTTCTTCATTCAACACATCCTTTGCAAGATATACAGAATGTTTAGTTACAAGTGATGTGTCATACCCAAATCTGATTGGTTTCTTCTTTTCTCTCTGAGATCTCCTCATTGCTTGAGTTGAGGATTCTGGTGCATCTTCTAGCTTCTTCATCTTCATCTTTCCTTTGGACTTCCATGCCTTGAATTCTTCAAGGTTTATTGTATCATCATCATCTGAGCTTGATTCATCTTTCTGGATTGGTTCCTCCTTGGTGAGCTTTGGGAAATCTTCTTCCATATCATAGGGTAGACTAACCTTCCTGCATTCATTCTCATACCATGAGTCATTCTCATCAAAGATGACATCTCTACTTACCTTGAAGCCTTTGTTTGTTGGGTTGTAGAATCTGTATCCCTTTTGGTTCAAATCATAACCAATGAAGATACACTTTTCAGCTTTAGGATCTAACTTTCCCCTTACCTGTGAGGGAATATGCACATATGCTACACAACCAAAGATTCTGCAATGATCCAGAGAGGGTCTCTTACCATGCCAAGCTTCATATGGTGTCATGCCATCAAGTGATTTGGATGGCAATCTGTTAATAAGATAGGTGGCAGTGGATACACTCTCTGCCCAAAGATAATTTGGCAACTTCTTTTCATTAAGCATAGACCTAGCTGTTTCTACAATGAGTCTATTCCTTCTTTCAGCTACCCCATTTTGTTCAGGTGAGTACCTTGTAGTAATCTCCCTTTTGATGCCTCTTTCCTGCAAGAAATCTTCAAACTCATTGGAGAAGTATTCTCCTCCACCATCTGACCTTAACCTCTTCAAGCTTCTTCCTGTCTGATTTTCAACAAGTGCAAGATACCTCTTCAAACAATTAAACACTTCATCTTTATGCTTCATAAAGTATAAGATGGTCCATCTGCTATAATCATCAATGAAGGACACATAATACCTTGAACCTGAAATGGAAGGGTCCTTGCTAGGCCCCCAAACATCTGTGTGTACCAAGTCTAGGTAGTCTTCATGCATGAAACCTTTCCTTGAATATGGCAACCTGTGAGACTTACCAAACTGACATGCTCCACACTTGTAAATCATGTGTTGCTTGGACACATTAGGTATCCCAAGCACACATTGATCCCTGCACATTTTCTTTACGGTTCTTTCACCTATGTGACCTAACCTCTTGTGCCATATTTCTAACTCTGAAAGTGTTTGATCCTTGTAATTATATAAAGCAATGTTCTTGGTGTCTTCTAGCTCAAAAGTAAACAATCTACCTGATTTTTCTCCCTTGGCTATCCTTCTGAATCCATGTCTTGGATCCTCCACATATGCTCCATGTTGTGTGAATCTGACCTGCAAACCTTTCTCCACAATCTGACCAACACTCATTAGATTCTTGGTGATGGTTGGTACATAGAGTACCCTGCTCAATAGGTTCTGGTTACCATCACATGTCTTCACATTTCCAATCTTAACAACAGAGTGTTTAGTATCATCACCTGTTTGTACCTGATGTTTGCCCTTGGGTTCTTCCAAATCAGAAAGTAGTGCCACATTGCCAGCTACATGGTTAGAACATCCTGAGTCAATATAAAATAAATGATCATCATTTGTACCTGCCTTGGAGGTCATATTCATGATCAATAGGGAGTCATCTTGCTCCTCTGTGTAGTTGTTGTAGTCTCTTCTATTTCAGAATCCACCTTGGTAATTACCATTGTGGTTGTTGTTGTAATTGTTGTTGTATTGATTGTTGTATCCATTGTAGCTTTGGTGTTGGTTGAATCTGCCTCTCCCTTGAGAGTATCCACCTCTTGAGTAGCCTCTTCCTCTCTGATTCTTATAGTTCTTGTAGCATTCATCTGTGGTATGATTAGACAATCCACAAATGTTGCATGGTGATGAGTTGTAGGGTCTCCCCCTACCTGACTTACCTCCTATGCCTCTTCCTCTAGATGATCTACCTCTCCCTGCATAACTAGCTTGAGAGGTAGAACCTTCTTCATCCTGTTTCTTCCCTTAACCTTTATCCTTAACTTTCTTATCAGTATAGAGAGCAGAGGGGTTGTTACCTTTTGATTGATCTCCTGCCTTTGTAAACTTTGCTTCATGTGTGAATAGTTGGCCCATGAGTGTTGTGAGATCTGGGGTATGCATGTCCATATAGAGGTCCATTGCAGTGGTGAAACTTTCCCACTTATCATCTGCCTTGAGTCCATTTGTTACTTGTCTGACTATTTGTTCCTCTTCAATCTCCTCTCCAATGCTTGCTAATTGGTCTGCCACATCTTTAATCTTTGTCACATACTCTGAGGCTGATTGCTTAGGCTGCTTCCTAAGGGTTGTGAATTCAATCCACAGTTGATTCTTCCTGGCCCTTGTGTTGGAAGAAAAGTATGTTGACAAGGTTTCCCAAGTCTCTTGGGAAGTCTTACAATTCCTTACATGAGGTAAAAGGAAATCAGATATAGAGTTAAGAAGGTAGGACCTTGCCAAAGCATCTTTTGCACACCATTGGTTGAGCCTCTCATGTTCATCCTTTGTGGGTAGTCCTCTAGTTTTGAATGAGGGCAATTCCTCATCTCCTGATATGTATCCAAATAAGCTTCTGCCTTGTAGATAAGTCTTCATCCTCAGAGACCAAGCTTGGTAGTTGTTCCTGTCCAATTTGTCAATGAATGAAGGAAATCCATCTCCCATGTTTACCTTATTTGCTCTGATACCACAGTTGGGAGTGATGGTAGGATGCACTCAGAAGATTGAGTTGGTGCTGCTATACCTGCTTCACACCAGCCCTCCTTTGATTCCAGATATGCTTAGTACACACCTTAAGCTTTCAAATGATACCAAGAAAGCATATATGTACTTTGCAAATGATATGTGTAATGACCAAATCAAAACAGATAACTTGGCACTTCAAAAATCAAGAAAAACTTTCTATTTCTGTAGTGACACCTGCTCAGTCTTTCACTGAGTGTGACCAGCACACTAACAATTGATCTAATTCCTTCTGGACATATTCAATTAGCTTAACAAGCTACCATTTGCAAGTGGAATGAGAAGAAATGATAAACTACTCACTGAGAAATCACTTTAGCAAAATAATATGTGTCCCCGACTTTTTAGGAACTCTGCAGACACAGACCAGTGTGCACTTCGAGTGAGATTTCTCCGAGATGGCTGATCCAATTGACTTGAAACTTTGTAGGTGTATAGTAGACTTAGAGCTGGGTCCAATGTGCTTTGAATCACTTGATTTGGTTCAGTAGATCCTGAGATATGACCTGTTGAAGTTGATAGACATGAAGTAGATGACTCAGAGACAACAGAGATAGTGAATGTGTATACTTCTATTGATTAATGTGTTTGTACAATCTCATTAGCATGACAAGCATATCTAAATGAGGTATTGTGGTGTAGGCTATGGAGTAGCACTCACACACACAAAGTTACAACAGTAGAATGCCTCGGGGAGTGAGCTGAAGTGACCAGACTAACCGCGAGTTTTTTCTCTCCATTTTTATATGAGTTGAGTGATCATTTGAATTTGAAATTCAAATCTAAACTCCCTAGAATCTCTCCACTAAAAGTGAGGAGATATTCTCTCCATTTAAAAGTTTTCAATTTCCACGAATCTATCAAGTAGGTGTGATTACATAATGCCAAGTCACTTAGACTTTTATAAGGAGTAAAAAGATAATAAATCATAGATATGAGTTACTATGGTTCTAGCTTCACATAGTGATATCTTTCAAGGGTTCCAAACCAAAGCTTCCAAGGTTCCAAGCCAAGTGTGAAGGCTTGAAATGCACCAACACCATTGATGGAGAGCCATTAGAGGATGTAACTTTTTATCGCTCTATTTTAGGCTCTTTCAATTATGTCACAATAACTAGGCCTGACATAGCATATGGAGTTGGAGTGTTATCACAATTTATGCATAGTCCAAGGACTACACACTTGCAAGCTGCAAGAAGAATGTTACGATATCTCAAGGTCACTATAAATGAAGGATTGTTCTATTCATTTGATGATGATATGCAGGTCAAAGCTTATTCTAATGCGGATTGGGCCGGTTCCAAGGAGGATAGAAAGAAGTGCAAGTGGTTACCTAGTCATGCTAGGTAGCAAGATCATCTCATGGATTTCAAAGAAGC
>CM035433.1:69756315-69858815 GCA_020310875.1 Ceratopteris richardii | reverse complement strand
ATGAATGTTGCTCCCAGATTACTCAGCGAATGATCTAGAGACTTTTTGAGCATAAAATAGACTCTTATAGCTATCCAATGAGACAAGAATTACATAAAATGGATACAATATGAGGGAGAACCAATGCTAACAACTCAGGGGTAGAGAGTTGCAACACTGCCTACGCACACACATAGATATGCCTACTAAAAGAAAACAAACAAGCAAGCAAGGGGCTAGCTTAAGCAAGGGGTTTGCTTATCACAACTCCAGCACTTAGTGCTCATGTTACATGATCTAAAACTCCAAGAAGATGGGCCAAAAGAAGTCGGGATACATGCTCCTTTTATAGTGAGATGTGTGCCCCTAAAATCTAGGAACTACCTTTCCAAATCAGCCTCCTAACTTGGAGGAATTAATTGAGATGACTTGGGGAGTGGTTGAGTGACTTTTCTTGATGGAATCTCGTGGCTTTCGGCTTCCTTTGATTGCTCCACATGTCCATAAAAGATTCCCCACGAATTTGTAGCTTGAAGCTTGACTTTTAACACTCCCCCTCAAGCTTCAATTCTTCATCCTCATCCAAGCTCCTTCATGTTTCTTACTTTGAACCTAGAAATAGATCCATCTGAAATCCTCTTTCTTTTATACACCCACTTATTACCTATTACCTTCATGTTATCCTTCTTGGGCACTAGAGTCCATGTTTGATTCTCCTCAAGTGCGTCGATCTCTTCTTGCATTGCCTCTTTCCATTCGGTGTACCTGCTTGCATCTTCATAGCAATCGGGCTCATGATCTTCTACTACTTTGTTCATATATGCATAATGAGTTGCCATGTATGAATCATAAGTAAACCTTTGAGTTGGATACTTAACTCTAGAAGACTTCCTTTCTTCACCTTTTGGAGGAATAGATCTCCTTTGCCTTGGGAACTTGATCTCTTTCTTTGACATGGCTTCTTTCTCCATCATGTGTCCATCATCTTCAACTTCATTACCTTCTTCATCCAACTCCACCAATGTTGCTTTGCCTTTTTTGATTGATTGTGCATCATAGCTTGATGAAGATCTCCCCCTCCATTGTGAGTTCATGCTTGAACTATCTTCATTGATGGAACACCTTGGGCCGCTTAGCTCTAGGTCGATTTGTTCTTCATCATGTCCATGCTTTTCTTCTTCATAGTCCTGCATACAATCATACTTCTTATACCAAGGGAGTAGCTCATCAAATGCTACATCCCTTGATATCCTCAAGTCCTTTGTGTTTGGGTTGAGGCACCTGTAACCTTTATGATCATTTGAATATCCTAGAAACACACACTTTTCTGCCTTTGGTTGTAGCTTGTGCCTCAATTCACTTGGCACATGTACATAACAAGTACATCCAAATATCTTCAAGTGGGAAGGATCAGGTTTCTTACCAAAATAGGCTTGATATGGTGTCAAGCCATGGATCCCTGAGGTAGGAGCCCTATTCATAAGATTGACGGCGGTATTTGCTTCATCACTCCAAAACATGTTAGGTACATTCATCTCATTAAGCATTGCTCTAGCGATCTCGGCAATGTATCTATTCCTTCTCTCTGCTACTCCATTTTGTTGGGGTGTGTACCTGCATGTTACTTGCCTCTTGATGCCTTGATCCATTAAAAAACAGAAAACTCATTGGAGAAATATTCTCCCCCTCCATCGGACCTTAGCTTCATGATATATGTACCTGTTTCCTTTTCTACCATTGCCTTGAATGCTTTGAACCATGTAAACACATCTGATTTGTTTTTGATGAAATAAACCCAAACCATCCTTGTGCAATCATCTATAAAAGTGACAAAGTACTTGTTACCTCCAATGGATTGCTCTTTGGTTGGCCCCCACACATCTGTATGTACCAACTCCAATGGATGTTGGCTTATGTAGCTACTCTTCTTGAATGGAAGTCTCGCTTGCTTCCCTAGTTGACAAGATTCACATAAATGTTTCATACCTTGTCCTTGGAAGTTGGGAAGACCTTCAAACAACCTCTTGAATTGCATTTTCTTCATTCTTTGTATGTTGATGTGACCTATCCTCTTGTGCCATAAGTCCAACTCCGAAATCCTCTTGTTTCCATATGTGAAGTAGACATGTTGAGTGGAATGAGAATTTACCTCCAAAGTGAAGAGTCTCCATTGCTTCTTTCCTCTTGCTATGACCTTGTAACCTTGCTTAGGGTTCTCCACAAAGCATCCACCTTTGTTGAACCTTACTTGATAGCCTCTTTCAACCATTTGCCCAACGGACACCAAGTTCTTTGTGATGGTAGGTACATGCAAGACATCCTTGAGACATCTTCCTTCCTCCTTGTCATCCAAAGCTACATCTCCAGCATGGGAGATCTCATGGGCTGTATCATCACCTGTTTCTACATGTCCTTTACCTTTGGGAACATGTACATTAGTAAACCAAGAAGAATTGCAACTCTTATGGTTGCTACATCCACTATCAATATACCAAGTGTTATCTACTTTGCTTGAATTCCCATTCATGTGCATCATCAAGAGATTGTCATTTTCTGAACTTGTAGAAGCATAATTACCTTGGCCTTTGTCTAAAGAACCTTGATTATAGCTCCTTTGGTTTCCTCCTTGGTAGCAATCTCTAGCATAGTGGCCAAACTTGCCACATATGTAACATCCTTTGCCATCTTGGTTCCTGTTTTGTTGACGTTGTCCTCCTCTTCCTCTTGTTCTTCCTCTCCCTCTTTTTTATGAGGTGCCTTGGTCATGTCCTTGATTGCTTGAGTGGCCTTGCCTTCCTCCAAACCTTCCTTTGCCCCTTCCTTGTCCTCGTCTTCCTTTGCCCCTTTGATTACCTGCATAGAAAACTTGTGCATCCTTGCTTTTAGTTGAACTTCCACCTATGTTCATTTCTTCGGTGACCATGAGAGCAACGAATTGCTCAAAATCGGGAAGATTATCCCTTACATATACTGAAGTGGTAAAGGGTTCCACTTCTCATCATCTCTCAAACCATTGAGAGTATAAGCCACAAGATCGTCATCGTCTACGTGGCTTCCAATGGATCCCAATGCATCTGATAACTCCTTGACCTTAAGTATGTAGTCATTTATGAAAACCCTGTGAACTGTCAGCCTGTTTGAACCCTGTTTTAACTTCCAAACCCTGAACAATCATAACTTTCTCATACGAAATCCGTTTGTTGTGATTCTTGTATCAGGATTATTAGATATACTATTTTGAAGTTGACCATATCCAGGGGGCACAAAACCAAGGGATCTCTAGACTTCTTGGCCATAAAAACTGAGGGCAAATTGATATCTAGTATGCATGAATGGAAGTGAGTTTTTTTGTCCTTTGAATCTAAGTCTTGAGCTAATCTTGGGACTTTTATAGGTCCATTGAGAGCAACTGAGGGCATCCAAAGCAACGGTTTTTTGGCAAGCTTGAGAACCGGGTTCTTGAGCACCAAAGGGCAAGGAATTAGCAAGCGAGGTTGGACTACTCTCAACACCCTTTGTCAATTCCTAGCTCAGGCTAAGTACAAATAGTGCTAGAAGTAAGTCAGGGCAACGATAGGTACGAAACAAGTCAAAGACTATCTAAGAAATCAAGTTCAAGAGATAATCTGTGTGTGACCGATAACTTTAAAGGAAAAGAACGAGCAGCCATCAAATTCGAGTGCGGAAATTAACTCAAGCATTCCTGACGACGCGACATCAAACAAGATCATAAACACGATAATCAACTAAAAAGAACCAAGTGACTGATACAAATTGATCGGCAGCGAGGTTGTACTTTGGGCAAACATTGGGGCTACTTACATAGGCATATGAACCTTAGAGCAGGACGACACCTAGGAAGAGATAGAGAAAGTCTTAGGTCTTTAGAGGCTAGTGTCAATCACACTGCTAGGTCTTGGGCCCAGTAGTTGAGCCATTATTCCCACTACCCTAGCTCTGAAACTAGTGAGTCAGAGATGTCCCACGATATGGAGAGACCTACAGGAAGTTCAGATGTGCCATACTTACATAGGGTAGAAGGCCCCTACAAGACGTAGCTGGAATACCTTAGGACCAACCGAATAGGTGCTAGCATCTATGAGGACGGCCTAGGAAGATCTGTGGTCTAGATCAAAAACCCAGATCAATCCATTGGACTGGAACATCCAGCAGTCAAGTTTGAAAACGGAGCATACTTGGACAAAGAAGGAACTATATATCTAGTCACTAGTCACCCAGACAGGACCAATGAATTCGGGAATGTGATCCCTGAGGTGGACATAGGTGACCTAGAGCAAGGGAACATAGGAGGAGAGGCTAAGACCCCTCGAGGAAAATCTATTCTTACTAGAATCCTCCATCCCGAGTGGGTTCCCCAGACAATAAGAGCATAGATCTACTCCTGAACCGAGAGACTGATGAAGCCTTTTGGAGGTATAGATCCGATAAGCCGAATGAGGTAGGAACAATCATGATATATGAGCTCAAAGATCCTGATAGCCCAGGCAGAGTGACCTACTTAGATCACGCTTCAGAGAGGACCTTTATGGTTACAGAAAATGATAGGCATGCTTACACTTGGAAAGGTGAATTTATTTTCCCCCAACCAAGATCGAATGTGTCCTTTGGTCACCCAGGAGCTGGAACATCCCAAGCTCATGGAGCTCAAAGAGACAGACATAGAGATAGACTTGAGGTAAGCTTTGCCAATCCAGTGGGAAGAGAAAGAACGAGAACGGAAACAAATAGAGTGGAACCTGAGGGACTTAGAGCCCCAAGGAACCAAAGGAATGCTGATGATTTCCCTCTGCCAAGGCCTAGGAAACACACCAGAACCTTGAGACCTACACAGCTGATTAAGTCCATGAAGAACTATTTTGATGGCACCGGAGATCCATATGACCATGTGGCTGAGTTTAGGAAAGTCTTGAGAGCTGAACAAGTTGAGGACCTATTCACGTAGTATAATGCCTTTGGTCTAACCCTTAGGAACACAGCCCTTACGTGGTTTCAACCACTGAAGGAGAGATAGTTCAGGAGCATAGACCAACTCTTAGAGGCCTTCATCACTGAATTCTCTAAAAGTGGCATAAGGCATAATACTTCCTCATTGATACATAGCTTCAAGCAGACCCCTCAAGAGACTGTGAGACTTGCAGGAAGAAGATTTAGGCAATATCTTGAGAGATGCCCTGTTCCAGAGTTACCCACACTAGCCAAACAGGTGACATTATTCTTGGATGGATTGCTAAGTACCAAATTGAGGTCATATGTGTACTTGAAGGACCCTAGGACCATTGAAGAGTGCGTACGCATGTGCATTGACATAGAGGCTAACCTAGGGGAAGAGTTAGAGCTTTCCAAAATCTATAAAGATTCAGATAGTGCCTCTAGCTTTTCTTCCACACAATCTACATCTATTGAGGAACTCGCAGAAAAGGTAGCTCAAAAACTAGGTGTCTCTAGCAAAAAAATTCCAAGATTTGCCCCAGTAAAGAGATGCTATACTTGCGGTGGTGACCACATGGCGAATGTATGTCCCATTATGGCTCAACCCCAAGTAAATCCTAGTAACCAGTACTGCACCATAGAATGGAGGTACACAAATCACACTGCGCAAGATCGTCCCTACAATAAGCAAGCAGTTAGGTAGACGTACCCACAACCATACCCTCAACAAGGAAGATACCAAAACCAGTACCCACCGCAGCAGTATGCTAGGCCTCAACAAACCTACCAACCACAATACCAAAACCAACAAAGGCCTCAGCCTGTGTTAGCACAACAAACCCCTGCCCTAGCTAATGTAATTCCGGTAAAGTATGCAGCTGTAGAAGAGAATTTGAATAGAGCTATAGTGCCAATAACACCATTGCTTTCAAAAAGTGATCCCACTGACCATAGCTTTGATTCTACACATATTGATAGTCCCTAGGCTTACTACATGCAATCTCCTGAACATGGTGAGTCCTACTACAGTGAAGAACCAAGTGAACCTAGTTGGGAGCCAGAGTACACAAATGTAATGTACACAAACCCTAACTCTAGACCCCAAACTACGCAGGTAAGGCCCCCATTCCCTAGAGGACCATGCTACAGATGTCAGGGAGATCATCTCATTCGTGATTGCCCCTTACCTCCACCTACACAACCCCAAACAGTGACAATTCAAGGCTTTTGCCAAGATTTTGGAAAGGAGCATCTCTTACGAGATTGTTCAAAGAACCCCAATAATATGCCAAAAATTACTCCTCTCAATGTTATTGGGTTAGTAGTAGACTCTACAGGAAGTGTGACTTCCACTGCACCAGTATAGGTAGTCACTAGAGCTCAGGCATTGCAGCAAAACCAAGGGGTAGGCTAGGAAAAGAGCTCAGAGGCTAGTGAAGCTGAGAGCATAACCAAGAAGAGAACTAGAGCCTGGAAAGATAGTAGAGAAAGAATGAAGAGGCAATGGGCTAAGAAAATGAGTGAACTCGAGGAAAGCCTAAGAGAAACAAAAGCCAGGATAGTTGAACTTATATCTCAAACTCCCTCTCACACTACTCCATCACCACCATTCCCATCTCCATCCGACCCACCACCTTCCAACCCGCCTCATGCTACTCCATCACCCCCTAGAGTAGGATCACTATTAGCAGATCCCACTCCCGAGGACCTTAACATGATGCTTAAGGCATATCAGGCCAGAATCCAAGAAGGGCCAACCGTAATTGATCATGAAAAGTGTTACCCGAGAGCAGAACTAGAGCTTGAACGAACCAAAATCTGTGCTAAGATGGTGGAATTGGCTCAAACCATGTTTGAAGCCAGCCGCCTCTTTAATGTCTCTAGTTCAGCTAAGACGCAGTTGCACTTTGATGGACTGCTAGAAAGATTGGAAAGGCTAATTGCACAATCAGAAAAGGAACCCACCCTGTCAAATAAGGGCAAGACAAGCGAAAGAGAAAGTCTACCTACATAGGAAGCCTATGTGCCTAACTCTACGGAGCCAGACACATCTTCTTCTATGAATCGGTTCACACCAGAATTCCTACGAGAGATTCAAGAAGACAAATGGGCTAAAGAAAGTGAAGTCCCTCCTCCCATTGAACTTGTGGATGATGCACACAACCAATTCCCACAAGACATCCCATCCATTTATGAAGTGCAAGAGAGCACTTAGTCTCAAGAGAGATTAGACTTTGAGTCTAATTCTTTACATGAATTACGCCACTTCACAGGCCCATGGGAAGCTAAGTCCACTTGTATGAGAGCACCCACAGTCATGGTAAGAAACGAAGACTCGGTCATACCTAGAAACACAGAGGTAGTGAAAAACACTAAAGTGTAGTGTAACCTCACTTTAGAAGAGCTACTCAAAGTAAGGCCAGAACTATGGAAACATGTAGCCAATCAAGTACAAGAGATAGCAAAACCTTGTTCCCTGGTAGGATCTCATCGCACAGTGCTAGAGATACCTTTGGACAAGATAGGAGACATGAGCGAAGGTGAAGAAGGAAACACCTATCTTCCCATTACCCATTAGGGGTACACAACCAAGGAAATTCTTGAATCTGGTGCAGGAGTTGCAATTGCTACCACTTCCCTATGGAAGCGTTGGGGCAAGCCAACACTCAGGCCCACGAGGATGAAATTGCAAATGGTTGATGGTCACATAGAGAGGCCTTTAGGACTACTTGAAGGAATAACTCTCACTACTTGTGGTGTAGAGTTTGAGCACACATTTGCTATATGTGATTTTACCAAGAACCATGCTTATGAGATGATTTTGGGAAGACCATTTATGCGACAATTGCAATTGGTACAAGATTGGGGAACCAATTCCTTGTACTTGCAACACTTGGGTGTTACACTTGGATTCAATTGCTCTACTCAAATTTGGAACTTCACACTCATTCACCTATGATCTTTGGTGATAACGCTAGTTGTTTGCATCTTGCAGCCAATCCCATTTGCCATGCAAGAACCAAGCATATAGAAGTACACTATCACTATGTTAGAGAGAAACTCTTGAGCAACGATATTCAATTAGCATAGGTATCTACAAATGTGTACTGTGTTAATTCGTCAACCAAAGCACTTGATGGTACTAAACTTTGTAGGTTCAAAACCATGATTGGATTACAGGATAATCAAGAAGATTAATGAAACAATGCAAGCCAAGATGTTTGGCTTGAGGGGGAGCTGTTGGTCCAAATGTCCAAGCCTTCACATTTGGCTTAGCATGGAAGACAATATGTGAAACTATCACTTGATGAAGCATGTGAACCTTGGTTTGTAACCACTTGATCACTTACCATTTGTAAAGGATTAAATCATTGAGAGAATTTTGTAAAAGGCTTGTATCTCATGGAGGTAGGAAGCATATTAGTTACGAGTTTCAAATGATGGAATGATTCCTTGAATCAAGGGAGTCATGTTTTTTTAGTTGGAGCCAAGTTTGAATTCAAATTCAAACTTGCAAGAACTTCTTATAAAAATCTTTTGTAAATCTCATGGCCATGGTGCCTCTTTGAGAGCTCTCTCCTTAATCATTTGTAGGACTTGAATAGCTCACATCATAGCCCACTTAGTCCATCATCATTGAGCATCATTACAATGCCAATGATCTTGGACAATCATGTTTTTATAATACATATAGCTCATTGATCATCTTTGTCTATCTCTCTGTTATGACTACTCATAACAGTAAACTTTCTCTAGTCATATCTCAGTGAATTCCCAACCATTTTGCATGATCTATAACTTGTTAGAACCAGCTTTGGATTGCTAAAATTATTTCTTAGAGCATAGTTTATCATTTTAGACGATTCAACTTGCAATAATTAGCTATCTAAGCTAATTAAATTCCCTCAAAAGGAATTTCATCAATTGGTACTATACTGTGAGTTCTGAGCAAAAGAATCAGCAGGTGTATCATCTAAAATAGCAAGTTTTGTGAGACTAGCTATTCTTGAAGTAGTATGTTTTGATTCAATTGTTTCAAGCATCAACTTGAAAGTACATATGTACTTTCTTGGTGTCATTTGTAAGCTAAACAGGCCTACTATATAACTCTCAAGTGTATTAGGGTAGGTACAAAGCAGGTTTTAGCAGTACGAGCTCACTTCCTTGAGGTATCGGTATATTGTAATGTGGGGTTCAGAATAACTTCTATACTTGGAGTTTTGGTACTAATTCCTTTTTTTGAATGATTGACAATAAAGATCTCAACATATAAGTATTCATGGGTCCAACAACATTATCTTCATGATGTCATGTTGGATGAGCTATAGAGAACTTGAATAAAGCTCCTTCTCTACACATTTCGATCAGTTTCAAGTACAAGATAGCAGTCTTGGCCAGAGAATGCATGGAACTTGTAGGAAATACATGTGTAAGATGGATTATGGCTTGTCAAGCATTCATTCTTTGAGCACAGAGGTTGTCCTATTTAATGTGTATTTGGTGACGATCATGTTTCATGTGTCAACTATTTAGATCAATTACTATCACATGTTATCATGACATACCATTGATGTGCAATACAATCCTAATGGAACTACAAAGCCTACTAGGATGCATGGCGTCTACTTGAAAGCTTCACACTACATCGAGCCATCAATATTACATACGGATCAATCGACTATACATATGAAATTCTTGCAATCTTTAGGTGTTACTTGATGTATTACAACCGTTCGAGTTCTAATTCAAACATATGGATCACAACACATAATTTCTACCCCATAACAATGAGATAAGTTTTTCATCCATCAAAGCTTGTTCTATTTCTACAATATGCTTTTTGCATACACTACATTCTGATTTCTTCTATACCTACCTCAACATTTACTTCAAGTTCTATTAGTCTTCAAAAAATTACTAAATTCATTTGATATGTACTCACCACCTCTATTAGATCGTAAATCCTCAATACACTTCCATGTCATCTTTTGCACCATATTCTTGAAATTCTTAAAGTTACAAAATACCTCATTATTCTCCTTCATGAAGAATACCCATATTTTTTGTGTACGGTCATTAATAGTGTGACATTAAACTTGCAACCTCCCATGGATGGGATCTCTATAGGACCTCAAACATATATATGCATTATCATTAGCCCATTCTCACTAGCATGGTTGTTATGGGGAAGTGATGCTCTTTATTGCCTACCTAATTTATATACTTTCCATACCTTATTTATCATTTCCACCATGATTCTCGTAATTCATTGACAAGATCCTTTGGCTGTATAAAGGTTTAGCCTCTTCAAATTTTTATGTCCAATTGATTTGTGCCATATCTCTTTGTGAGAAATAAGAGTGTAACATTTGCAAATACTGGATTAATTCATTTCAAGAGATTTCACATTCTAGGTGTGAATTTTAAGGTGTAAACACTTACCCATATGGTCTATTTGTCAATTGTATGCAAATCGTTTTGTAGTTGGAACTTCAACATCTTTGTATTGGTCTCATATAATGTGACCAAAATATTATAAGCCTCTTTGGACTTTTTACATCCTACATGTCTCCGATAATGCTATCTTTAATGCTAGTAGACAACGAATACATTACTTTCAATTCTCATTAATTAGATTCTTCTTATGCTCTTATGTAGTGTGTAGTTAGATTCCTCACTCCTAACTACACAAGGGTTTTCATTATCTGCTTGAATATAGCTCTAATAGCCTTCACCCATCATGGTATTGTTTATTCTAAATCTCAAAGCATGAAATGCTTTCCTCTCCAACTTTCTACTCATGAGTTGGCTAATTCCATTAGCATTTTACATTTCTATAGAAGTTTAAAATTTCCCAAAAACACGAGAAGTTGTACGTGTTCTTCAACACTATCACACTATGGCTTGATAGTTTATACTAACAAAAATATAGTTCTCATGTATAGCACAAAGAATTGCTTCAAATATTGGATCTATACTATGTTAAAAATTCCACACAAAATGTGCTTTACGATTTTTTCAAAAGAACTATTTTTTGTGTTGCCCCTACCTTAAAGCCCCATGATAATTGGATATCAAACATTTTAGCAATCTCAAAACTTTTTAAACGCTTTCATTCTCCAAACTTTGTTTCAAACACTTCACTTTCAACCTTGTTCATGACCTGTGCATGGACATGTGATGCCCATGTCAAGAGAAAGAGGATAAGGAAGATATTTCTCACACACACATCTCATATAGAAGGAGAGAAGCACACATATACGGAAGCAAAGAAGAATGTTCTTCTTCTTCTTTGTCTATTAGACAAAGAGAATGTACAAGAGAACACCTCACAAGCATTTTAAAAATCTAGACTAATCTTGAGTTATTTTTCAAATGTGTGACTTTTGGTAGACAGTTGTTATCATGCATATTTTGCTTGTTTATATATGTGTCTTTCCTTTGTTTCCTTTTTTCAACACCTTCCACTAATGATAGAAATATACCATTAAAGCACATTTGTTTTTTTAGGAAACTTTTGTATGCATCACTCAAGATGCAAGCTTTGTCAAATTTAGTTGATCATATGCTTTCTTTAGGGAAGATAATCAACTTTCATTAGGGCATTATTGTGGCAATAAACAAGCCAGCATTCACATATTTCATTGTGAATGCGATTGTGATTGAGAATATGAGTGAGAGTATTATTGGGATTGTGAGTGTGATTGATACAGAGATTGCTCAAGGGTGGTCGGAAGGTTAAGGATTTGCCACAGATTCTTTTTTTCATAAGCTCTTATATCCCATTCAAATCTATAATACAAGATTCTCAGTCTTTTTGTGTCACATATTTTCTATTTTGTTGTGTCACATTCTCTCTTCTCTTGTGAAGGTTTTCTATCTTCCGCTACTTTCATGTGATTGAGAAGTTGTGATTGGGGGATCCTTTAAACATGTTAAAGAAACGGAAGATGGTATGCTTCATCCTTGATGATCACATGTTGATATTGATATCTCAATACATCCGACTTGGTTATATGTTAACGAATGATTAGAATTATTATAACTATATGGGAAAAGTTCTGAGGATAAGTATAATATTAAAAATCTCTTTGTCTCTTATAAGCAATAACTTCCACCGCCATGGTAATGCATGCCACCTATTTCACATTTGATGAAAATCAAGACCCTATTTTAATGAAGATATCCGATGGCATCGAACAAATTTCATTGAGAGGTAGCTCTTTTCAGAACGTAGAAAAGCTCCAGCATACGAGTGTCTCTTTTTTGCCACGTTTGTCTAAGTTTTAGCATGAAAAATAAGATATTCTTGGATTCATTTTCCCGCTTCCTATACTTTACTACTAGTTATCTTTTATTCTGAAATGTAATCTTAAGATCTTAACGTATCTTCACTACCTACAAAGTCTTTATGTAGGCTGGACCATTTCTTGTACGAACTGTTGTTTAACGATCTAGAAAACGATCTTCTTAACAAAACAAATATTCGTTCTTAGTTATTCTTAAACTGACCATTAATATTGTCTAGTTCAATGAGACCGTCAACCGATAACTGCTAAGAAGGAAATCATTCAATATGGAATCTGGAAAAATGGAGAAAATACATGGAGAAGAAAATGAAGTGAACAGTAAAGGACCAGGAGATGACAAAACACTATATTTGCAGGCCAAAAGTCTATATCCACAGCAGATTTCTATACTTAAATGCGGTTACCAAAGAGAAAAATGCTATTGTGTATGCGCTCTTTCATGTCCTTGTGAGATAACTTCTCATGTGAGCAGAGTCTACATAGAAAATGTCATTAAATATAAAGGATCATATTTTCTGCTCTTTACGTCACAACCTCTCATATAAGGGCAGAATATCTTAGTACTAAGGGGCATGCATTTACAGACCTCATTCCCATCTCTACTCTCCAGCACTTAATTCACGCAAAATAACACGCAAAAACATCTATTAATTTGTGGGCCTACAAAAAATGATCGGTTGATGTTTGTTCCTCTAACTCATACATTCCAGCACTCTGTTCGATTCCTCTAAGTACCGTCACTTTTACGATGGAATGCAGAAATCTCTTGAGATTCATTGTCTCGCAATGTTTCTCAGAATCAGTTCCATGAGAATAAGACCGTACAATAGCTTTTTCCTTTATAAAAAGGAAGTTCGGCCAAAGCCTAATCGCCTCTATAGTTTGAATTGATTCACAGAACAACTCTAAAGGTATTACCCTTCAGACCCTTCTTATCCCACAAAGCAAGCGGTTACATATTTCCCAAAGCCAAAACCCAGAAATGACTGCTTGGAACATTAATTACTCGGAAAATTGTTTAAACTACTCGGAAACATTACAATGTTCAGCTGTAGCCGAGAGGAGCTCAACCATTACCCCCACCTCAACAGACGAAGGGCCCAATCACACAGCTTACCCCCACCTCAACAGACGAAGGGCCCAATCACACAGCCTAGCATCAGAGACATCATACTATAGCTTTATGCTACCGCTGGAACATTAATTACACAGATTCAAAGGCAGTAAGAATTTGCGTTATAGAGACAACTACAGAGACTGAAAGGCAGTAAGAATTTGCGGTATAAAGACAACTTGGCAAAATCAGACAGCAAACTCATACACTGTTCAGTGACGGTTTCATGTCTTTCATCTCAAAAAACATTTTCTTATCGTTGTGATCTCTGTTAAAATACCATACTTCATGGAAATACCTATCGCAGATGTTAAAAGTTTTTGACATCTAAGTTTTTGACATCTATGCTGGCATGAACAGTTCTATCGGCTATTTGACTACCCATGACTCGAAGATACAGTTCTTCGACTTCTGAAACATAAAGAATAGGGCGCACAGTATCTACAAAGCCAATGTCTTTTGACAGAGAATGGGTTTCTTTTCACCTCATCTATCTGCAACTGAACCTTACTGGCAGAGGGGCTTTCCTGCGCATCCAGTGCGGTTGAATGGAGTGAGGGTGGAGGTAAGAGCCTAGAGGTCTCCCCTAATCGGTATAAGCTCTGCTTCTTACAGAGCTAATAACTTCTTTCACGAGAATATCACGCATTGCCTGCGACGTGACACAACGCGGCGTTTTGTACTGCGCGATTGCACCGATACCACGGTCAAGGTAGCGGTTTAAGAGTGAACGGAAGGTACCTCGCTTCACGACACACAGCTCTAGTGATCCGATCGTATTCACCTTCCTTGATCCTACGTAACCTGGCTCCACAAATGCCGCATCCATTGTTGTTGCACACTGCCGCAAAAGGCTTTCGTCAATGGCACACGATTCGTCATCATCCATCTCATGTTGATCATCATGTCTGCCAATTTCTTTTGTATTGCTTCTTTTGTTCAGTTCCCAAAACACGACGTAACGGCCGGGCTTGCTAGACAGGTCCGCAAAGCTTGTAAAGTCTACAAGCTCTGCCTTGGGATCCTGGCTCTTCAGCTCCTTCATGGCATGATCCACCGCAATCTGCAAATCCTTCTCTGAGTTTTTGTCTATATGCACCGTAAGTAGAACATTCCTTCTGCATACATAAGCCACCTGTGGTGACGAATTGAAGAAGCCTGTAACCTTAACAATATCACCGAGCCTGTAACGATAGAGTCCTGTATAACAGAGATAAGCAATTTTATTTTGTGAAAGCGGATGAAATTTATATTTTCTGAAGCCAGTGCATAAGCTAATGGTTTGATGCCTTGGATCTCTGGAAGAAGCGCTGAGTTCAAGTCTTGGTTGGACATAACATGAGTGTCTCTACTTTAAAAGATTGAATTTATGAGGTTGGATGCGTGATTGTGTTTTCAATTTATTTTTACTCTTAAAAAAAAAGTGTTTGACTGCGCGCCATTGTGTGAGTATATCCAATTGCAGGTCGAGAGAGAGATAGAGAGTGTGAGAGAGAGAAAGAGAGAGCTGCACGCCGAAACATCAAGTTTAAATCGAGTGTTATACGCTACACACGTTCTACTACTAATTCTTATTGAAATATTTTAAATCCGCGAAGATGAAAGCAATAGTAAAAATTATTGTGATATTGTTTTAGCCCGCATAGTCTAGTTGCTGACGTTATGATGCTATGGGAGAAAGTCTTAAGATCAAATCTTTGGAGCTGTCCGACAAAGTCCTGAGTTCCATATCTTACCTCCATAGGTCGTGAGAAGGACCTCATATTCGCGGCCAACCTCCACTTCTGTGAGCGATACGGGGATCGCCTCCCTGTTGACCTGCAGTGCTGCTTCTAACCTACTTTCAGCCGAATTCTGACACGAGCTATAGGCAACCGGAAGAAACTCGAAGTAGGCCAAACTAGGGACTACCGTAAACGTGACATCACTTGGTTCTGCCTTTGGATTTGCGTTGACAGCAATCCAAGACTCAGTGCTTCCGTAGTCAGCGCTAACAAGAGGCAGCGAGCCAGAATAATGCTTTACCCGACTCACATACGGCACCATTGACCCTGTCATTATAGTGTATATGTATTTACAATTCGGCCACAACGCTGGGATGACTTCAGCCCAGCACTCCAAGGAGGAACACTGCTCCTCAATGGTATCTGCTAGCTCAGGGTTTGGTCCGGGCATAAGCTTCGACATGGCTGACCTCAGTGATGTATCATTAAATCGTCCACTGAGTTCACCCCGGCGAATATCGTCGCACAGATTTCTCCATTCCAGCTCCAGCGTATGGAACGCCTCTACCAGCGTGTACGCAAAAGTAGCCGTAATGAATTGTATTTCCTTTCGACATAGTAAAGCGCTCAGCAAATGACAGTACATGGCTTCCTTATTGTTTGAGTGTCCTACTACCTCTTGGGGACTACAAGCACGGACGACAGCCACCTTTTGCTTCTGATTGAACTGTTTACTTCGAAACATATGGGTAGTAGCTGTTCCGCAGGGAATCCCTCCCTTTGTTATGGAGAGCTTTCCGCAGAAAACAAGCTCGAGAAACATGCCACCTGGTTTCGTGGGGAACGCCCTGCAAGGATGGGTGACATGAGTATCATAAATAAGATTGTTTTAAAAACTCTATTCTTTTATAAAACATTAAGCCTCTACCCGCGAATACTTTGAGTAGTTATACATTCCACTATAGTTTTTTACCTTCTTCTGTATGCAGCAGAAATCCTGCTGATATAGCCAGATGCCTCCAGTATCTCCTTGTACAGGACATGCAACTTGTGCTGACCATCAGATGTGGTTCCGGAGCTGCAATATTAATAAAAGAAGTGCAAAATCGCAGTATATTAGTCAGTGTTGTAGTTAGAATCCAAATACAAGAAAAGGCAACAATAGTCGTGTCTCTGTTGGCGACATTATTAGTGGCGATAGTGAAGTGATTATTAGTTTGTGAATTGGAAGAAGAGAACTCGAACCTTAGAGAAAGGGTTTCGACAGGATCTGCCGTAAGTAAAGGCGTTTGATCACCATCTGCAATCCTGTCAAAATATGGCTTAATGTCGGAATGGCTTATAATTGGCACTCGTTCTTTGAACAAGTCGACGTCTATGCGGCCTTCCAAGCCGCAGCGATCATACAGGTACTCTGTACTCGCATTGCGCCTTAATATGTCTTCCAAAACCCTGCTCTGCACGCCAGCTGCGTTCCTAGTTTCGGCTTCAAAATCAGCGATGATGGAGTCTACAGAATAAACTGGGGAGCTGGGTGTGCGGCGTTTTTGAGAGGGATTTTCTAAGGGACCAGGCATTGGTTTGCTCGAGATCTGATGAATTCGACTAGCTTGGGTGAAAAGGAGAAATATAAAAAGCGCTTCGTTGTGCAAAGAAGCTGTACTTCTAGAATGCAGAGGGAGATCTAAATTCTAGACGCACGTCGGAGGAGAAGGTGGGAAGAGTAGCGGGTTGATGTGGCTATGGATTGTATAACCTTAGCACACCGAACTCTGAGGAGAAGGAGGGAAGAATAGCGGGTTGATGTGGGTATGGATTGTATAACCTCAGCACACCGAGCCTCCTTTATAGATATGATGAGGGGGTAAATCGCATTTGAAAATTCGCATGTGAGTTTTACTGTTGGCGTCTAGTTCGTCATCCAGGTCGTTCTGGACATTTCCATAGTAAGTGTTCTGAGCCTTGACTATCGATTGTTGGAGTTGAAAGCCTACGGCAAAAGGCAAAATCTTCACAAGCAAGGCAGCCGGCGAGCTTTCGAGGTTCGAGCGCCCAGGAGCGAAGGAATCTGCTTGGCTATTGGCGACTCTGCTCCTGAGGAAATGAGCTGCCTTTTGACCATACAGAAAATAATCGAACATGAACTCGAGAAAGAAGTCGCAATTGCTTGGAAAGGAAGTAAAAGACTAATGCGCAGCTGCATGCTCATCCTACACAGGGCTTCGAGACAAGAGTTCTTGACAATATGGAAGATTCAAGGTATACTCGGACATTTCATACATGGATGTCAACATCGTTTCCATCCCCATGAATTTGACTTCCAGGAGATCCTTGTCGAGTCGACGTCTTTGAGATCTATATGACTGTCGAGCATGCCCGCGTCGAAGTCAGAAATTCTATCGCGAATGACGAATGGCCTTTGCCAAACTCTGAAATTCAACCTTCTTTGAAGCACTGTTGCTTTTGAACGACATCTTACGCCCGGCAGACCATTTCTCAATTTTGGAAACTCTCTCTCTCTCTCTCTCTCTCTCTCTCTCTCTCTCTCTCTCTCTCTCTCTCTCACACACACACACACACACAATTCTGCATGAAACTTAAGATCGTCAAAGAACGCAGACAAAGAGAAGAACTCAGAATGTTTCCAATCTTCATTAGTAAATCATTAAGTTGGATCTGACAATTGCGCGGAGTCAGTTGAGGGGAGAGCAGGACGTGGAGATGTAACTACGCAGACTCATCAACTTCACCTTTCCTCAGAAAATTCATTGATCATTCATACATCTTCAATCAGATAGAGGAGTCTGTGTTGAGACTGAATGTGAAATTTATTTTTCCACCACTCATCCTAAAATGAAAATCTGTTCCATACAAACATGATGACGCCCAACAATGACAAATTTTACCATTAATCGCCATAATTTCTAGGTTTGAACAATTTGTTTTATGTGTACTCAAAGAGAATTAAAAAGACATCATGTTTACTGAAAGAGAGTCTTCCAAACATTCAATCTGAGTAGGTCTACAAATAGTCTCAATCAACTTTAAGTAGAATACCTGTCATTATGTAGTGCTAGTCATAGTAACGAAAACAATCCAATACAGATAATCAGTGGAAAGTATGTCATGAAAGTGTGGGTTTATGGTGATTTACTTACGTGAAGGATAGGACAATAGTTCGTGTCTCCCCTTTCGGCCATACCATTAAAGTCAGTATGGGTGTGGAAATATTTAAGTAATAAAGTCTTTGAAAGTACACAGTGCCGTATAACTTACGAACAATTTTATGGTTCAGTTGTAATAAATTCTTCCCCTTATAACTAAGCTTATCCACTCTTTAGATGTTTAATAGCCTGTGTAATAACCTTATCCACTCTACTCGAGTTTTTCTATGTGCCCTTGGAATTCCAAGTATCCCACAATGCAGGGGCAGTACGCTCAAAGGCAACAAGAGAGGGGACACTATCCTCTGCAATAGATTTGACTATCCTCTGTGGAATATCTAGAGAGGACACACTCTATGGTTTATATGGAGATCTAGGAACCAGGGTGTTATGAAGCAAAACTGCAGCTTTTTTATTATAAATTTGTCCAAGGCATCAGAGTAGCAAGTCTTCAATGCATTGTTACTACTACCTTTGCTCTTGTTGAGAACTTCTGTCTATCTGAGCATCTGAGATCTACCCCTCCTAGTAAATGGAAAGAATCTTTCGTAAATTTGTACTTCACCTCTAGGTTTGAGATGGTTCTGAGATGTACCTATTGATGATTTTTTGATTTTGTACCCACTGAGTTTCACATTGTATGATTTCATAGTTTGAACCCTCTACAGACCAGTTGGAAGTTATTTCTCTAGTTTGTGCCTTCATGTCCCAGGCCCCCCCCCCCCCCCCCGCCAATTATCCTTTCGTTGGATTTGGGGACCTGTTTGTACATTCTATAGTGGGGGAGCCTGCCCTTTCTACTTACACACATTTCATCATTTATTCAAAATCTCCCGTTTTTCAAAAAGAAAAATATGGGCACATAACGATGGCTAATGTGACACAATTTCATCGCTATATAATTGCATCAAGCATCACAACAAGTGTCTAGTGCCTGGCATCCATTAAACAATGAAAGCTTCGACATTTGTTTTGAGCGACATGCATTGCAACAGTAGCACTAAGTGTTGCTTAAGTGGAAAAATAAATGCAATGCTTTTTGCATCGCATAAATGAGATTAAAAAGTATCATTTATGTGATGCATTTTGAATGCACATGCATGACGGTCTAACATCCGTTATACGATGGTTTTTTGACCAAGAAAATAAAAGCTTTGGAGGCTCTTCGATTGGCATCTACACACATGTGATCAAAGAACTCTCCAACATTCATAATTGCGTTGCACTTACAAGTTGAAACAATCACTTATTGAATTGTTCTTTTGTCTAATCTCTATCTTATTCTCTCTCTCTCTCTCTCTCTCTCTCTCTCTCTCTCTCTCTCTCTCTCTCTCTTTCTCTCCTTTCTACCTCTTTAACTTTGAATTATCTCTCTTTCTCTTTCTTTTTTGATCTCTCTCTCTCTCTCTTTATTGAAAGTTATTCAAGAAGTTTGCCAAGCAAAATATATGGACAAATATTGTAAGTACAATTTCCATTCTCTCTATACCACTTGCTCGTTTTATTTTCATTAAGTAGCATACTCACACATTCATATGCACATATACACTTATACATGAAGATGCACGTTCCCACATATACACATGCACATAATATACTTATAAATGTAGCTACAAAACCATGATGGCCCATTTGGCGTAAGTGTGATGTGTGAGCCGACTCCATTCTCTTCTTTGAAGTAGCCTGTTTATTTAATAGAATAGAAATACATAAATTAAATGTAAAAGGTAAATTAAACATATGAGAATTATACATATAATTTATTAATTTGTGTACCTTCTTCTGAGGAAATGACTCTTTAAAATGTAGCTATCTACAAAAAAAATGCCAGGTCTTAGGTGGTATGTTAGGTCCCTTCTTATTTTTTTGAGCAATACAATATCTCCTATTATTTTAATCTCAAGCAGAAAGAAAAAAAAATACATATACACACATATAGCATGCACATACACATACTCACACACACACACACACACACACACACACACACACTATATATATATATATATATATATATATATATATATATATATATATATATATATATATATATATATATATATATATATATATATATAGATATATATATATATATATATATAGATATATACACATATATATATATATATATATATATATATATATATATATATATATATATATATATATATATATATATATATATATATATATATATATATATATATATATATATATATATATATATATATATATATATATGTATGTATAGTACACACACACACCTACACTCTAATAGGCCTCTTTTCTAGTGAAATAATTCATTTTGAAGTTTTTGAATTTCATTGTGGGCATAATGCTTAGAATGAACAATTAGGTGCATTTATGCATGTAGGAGAAATTTTGGGATGACAAGTTTCATATTCTCTCTCTAGACCTTATTTGCACCATGTTTTCTAATGGAATTTTGAAGGTGAAGATGAAAGAATTAAGGAAAACTCTCTGTGAGAGAAAGGTAGAGCAAGTATAAGAGAACAAAAGTGCCTATGTGAAATTTTTGTGAATCATGTTTTAAGTACCTTGTTCTGAAGCTTACGTGTCACCATGTCTAATTATGGATATTTTCGGATGTCCTTTTGGTGTTTTTTTCCTATTTCTGACAAGTACGCTAAAGAAAGAAAGCACATTACGATCGCATGGCTTATTGCAAAAGTTTTAGAGAAATTCGATTTTTTCTAAACTTTGTGGATCGCACTCTTCTTTGAGAGGGCAGCGATCAAACTCTGATATAGGGAGACCTACGCATCAACACAAGAAACACATAGAAATTTGAGAATTACCTTGTGATTGAGTGAGATTGAGAGTGAGAGTGAGAGTGAGAGTGAGAGTGTGATTGAGAGTGCGAGTGTGAATGTGATTGTGATAGCTCGAGAGTTCTCGGGAGGTAGAGGCTTCATCAAGAAGCTATTGTCCAAAGCTATTGTAACCATTGATTCACATCTATAATATAAGAATTCTTCCTTCTCTACATCATATTTTTTTACTCTTCCGCATCATATTTTCTCTTACTTTGTGCAATCTCTACATTCTTATTTCCTTTGTTATTTTTGAGTGATCGAAAGATTGTGACTGGGGATAGGTTGTGATTGAGGAAACACTACAAGTGGTACGAGAGCAGAATCAATCCTCGAGAACGATGGAAGGTCTAACATAAAAGATTCATGAACAAGATGAGCTTATTTAGAAGCTTCTTGGAGAACGGTGCGAAGAACGAGGCAGAAAGCAACTAGAAGGAGCAAGAAATTTGTTTGTGGAGCTGAACGATGAAGGTGCAATAACATCTAGTGTATGCTGCAGAAAATAAAAATGCAGATATGGAACAAGGTGATTTTTCCCTTAACTAAGTCTTTGAGATGGCAAAGTTCAATGATCTTGATGGTGAGAAGAAGAGTGGCAAATATCTTGAGGTATGGATTGAAGAACTGTAGGATGTCTTTGACCTTCGACGATTCAGTGAAGACTCCAAGGCAAAAGTTGGGATCCTACACCTGTGTGGGATCGAGAAGCTAGTGTGGAAAATGTATGTGCAGACTCGAACAGGTTCTGGTCCAGTTCTATGGAAGGAATTTACAGAACAAGCTGCAAAATGCTATTGTTCTCCACACTACCATATGGAGAAGAAGATGGAGTTTTACAATTTCTGACAACAAGAAGGTGATAAGCATAGCTTATCGGTTGATGAGTACAAAGAGAAGTTCCTACTTCTTCATAAATATGCATTATAGGTTAGTGGTAACGCTCTTAAGAGTAAATTTATTGAAGGATTTTGTGAGGAACTTCGCTATCAAGTCAAGGGATTTGGATGCATTGATTTTCTTGATGTTGTTGCGCTGGTCGAGAACTTTGAGAAGATGGACAAGTTCAATTTGCTGAAGGCAAATAGATGCAGATTCATTGCAATGGGACACAGGCCACAAAGACCCGTTACAATGAACATGAGGAATTTAAAGATGACTCCGTCTTCAAATAACCAAGGCAAGAATCGTGCTCATGTAGAAAATCAAAGGACGTGTCAACCAATCGAGTGGCAACAAGACTCTAATTTTATTGAGAGGGAAAAAAGACTTGGTTTGTGTTTTTAATGCGGGGAGCAAGGGCATCGGACATATGAGTGCCCGAATAAGGCTGTCTTTCGACCCACACAATCAAAAGCGATAAATATCATTGAGGAGGGTATAATTATTGAGGAAGCACATGATGGAGGTAAGTGTCCTGGCTCTACTTTACGTTGCATGGTGGTTAGTTCTTTCCCAAAGGCTTCTCTAATCATGATTCCAGGTATGATTTCTGTGCATAAAATCAAATTGTTGATCGATTCAGGTAGTACCCAATGTTTTCTATCTTTCAAATTGGTACCAAATCTAGGGATAGCCCTAAATATGCAGAAAACCAAACCTGTAGAGATGGCCAATGGAGGATTAAACTACATGAAAGGATATATTGAAAACCTTCAATTTTGTCTTTATGATAGGTGCTTTTCTTGAAGATTCCATGTAATTGAGATGAAACAGAGTGATGCAATCATAGACATGGATTAGTTAGGTTAAAATTATGTGATGATTAATTGTGAACAAAGAACGATCACATTAAAGGTAGATGATGAATGTAGTCATATTCTAGGTGATGCCTATAGCCCTAAACCTATCCGTATTTCTGCAATGCAGATAATTAAAGGTATACATGATGGTTGTAAAACATTTATAGTGTATGTAAACAACGTGCATGAAGAAGATAATGAGGAAAGTGTTCTTAATTATGTAGAAAATATTTTGAAAGAATACGCAGATGTATTTCGAGAAGAGGTGCCTAGTATACCTCTAGCTAGGCAGATTCACCATGCCACTGACCTATATCCAGGGAGTGAACCATGAGCTTAAGATTCAATTAGTTTATCGTGTGGAGAAAGGCTTGATAAGACCGATTGTCTCACCTTGGGGTGCACCTGATTTTTCTCAGAAGAAGAAAGATGGCTCTTATAGATTATGCATTGACCATAGTGGGTTGAATAAAAGAACAATTAAGAATAAGTATCCACTCCCTCTTGTAGATGACTTATTAGATTAATTAAGTGGAGTGACGATATTCATTAAGATTGACTTAAGATCTGGATATCACCAAATTAGGATCAAAATAGAGGATATTCCTAAGAAAACTTTTCAAACACCATATGGTCACTATGAGGTTACAGTTCTACCTTTTGGATTAACAAATGCTCTTGCCACATTTATGTGCTTGATGAATAATACTTTTCACGATTACGTAGATGAATTCATCTTAGTATTTCTTGATGATATATTTGTATACTCTAAAGATGATTATGAGCATGCGGTGCATCTCAAAAAGACTTTGCAAACTCTTAGAGAACACAAATTGTATGGAAAAAAGAGTAAGTGTTTCTTTGCTACGGATAAACTTTTGTATCTAGGAAGAGTAATGTCAAAGGAATAAATCCTTATACATGAAGATAAAGTAAAAACAATAGTTGATTGGCTGATTCCTAAGAATTTTAGGGATGTTAGAAGTTTTCTTCGGTTGGCACAATATGAAAGAGCACATATTCAAGATTTCCCATAGATGGCTACTCCCCTCACAAAATTGACTAAAAAGAATGTAGAATTTGCGTGGAGTGATGTCTGTCAGAAATCATTTGAAACATTGAAACAAGAAGTCATTGAGAATTGTGTTTTGAAAATACCGGAAATGGGAAAGCCTTTTGTGGTTGCATGTGATGCAAGTGGTGGTCAGATAGGATGTATTCTTTCACAGGATGGCAAGGTGGTCACATATGAGTCTAGAAAACTAAGAGAACATGAACTTAACTATCCTACTCATGATTGAGAAATGCTTGCTGTTGTGCATGCACATAAGCATTGGCGACATCTATTGTTAAGCATTAAGTTTGAATTGTTAAACAGATTATCAGTGTCTAAAATACATCTTCACACAACCATTGCTTAACAACACGCAGAACCATTGGATTGAATTATTAAGTGAGTATGATTTTGACATTAAGTATTTGGCTAATAAGAAAAATAAGATTGTTGATGCATTGAGTCGGAGACCTTTGTGTAATCTTGTGCCTATAATGAATTCTGATTTTCTCAATCAAATTCAAGAAGAGATAAAACATGATCCTTTTTATGCACCTATTCTGGATTCTTTGAATGCAAAGAGGGGATCGATGTATGAGGAAAAAAATTCATTTCCAGAATGGAACATTGTATTGTAACAATCGACTATGCATATCTTTTGAATCTCCATTAAAAGTTAAAGTATTTCATGATTGTCATGATGCACCTTTTTCTACACATCCAGGTTATCCAAGGACCTATGTTAAAACAAAGTATTCTTACTTTTGGCCATGTATGAAGCCAGATATTAGAAAATATGTAAGTGAATGTTGAAAGTGCCAATAGGTGAAATCTGAGTTTAAGAGGATGCCTAGAATGCTTCAACCATTGGATGTTCCAAATCAGATTGGGAGTTTATTTCTATGGACTTTATCACTAAGCTACCTATGACCATCTTGGTTGAATTTGCATACAATAGTGCATGACATGCATCAATAAGAATGAATCGGTTTGAAGCTATGTACAAATATAATTGTTTGACTCCATCTTCGTTTTTGGGTTTTCCAAATAAAGTAGAAGTGTCCAAAGAAATGCTTGATAAAATGGATGAAGAACTTGGGAAAATTAAGAAACACATAAAAGAAGCTCAGAAAAGACAAAAGAAATTCTATGATTTAAAGAGAAGACCACTTGAATTTCAAGTTGATGATATGGTATTTCTTAAAGTTAATGGTCACCGATCTAACTACTTGCTAGGGAAAGATCACAGACTTTCTCCTCGATATGCAGGTGCTTTTAAAGTTTTGAAAAAGATTGGATCTCTTGCTTATTTGCTCGAATTACCTAAACATTTAAATGTTATCCTGTATTTCATGTTAGCTTACTTAAAAGATATGTATCTAATGTTTCTCATGTTTTGCAAGACAATTATAAGCTGAAAGATGATGGGTCTTTTGAGCTTCAACTTGAAATAATATTACATAGAAAGGAAAGATTTCTTAGAAATAGATCTAGAGTGGAAATTTTAGTGAAATGGCACTCATACCCAGTAGAAGATTTGAGTTAGGTGAACTTGGATGATTTTCTAAAACATTATCCCTCTTCCCAACTCTAAGGACAGAGTTCTTAAAGGGGGGAAGAATTGTAATAGACCTCTTTTCTAGTGAAATAATTCATTTTCAAGTTTTTGAATCTCATTGTGAGGATAATGCTTGGAATGAATAGTTAGGTTATTTTATGCATGTAGGAAAAAATTTGGGTTGACAAGTTTCATATTCTCTCTCTGGGCCTTATTTGCATGATGTTTTCTAGTGGAGTTTTGAAGGTGAAGATGAAAGAATTAAGGAAACTCTGTATGAGAGAAAGGTAGAGCAAGTATAAGAGAATAAAAGTGCCTGCGTGAAATTTTTGTGAATCATGTTCTAAGTACCTCGTTCAAGGTCCTACATTTAGTTCATTGTAAGAAAATCCCTTGATTTTACTCTCTCTCTCTAGAATTTTGGAGCTTGCAAGGTTCAAAAGTGGCATTTGGAGGTGGATTTGGAAATCTATCATGTCTAAGACTATCATGGAGATCGCAAAATTGAATAAATAGTGTCTCTCATAAGCTTAAGCTAATTCCTCACTAGTTTTTAGTTATAGGGATTTTAAAAGTGCCATTTTCCAACACTTAGAAAAAACTAGGGCTTATCTAATTCTATTCGAATTCGTGATTCTGATGCTCACGTATCACCATGTCTAATTATGGATATTTTCAGATACATCTTTTTGGTGTTTCTTTTTTCCTATCTTTGACAGGTACACTAAAGAAAGAAAGCACACTACACTCGCATGGCTTTTTGTGAAAGTTTTGGAGAAACTCGACTTCTTTTAAATTTGGTGGATCGCACAATTCTTTGGGAGGGCAGGGATCAAACCCTGATATAGGGAGACCTATGCATCAACACAAGAATGCACAAAAATATGAGAATTATCTTGTGATTGAGAGTGAGAGTGAGAGTGAGAGTGAGACTCTGATTGAGAGTGTGAGTGTGAATGCAATTGTGGTAGCTCGAGGGTGGTTGGGAGGTAGAGGCTTCATCACGAATGTATTGCCCAAAGCTATTGTAACCATTGATTCACATCTATAATATCATAATTCTTCCTTCTCTATGTCATATTTTTTTCTACTCCTCCACATCAGATTTTCTCTTACCTTGTGCAATCTCTGTGTGCTTCTCTCCTCTATTATTTTTGAGTGATCAAAATATTGTGATTGTGGATACATTGCGATTGAGGAAATGCTACAAGTGGTATGAGAGCAGAATCATTCCTTGAGAACGATGGAAGGTCTAACACAAAAGATTCGTGAACAAGAGGAGCTTATTCAGAAGCTTCTTGGAGAATTGTGCAAAGAACAAGGCAGAAAGCAACCAGAAGGAGCAACAATTTTTTTTGTGGAGCTGAATGATGAAGTAGATGAAGGTGCGGGAACATCTAGTGTACCTCACGGAAAAACAAAAACGCAATTACGAAGATATGGAACTAGGTGAGTTTGCCCTTCACCAAGTCTTCAAGAAGGCAAAGTTGAATGATTTTGATGGTGAGAAGAAGAGTGGCGAAGATGTTGAGGCATGGATTGAAGAAGTGGAGGATTTCTTTGACCTTCGATAATTCAGTGAAGAGTCCAAGGAAAAAGTTGGGATCCTACACCTGCGTGGAATCGTGAAGCTATGATGGAAGTCGTATATGCAGACTCCAACGTGTTTTGGTCTAGTTCTATGGAAGGAATTTAGAGAACAAGCTGAAAAATGCTATTGTTCTCCACACTATTGTTGGAGATAGACGTCTGCGGAAGCATGAGAACAACACAATGAAGGAGAAGAAGCTTGGAGCACACACACAATACTGAATGTATTACTAGAGAATTTACAAAGATAAGTAGCCCACTAGGGCAATAGGTGTATATACAAGCTGGGGGAAAAAACCTCTTAAAGAGGGAAAAAAGTGCCCTAGCAGTCCTAGAGTGTTCACACACATCACTAACTAAATATATCAACAAATCCCCCCTGGGAGTGATGCGATGAACAAGTAGCTGGCACTCATGTATAAGGAAGTGCCAAGCTATATGGAAATCAGTCCACAAAAGGAAGTAAGCCCAACGCTTTGCAGAAAGCTTCAAACTTCTCCCTAGGCAGAGCCTTCGTGAAAAGGTCTGCAATGTTCTCCTACGTGGGCACGTATGCCAAGCTGATCTCCCTAGCAGAGAACCTCTCCCTGACATAATGATAATGCACCTCAATGAGCTTAGTGCGAGCATGGAACACAGGGTTCCTTGCAACTGCCAATGCGCTCTGACTGTCAGTGAAGATGGTGGTGGCAAAAGACTGACCAACACCCAAATCAGCCATTAGGCATCTGAGCCAAACACAGTCAACAATCGATCTGAAAGTTGCCCTATACTCAGCCTCACAACTAGAAGTGGCCACAGTAGGCTACTTCTTGCTCAACCAAGATATACATGAGCTACCAAGCATGAAGCAAAAGCCATTGGTGGACACACGAGTGTCATAACAACTAGCCCAATCAGAGTCACAGCAAGCATGCAAATCTAGTGGTAGTGATCCCCCCTTGGGATTAAACAATCCAAGTAGTCGAGTACCACTCAAGTAGGGAAAGATATGCTTAATCGCCTACCAATGCTTGAATTCTGGGCAATGCATAAACCTGCTCATCTATGAGACAACAAACTGAATATCTGGCAGAGTAATGCATAAGTAAACCAAGCATCCAACAGCTTGCTAATAGAGAATAGCATCAAATGCATCTCCAGCATCATGAAGACTCAATCGTAAACCTGTCTACATAGGAGTAGCAATAGGCTTATAGACTTCAAGGCCAAAACGCTGCAATAATATGTCAATATAGTTTGTTTGACACAAAGCCATTCCACCATCAACGTGCATAAACTTAATGGCCAAATAATGATGCAAATGCCCCAAATCAGACATCTCAAATGAGGCATGCAAATCAGCCTTAAAATCAGCAATATGCCTCTCATGAGGACCAGTGAGCAGCATGTCATCAACATAAACCACAATGATCAGAAGTACATCATTAGCATGCTTAACATATAAGGTGATTTTAGTTAGACTATTCTCAAAACCATGTGCAATCAGATAGGCATGTATATTTTCATACCAAGCATGTGGTGCTTGCTTTAAACCATATAATGCCTTCTTTAACCTGCACACCTGGTTCTGATGCCCTTTTTGCACAAAGCCACGGGGCTGAAAGACATACACTTCTTCATGCAAGTCACCATTTAGAAATGCACTTTTAATGTCCAACTAATGTACATTCCAACCATGATGGGCTGCAAGTGCAGAAATGCTCCGAACAGTAGTCGTACGACATCTAGGTGCAAAGGTCTCATCAAAATCAATGCCTCTTTCCTGTGGATAGCCCTTTGCAACAAGCCTAGCCTTATACCTCTCAACTATACCATCAGGTTTACGCTTCACCTTGTATACCCACTTAGTGCCAATGGCCTTCTTGCAAGGAGGCAAGTCACATAAAGAACAACTACCATTCTTCATTATTGCATCATATTCAGATTGCATAGTAGCCATCCAATTTTCTGAATTTTGTGCTTCATCAAACAAAACAGGCTTAATCTCATCACAAAGACTAGATGCAACCATAACATAGCAATCTGATGCAAAAGACACACTATGAGAGCCTGATCGAGTACGATATGACAGAGGTGCATCTAGTTTGTTGTCATGCAAGGTCTGCACCAGCCATTTTGGCATAGCTCTTGCCTGCTCAATATCAGCTCTCTCATCAATAAGTGCATCATGTAAATCTGCATAAAAAATGGAATGATCTACATCATCACATGAAACCTGCAAAGCCTTAGATGTTGCCTCACTAGGACCAACACTAGACTGTCCACCTATAAAAAGAGGCAACAAAGTATCATACATGTCTTTAGAGCTAAAAGATGTCTCCTTAGTAAATGGAAGCAATGGCTGAATAGTATCCTCCATAAAAACAACATCACGACTAACCAGAATGCATTTGGTCTGTGGATGATAGAGACGATAGCCTTTACTTTCTGAAGTGTACCCAACAAAAGTACATTTTACTGCCTTATCATCCAATTTTCTGCAATGTTGTTCGGGCACTAATGCATATGCCAAACAACCAAAAACATGTAGATCAGCAACACATGGCTTGCGATCATGCCAAGCCTCGTATGGAGTCATAGACTACAGTGCTTTAATGGGACACCTATTTAGTACATATGTTGCACACATGATAGCCTCAAGCTAGAAACTATGTGGTAAAGCCTGACTCTTGACCATACACCTCACCATCTCCACGAGAGACCTGTTCTTTCATTCAACAACTGGATTCTGTTGAGGTGTATATGACACTGTACACTAGTGTTTTATCCCACATTCAACCACAAATGCATTAAAATCAGAAGACATATATTCCCCCCCTCAATCAGAAGGGATGGTGCCCATTTTACATGCTAACAGATTCTCAGGCAAAACCAAAAACATTGTTTGAAGCACATGAACACTTTGGACTTTGCCTTCAATGGATATACCCATGCATGCCTTGAATGGATATACCCATGCAGAAACTGATAACAAGTTCTTCTTGATCCTTGGGACAAATAAAGCATCTTACAAAGTGAAAGAACTACCATCAGTAGTAGTCAAAATGATCTTACCAACTCCCATAACAGGATAATAGGATTTGTGGATGCATGTAGCAGTATTCCCTGTAGGGGCAAGCTCGAGTGAAGAGAAGAAATTGTGCTGCAAGGTAATATGTTTGGTAGCCCCACTATCAAAATACCAAACATCTGAGTCTAGTGCAGACATGCACTACTCATGAGAAGATCGGTCAAAACTCCAAACAGTAGTAATTGCCCAATCTTCTTCCTGCACAAGATAAGCAGACTCCATTTTTGGTGTAGAGGCTTCTGCAACAACCATTCCAACCTCTTTCTTCTTTGCCTCTTATGCAGCCAGTTTTGGACAGTTCTTTATGATATGATCATTCCCTTTACAGTACTTACAAAACAATTTCTTCTTTTCAGATTTTCTCTCATCTTTGTCTTTGTTCTTCGAATGTGTAGCATTTGCAGATTTCTGCTTACTAGTAGAAGAGCTCTATTTTCCTTTGCCCTTCTAACTAGCCTCGAAAGCTTGATCTGCAACATGCATAATGGACCTGTTCTGCGTGGACTGATCTTCCTACAATAGAACAGAGACTAGCTCTTCAAATGATAAGGCATTTGGATTATCTTTCATCATCAAGCGAAGAGAAGAAGCAAAACTCTGATATGAATCAGGAAGACCATTCAAAACAGTCTGCACAAGTGAGCTATCTGGTATAACCTCATCAATAGAAATCAACTGTTCCTTCAAGTCTTTGATCTTTGTTAGAAAATTGTCCATAGAATCACCCTCATTCATGTGCTCACTCTCCAACTGTTTTCGGAGGTAAGCAACACGAGCCTCATTTCTAGCTTGGTACAATGTGGTAAGTGTATCCCAAGCATCCTTAGCTGTTCTGCAAGAGTGTATGTGAGGAATAATGGCACATTCGATAGACAAAGCTATCCTAACGAATCTGCTCTATAGTAGGTGAAGCAGAAACTGTAGTATGAATAGGAATATGCACAATATCAACATCTTTGACACCTTCTCCATCAGCTTCAGTACCTGCAATTGTAACAGTTGTAGGTGTGATAGAACGTTTTTCGACACCCTGCATAATGTTCCAAAATCCTTTTGCAACCAACACATGTCGCATCATATAAGCCCATAATGGGTAGCTGATACCATCCAACTTATCCTCAACAGCCAACATATGGAATACATCATTGCTTTCATCCATGGCTGGTGACTAAAATACCTTGATGCAAAAAATTGATTGTATCTCAAAAAGTCGAACGGAACTGCCCAGATGAATTCCACTAGACTTGTAGGAGAGTTCGAGATGCTTATACTGGTGAACAAAAACTAGTATATACCTTTGGCACAAAAAGATGAAGTAGCCTGCACAAGCACTGCGATAGTGCATTTGGAGGCCGAAACATGTTGAGTATGCTCACCAAAACTCGTGTGATTCTGAGACTGCAAACGGAGGAGTGTCGACGGCACCCTAGATGAAACAATGACCTACTCTGATACCAATTGTTGGAGATAGACATCTGTGGAAGCACGCGAACAGCACAGGGAAGGAGAAGAAGCTTGGAGCACAACACACAATATTGAGTGTATTACTAGAGAATGTACAAAGATAAGTAGCCCATTAGGGCAATAGGCGTATATACAAGCCGGGGGAAAAAAACTCCTAAAGAGAGAAAAAAGTGCCCCGGTGGTCCTAGAGTGTTCACACACATCACTAGCTAAATATATCAACAACTGCCATATGGAGAAGAAGATGGAGTTTTACAATTTTCGACAACACGAAAGTGATAAGCATAGCTTATCCATTGATGAATACAAAGAGAAGTTCGTACGTCTTCATAAATATGCATTAGAGGTTAGTGGTGACGCTCTAAAGAGCAAATTTATTGAAGGGCTTTGTGAGCAACTTCGCTATCAAGTCAAGGGATCTCGATGCATTGATTTTCTTTATGCTGTTGTGATTGCCGAGAACTTTGAGAGGATGGAGAAGTTCAATTTGCTGAAGAAAATAGAAGCAGATTCATTGCAACGAGACATAGGACACAAAGATCTGTTACAGTGAACATGAGCAATTCAAAGAAGACTCCATCTTCAAATAACCAAGCAAAGAATCTTGCTGAGGTGGAAAATCAAAGGAAGCTTCAACCAAGAGAGTGGCGACAAGACCCTAATTTTATTGAGAGGGCAAAAAGACTTGGTTGTGTGTTTTCATTGCGGGGAGCAATGGCATCGGACATATGAGTGCCCAAATAAGACACTCTTTTGACCCGCACAATCAAAAGCAAAAAATTATCATTGAGGAGGGTACAATTATAGAGGAAGAAGATGATGGAGGTAAGTGCCCTAGCTTTACTTTACGCTGCATGAGTGATGCAATCATAGGCATGCGATGATTAATTGTGAATAAAGAACGATCACTTTAAAGCTAGATTGCTAATCTATTCATATTCTAGGTGATGCCTATAGCCCTAAACGTATCCTTATTTTTGGTATGCATATAATTAAAGGTATACATGATGGTTGTAAAACATTTATACTATATGTAAACAACGTGCATGAAGAAGATAATGAGGAAAGTGTTTGGAATTATGTAGAAAATCTTTTGAAAGAATATGCAGATGTATTTCTAAAAGAGTTACCTAGTATACCTCCACCTAGGCATATTAACCATGCCATTGACCTATATCCAGGGAGTGAACCATATTCTACAGCACCCTATAGATTTAACATCGATGAAGTAAAGGAGCTTAAGGTTCAATTAGATGATCTTCTAGAGAAATCCTTGACAATAGCGAGTGTGTCACCTTGGGGTGCACTTGTTTTATTTCAAAAGAAGAAAGATGGCTCTTATAGATTATGCATTGAGTATAGGGGGTTGAATAAAAGAACAATTAAGAATAATTATCCACTCCCTCACATAGATGACTTATTAGGTCAATTAAGTGGACCCACTCTATTCATCACGATTGACTTAAGATTTGGATATCACAAAATTAGGATCAAAAGAGAGGATATTCCTAAGACATCTTCTTGAACACGATATGGTCACTATGAGATAACAATTCTACCTTTTGGCTTAACAAATGATCCTACCACAAATATGGGCTTGATGAATAATATTTTTCACGATTACCTAGATGAATTCATCTTAGTATTTCTTGATGATATATTTGTATACTATAAAGATGATTCTCAGCATGCAGTGCATCTCAAGAAGACTTTGCAAACTCTTAGAGAACACAAATTGTATGGAAAAAGGAGTAAGTGTTTCTTTGCTAAGGATAAACTTCTGTATCTAGGAAGAGTAATATCAAAAGAAGGAATCATTATAGATGAAGATAAAGTAAAAACAATAGTTCATTGGCTGATTTCTAAGACTCTAAGGGATGTTAGAATTTTTCTTGAGTTCGCACAATATGAAAGAGCACATATTAAGGATTTCTCTAAGATAACTACTCGCCTCACTGAATTGTCTAAAAAGAGTGTAGCATTTGCATGGAGTGATGCGTGTCAAAAATCATTTGAAACAATGAAATGAAAAGTCATTGAGAATTATATTTTGAAAATACCAGAAATGGGAAAGCCTTTTGTGGTTGCACGTGATGCAAGTTGTAGTAAGATAGGATGGCAGGATGTTTTCTTGTGTCTGTAATAAATTCTGATTCTCTCACTCAAATTCAAGAAGAGATGAAGCAGGATCCTTTTTATGCACTTATTTTGAATTCTTTGAATGCAAACAGGGGATCGATGTATGAGGAAAAAATTCATTTGTAGAATGGAACATTGTATTGTAACAATCCGCTATGCATATCTTCTCAATCATCATGAAAAGTTAAAATTTTGCATGATTGTCATGACGCACCTTTTTTTGCACATCGAAATTATTCAAGGACCTATGTTAAAACAAAGTATTCTTACTTTTGGCCATGCATGAAGTGAGATATTAGAAAATTTGTAAGTGAATGTTTGAAGTGCCAAGAGGTGAAATCTAAGTTTTAGAGGATTCCTTGAATGCTTCGACCTTTAGATGTTGCAAATCAAAAGTAGGAGTCTATTTCTATGGACTTTATCACTAAGCTACCTATGACCAGAAGTACACATGATACCATATTTGTTGTAGTTGATTGGCTTACCAAGCTGGCACATTTCTTTCCTATGAAAAAGACTAATACTGCATCAAATGTTGCAAGAATCTTTGTAAAAGATATTTTTTGATTGCATGGAATGCCTAACAGCATAATTTCTAATAGAGATTCTAGATTTACATCAAAATTTTGGAGAGCAACATTTGAATCGATTGGAACTCAACTTCGTATGATTACAGCTTTTCATCCACAAACTGATGGGGAAATCGAGAGGGTTAATAGGGTAGTTGAAGATATGTTGTGTATGTATGTAAACGAAAAGCAGGATAATTGGAGTGAATATTTACCCTTGGTTGAGTTTGCATACAATAGTGCATGGCATGCATCTAAAAAAATGATTCCATTTGAAGTTATAAAGAATTATAATTGTTTGACTCCACCTTCACTTTTGGGTTTTCCAAATGAAGTAGAAGTGTCCAAAGAAATGCTTCATAAAATGGATGAAGACCTTGGGAAAATTAAGAAACACATAAAAGAAGCTCAGAAAAGACAAAAGAAATTATATGATTTAAAGAGAAGAGCACTTGAATTTCAAGTTGATGATATGGTATTTCTTAAAGTTAATCCTCACCGATTTAACTTGTTGCTAGGGTAGGATCATATACTTTCTTCTTGATATGCAGGTCCTACTGAAGTTTTGAAAAAGGTTGGATCTCTTGCTTATTTGCTAGAATTACCTAAACATTTAAATGTGCATCCTATATTTCATGTTAGCTTACTTAAATAATATGTATCCAATGTTTCTCATGTTTTGCAGCACAATTATAAGCTGAAAGATGATGAATCTTTTGAGCTTCAACCTGAAATAATATTAGATAGAAAGGAAAGATTTCTTAGGAATAGTTCTATAGTAGAAATTTTAGTGAAATGGCACTCATACTTAGTAGAAGATTCAAGTTGGGTGAACTTGAATGATTTTTGAAAACATTATCCTTCTTTCCAACTCTGAGGACAAAGTCCTTAAAGGGGGGAAGAATTGTAATAGGCCTGTTTCCTAGTGAAATAATTCATTTTGAATTTTCTGAATTTCATTGTGGTGATAATGCTTAGAATGAGTAACTAGGTCATTTTATGCATGCAGGGAAAATTTTGGGTTCACAAGTTTCATATTCTCTCTCTAGACTTTATTCGTATCATGTTTTCTAGTGGAATTTTGAAGGTGAAGATGAAAGAATGAAGGAAAACTTTCTATGAGAGAAAGGTAAAGCAAGTATAAGAGAATAAAAGTGCCTATGTGAAATTTTTGTGAATTATGTTTTAAGTACCTCGTTTAGGGTCATACATTTAGGTCATTGTAAGAAAATGTCTTGATTTTGCTCTCTCTAGAATTTTGGAACTTACAGGGCTCAAAATTGGCATTTGGAGCTGGATTTGGACCTCAGACATAACTAAGACTATCGTGCAGATCACAAAATTAAACAAAAGGGTCTCTCACAAGCTTCAGTTTATTCCTCACCATTTTTGAGTTATAGGGCTTTGAAAAATGGCATTTTCCAACACTTAAAAAGAAATGAGTGCTTATTTAATTCTATTTGAATCCGTGATTATGATGCTCACGTGTCACCATGACTAATTATGGATATTTTTGGATATGTCTTTTTGGTATTTTTTTTCCTATTTTTGACATGTACGCTAAAGAAAGAAAGCACACTACAATCGCATGGCTTTCTCTAAAAGTTTTGGACAAACTTGACTTTTTCTAAATTTGGTGGATCGCACACTCCTTTGGGAGCGCAATGATCAAACTCTAATATAGGGAGACCGGCGCATCAACACAAGAAATGCATATAAATCTGAGTATTACCTTGTGATTCAGAGTGAGAGTGAGTGACAGTGTGATTGAGAGTGCGAGTGTGATTGAGAGTGTGAGTGTGAATGCATTTATGATAGCTGAGGGATGGTCAGGAGGTAGAGGCTTCCTCAAGAAGCTACTGTCGAAAGCTATTGTAACCATTGATTCACATCTATAATATTAGAATTCTTCCTTCTCTACATCATATTTGTTTCTAATCTTCTGCATCAGATTTTCTCTTACCTTCTACAATCTCTGTGTTCTACTTTCCTCTGTTCATTTTGACTGATCCAAAGATTGTGATTGGGGATAGATTGTGATTGAGGAAATGCTACAAGTGGTATCAGAACAAAATCAATCCTCAGGAACGATGGCAGGTCTAACACAAAAGATTCGTGAACAAGAGGAGCTTATTCACAAGCTTCTTGGAGAATTGTGCAAAGAACGAGGTGGAAAGCAACTAGAAGGAGCAAGAAATTTTTTCCTGGAGTTGAACGATGAAGTAGATGAAGGTGCGGGAGCATCTAGTGTACCTCGCGGAAAACAAAAACGCAATTATGAAGATATGGAACCAGGTGAGTTTGCCCTTAACCAAGTCTTCCAGAAGGCAAAGTTGAATGATTTTGATGGTGAGAAGAAGAGTGGCGAAGATCTTGAGGCATGGATTGAAGAACTGGAGGATTTCTTTGTCCTTCAACAATTGAGTGAAGAGTCCAAGCCAAAAGTTGGGATCCTACACCTGCGTGGGATCGCGAAGCTGTGCTGGAAGTTGTGTATATAGACTCAAATGCATTCTGGTCTAGTTCTATGGAAGGACTTTAGAGAACAAGCTAAAAACGCTATTGTTCTGCACACTACCATACGGAGAAGAAGATGGAGTTTTACAATTTTCGACAACACGAAAGTGATAAGCATAGCTTATCTGTCGATGAGTACAAAGAGTAGTTCCTAAATCTTCATAAATATGCATTAGAGGTTAGTGGTCATGCTCTAAAGAGTAAATTTGTTGCAGGGCTTCGTGAGGAACTTTGCTATCAAGTCAAGGAATCTAGATGCATTGATTTTCTTGATGCTATTGCGATGGACGAGAACTTTGAGAAAATGGAGAAGTTCAGTTTGCTGATGGCAGATAGAAGTGGATTCATTGCAATGGGATATAGGCCACAAAGAATTGTTACAACGAACATGAGCAATTCAAAGAAGACTCCATCTTCAAACAACCAGGGCAAGAATCCTGCTTAGGAGGAAAATCAAAGGAGGCATCAACCAATCGAGTCCAAACAAGACCCGAATAAAGCACTCTTTCGATCTGCAAAATCAAAAGTGATAAATATCATCGAGGGGGGTACAATTATTGAGGAAGCAGATGATGGATTTAAATGTCGTGACTCTACTCTACGTTGCATGGTGGTTAGTTCTTTCCCAAAGGCCTCTATAATAACGATTCCGGGTATACGTTCTGCATAAAATCAGATTTCTGATCGATCTAGGTAGTACCCATTCTTTTCTATCTTTCAAATTGGTAGAGAATCTAGGGATAACCCTAGATATGCAGATAAACAAACCTGTATAGATGGCCAATGGACGATTATACTACACAAAAGGATATATTGAAAACCTTGATATTACTATTTCTGATGGATGCTTTTCTAGAAATTTCCATGTCATTGAGATGAGACAAAGTGATCCAATCATAGGCATGGATTCGTTACGTAAAAATTCTACGATAATTAATTGTGAACAGAGAACTATCACTTTAAAGCTAGATGATGAATCTATTCATATTCTAGGTGATGCCTATAGCCCTAAACCTATCCTTATTTCTGCTATGCAGATAATTAAAGGTATACATGATGGTTGTAAAACATTTATAGTGCATGTAAACAATGTGCATCAAGAAGATAATGAGGAAAGTGTTCTGAATTATGTAGAAAATCTTCTGAAAGAATACGGAGATGTATATCCAGAAGAGTTTCCTGGTATACCTTCACCTCAGCAGATTGACCATGCCATTGACCTATATCCAGGGAGTGAACCATATTCTAGAGCACCCTATAGATTTAACATCGATGAATTAAAGGAGCTTAAGACTCAATTAGATGATCTTCTAGAGAAAGGCTTGATAAGACCGAGTGTCTCACCTTGGGGTGCATCTGTTTTATTTTAGAAGAAAAAAGATGTCTCCTATAGATTATGCATTGACTATAGGGGGTTGAATAAAAGAACAATTCATAATAACTATCCACTCCCTCACATAGATGACTTATTTGGTCAATTTAGTGGAGTGACCGTATTCATTAAGATTGACTTAACATCTAGATATCACCAAATTAGGATCAAAACAGAGGATATTCCCAAGACAACTTTTTGAAAACGATATGGTTACTATGAGTTTACGGTTCTACCTTTTGGATTAACAAATGCTCCTGCCACATTTATGTGCTTGATGAATAATATTTTTCACAATTACCTAGATGAATTCATCTTAGTATTTCTTGATGATATATTTGTATACTCTAAAGATGATTTTGAGCATGTGGTGCATCTCAAGAAGACTTTTCAAACTCTTAGAGAACACAAATTATATGGAAAAAAGAGTAAGTGTTTCTTTTCTAAGGATAAACTTCTATATCTAGAAAGAGTTATATCAAAAGAAGGAATCCTTATAGATGAAGATAAAGTGATACCAATAGTTGATTGGCCAATTCCTAAGACTCGAAGGGATGTTGGAAGTTTTCTTGGGTTGGCACAATATGAAAGAGTACATATTAAGGATTTCTCTAAGATAGCTACTCCCCTCATAGAATTGAATAAAAAGATTGTAGGATTTGTGTGGAGTGATGCCTATCACAAATGATTTGAAACATTGCAATAGAAATTCATTCAAAATTGTGTTTTGAAAATATGAGAAATGGGAAAGCCTTTTATGGTTGCATGTGATGCAAGTGGTAGTCACATAGGATGTGTGCTTTCAGAGGGTTGCAGGGTGGTCACATATGAGTCCACAAGACTAAGAAAACATGAATTTAAGTATCCTACTCATGATTAAGAAATGCTTGTTGTTGTGCATGCACTTAAGCATTGGAGAAATCTTTTGTTAGGGGTTATGTTTTAATTGAAAACAGATCATCAAAGTCTAAAATACATCTTCATACAACCATTGCTTAGCAATAGGTAGAAGCCTTGGATTGAATTATTAAGTGAGTATGATTTTGACATTATGTATCTATCTGGTAAGGAAAATAAGGTTGCTGATGCATTGAGTCAGAGACCTTTGTGTAATCTTCTGTCTATAATAAATTCAGATTTTCTCAATCCAATTCAAGAAGAGATAAAATAGGGTCCTTTTTATGCATCTATTTTGAATTCTTTGAATGCAAACAAGGGATCGATGTATAAGGAAAAAATTCATTTGTAGAATGGAACATTGTATTGTAACAATAGGCTATGCATATGTTTTGAATCTGCATTAAAAGTTAAAATATTGCATGATTTTCATGATGCACTTTTTTTTGCACATCCAAGTTATTCAAGGACCTATATTAAAACAAAGTATTCTTACTTTTCGCCATGTATGAAGCGGGATATTAGAAAATATGTAAGTGAATGTTTGAAGTGCCCACATGTGAAATCTGAGTTTAAGAGGATTTGTGGAATGCTTGAACCTTTGGATGTTCCAAATCGGACATGGGAGTCTATTTTTATGGATTTTATCACTAAGCTACCTATGCCCAGAAGTAAGCATCATACCATATTTGTTGTAGTTGATCGGCTTACCAAGATGGCACATTTCTTTCCTATGAAAAAGACTGATACTGTATTGAATGTTGCAAGAATGTTTGTAAAAGACATTTTTGAATTGCATGGAATTCCTAAAAGCAGAATTTCTGATAGAGATTCTAGATTTATGCCAAACTTTTTCAGAGCAACATTTGAATCGATTGCAACTCAACTTCGTATGAGTACACCCTTCCATCCATAAACTGATGTGGAAATTGAGAGGGTTAACAGGGTAGTTGAAGATATGTTGCGGATGTATGTAAATGAAAAGGAGGATAATTGGAGTGAATATTTACCCTTGGTTGAGTTTGCATACAATAGTGCATGGCATCCATCTATAAAAATGATTGCGTTTGAAGCTATGTATGGTTATAATTGTTGGACTCCACCTTTGTTTTTGGGTTTTCCAAATAAAGTAGAAGTGTCCAAAGAAATGCTTGATAAAATGGATGAAGAACTTGGGAAAATTAAGAAACACATAAAAGAAGCTCAGAAAAGACAAAAGAAATTCTATGATTTAAAGTGAAGACCACTTGAATTTCAAGTTGATGATATGGTATTTCTTAAAGGTAATCCTCACCAATCTAACTTGTTGCTAGGGAAGGATCATAAACTTTCTCCTTGATATGCAGGTCCTTTCAGAGTTTTGAGAAAGATTAGATCTCTTACTTGTTTAGTGGAATTACCTAAACATTTAAATGTGCATCCTATACTTCATGTTAGCTTACTGAAAAGATATGTATCTAATGTTTCTCATGTTTTGCAAGAAAATTATAAGCTAAAAGATGATGGCTCTTTTGAGCTTCAACGTGAAATAATATTATAGAGAAAGGAAAGATTTCTTAGAAATAGATGTATAGTAGAAATTTTAGTTTGGCACTGATACCGAGTAGAAGATTCGAGTTGGGTGAGCTTTGACGATTTTCTAAAACATTATCCTTCTTTTCAACTCTAAGGATAGAGTTCTTAAAGGGGGGAAGATTTGTTATAGGCCCCTTTTCTAGTGACATAATTCGTTTTGAAGTTTCTGAATTTCATTGTGGGGATAATGATTAGAATGAATAATTAGGTCATTTTATGCATGCAGGAAAAATGTTGGGTTGACATGTTTCATATTCTTTCTCTAGACCTTATTCGCATCATGTTTTCTAGTGGAATTTTGAAGGTGAAGATGAAATAATTAAGGAAAATTCTATACGAAAGAAAGGTAGAGCAAGTATAAGCGAATAAAAGTGCCTCTCTAAAATTTTTGTGAATCATGTTCTAAGTACCTCGTTCAGGGTTCTACATTTAGTTCATTGTAAGAAAACGCCTTGATTTTACTCTGTCTAGAATTTTGGGACTTCCCGGGCTCAAAAGTGGTATTTGGAGGTGGATTTGGACCTCGGACATCTTTAAGACTATCGTGTAGATCACAAGATTGAATAAAAGTGTCTCTCACAAGCTTAAGCTAATTCCTTGCCATTTTTAAGTTATAGGGCTTTGAAAAGTTCCGTTTTATAAGACTTAAAAAAAAACAAGGGCTTGTCTAATTCTATTCGAATCTGTGATTCTGATGCTCACGTGTCACCATCTCTAATTATGGATATTTTTGGATATGTCTTTTTTTGTTTTTTCCCTATTTTTCATAGGTACGCTAGAGAAAGAAAGCACACTAGGATCGCATGGCTCTTTGCGAAAGTTTTGGAGAAACTCGACTTTTTCTAAATTTGGTGGGTCGCACAGTTCTTTGGGAGGGCAGCGATCAAACTCTGATATAGGAAGACCTATGCATCAACACAGGAAACACATAGATTTGAGAATTACCTTGTGATTGAGAGTGAGAGTGAGAGTGAGAGTGAAAGTGAGAGTGTGAATGAGAGTGTGCGTGTGATTGAGAGTGTGAGTATGAATGTGATTGTGATAGCTCGAGGATGGTGGCGAGGTAGAGGCTTCATCAAGAACCTATTGTCCAAAGCTATTGTAACTATTGATTCATATATATCATATCAAAATTCTTCCTTCTTTGCGCCATATTTGCTTCTACTAATCTGCATCAGATTTTCTCTTACCTTGTGCAATCTCTGCATTCTTCTTTCCTTTCTTATTTTTGAGTGATCGAAAGATTGTGATTGGGGATAGATTGTGATTGAGGAAATGATACAAGTGGTATCAGACCATAATCAATCCTCGAGAATGATGAAAGGTCTAACACAAAAGATTCGTGAATAAGAGGAGCTTATTCAGAAGCTTCTTGGAGAATTGCACAAAGAACGAGGAGAAAAGCGACCAGAAGGAGCAACAAATTTGTTTACGGAGGTGAATAATGAGCAAGTCTTCAAGAAAGCAAAGTTCAATGATTTTGATGGTGAGAAGAAGAATGGCAAAGATCTTGAGGCATGGATTGAAGAACTGGGGAATTTGTTTGACCTTTGACAATTCAATGAAGAGTCCAAGGCAAAACTTGGGATCCTCCACCTGCCAGGGATCGCAAATCTATGGTGGAAGTCATATATGCAGTCTCGAATGTGTTCTGGTCTAGTTCTATGGAAGGAATTTAGAGAACAAGCTCAGAAATGATATTGCTCTCCAAACTACCATATGAAAAAGAAGATGGAGTTTTATGATTTTTGACAACATGTAAGTGATAACCATAGCTTATCTGTTGATGAGTACAAAGAGAAGTTCCTACATCTCCATAAATATGCATTGGAGGTTAGTGGTAACGCTCTAAAGAGTAAATTTATTGAATGGCTTCGTGAGGAACTTCACTATCAAGTCAAGGGATCTGGATGCATTGATTCTCTTGATGCTGTTGCGATGGCTGTGACTTTTGAAAAGATGGAGAAGTTCAATTTGCTGGAGGCAAATAGAAGCAGATTCATTGCAACGAGACATAGACCACAAACACCTATTACAATGAACATGAGCAATTCAAAGAAGACTCCATCTTCAAATAACCAAGGCCAAAGTTCTGCTCAGGTGGAAAATCAAAGGAGGCATCAACCAATCGAGTGGAAACAAGACCCTAATTTTATTGAGAGGGAAAAAAGTCTTGGACTGTGTTTTCGTTCTGGGGAGCAAAGGCATTAGACATATGAGTGTGTGAATAAGGCAGTCTTTCAACCCACACAACCAAAAGCCATAAATATCATCGAGGAGGGTATAATTATTGACAAAATAGATGATGGAGGTAAGTGCCCTGACTCTACTTTACGTTGCATGGTGGTTAGTTCTTTCCCAAAGGCTTTCGTAATCACAATTCTAGGTACGATTTCTACACATAAAATCAGATGTTTGATCGATTCAAGTAGTACCCATTGTTTTATATGCTTCAAATTGGTACAGAATCTAGGGATAGCCCTAAATATGTAGATAACCAAACCTGTAGAGATGACCAATGGATGATTACACTACACAAAAGGATATATTGACAACCTTGAATTTACTCTTCTAATAGGTGCTTTTCTAGAAGTTTCCATGTAATTGAGATGAAACAGAGTGATGCAATCATAGGCATGAATTGGTTTGGTAAAAATTTTGCTATGATTAATTGTGAACAAAGAACGATGCATCTATTCATATTCTAGGTGATGCCTATAGCCGTGCTATGCAGATAATTAAAGCTATACATGATGGTTGTAAAACATTTATACTATATGAAAGCACCATTCATGAAGAAGATAATGACAAAAGTGTTTTGAATTATGTAGAAAATCTTTTGAAAGAATGTGCAGATGTATTTCTAGAAGAGTTTCTTAGTATACCTCCACCTAGGCAGAATGATCATGCCATTGACCTATATCAAGGGAGTGAACCATATTCTAGAGCACCCTATAGATTTAACATCGATGAATTAAAGGAGCTTAAGATTCAATTAGATTATCTTCTAGAGAAAGGCTTGATAAGACTCAGTGTCTCACCTTGGGGTGCACCTATTTTATTTCAGAAGAAGATAGATGGTTCTTATAGATTATGCATTGACTATAGTGGGTTATATAAAAGAACAATTAAGAATAAGTATCCACTCCCTCACATAGATGAATTATTAGGTCAATTAAGTGGAGCGACTGTATTCATTAAGTCTGGATATAACCAAATTAGGATCAAAACAGAGGATATTCCTAAGACAACTTTTCTAATACGATATGGTCAGTATGAGTTTACGGTTCTACCTTTTGGATTAACAAACACTCCTCCCACATTTATGTGCTTGATGAATAATATTTGTCATGATTACCTAGATGAATTTATCTTAGTATTTCTTGATGATATATTTGTATACTCTAAAGATGATTCTAAGCATGCGGTGCATCTAAAGAAGACTTTGCAAACTCTTAGAGGACACAAATTGTATGGAAAAAAGAGTAAGTGTTTCTTTGCTAAGGATAAACTTGTGTATCCAAGAGGAGTAATATCAAAGGAAGGAATCCTTATAAATGAAGATAAAGTAAAAACAATAGTTGATTGGCCCATTCGTAAGAGTGTGTAGAGGAGGTATTGGGGTATCCCCTTTTATTAAGAGCAGAGAATGAGCACTTCCAGTACGTCGCTTACTCAAGGGGGGTTCTCTTTAAGGAAGTATACCCTTTAACATTTCTAAGAGCAGGCAGATGTAAATGACTGCACAAAGTTCTAATACTCCAGAAAATATTAACAATAAATGACCAACGAAGACCATACACTTCTTGATTCGAATCAGATGATTACAAGATTGGTCAAAGTGATGCTCAAAAGTTTATGCTCAGGGCTAACATGCCACCCTAAAATTAAATAACATCAATACAACGGAATCTTCCCATCATCTTAATGGGCCAATTATATGCAAACTGACATAGAACAATACAAATAGTGGAGAATTTCTCTAGAGAATAAAGCTTAACAATAACACTGACTCACAGAGAAAGACAACCAAGCCACTCTCTTTACACTATCGTGCTATTAGCCCTCCACTGGGAAGCCCACGCTTTATATCTACACCACAGAGTGACTTCCTACAGTAGGTTTGAAGCCACAAAGTACAAGAGAGGACCTCTCCACGTACGTTAAATGTGTATCTGAACAAAAAAAATGTATCAATTGAACACAAATCCATTGTTTTTATAGGCTCCAATGGGCCAAGAGGGCCTTGCCGATTCTTCACGTCCACTCATCACGCGCCGGTTGATTACCCAAGATTGGAGGGGTAGATCAAATATTCCCTTGATTTGAATTGGATCCACAAAAATAGGTAGTCGTAATGAATGGTTAGTGGCACCATCATCTTTTCCCTTTTACTTTTACCAGTAGATTATTACCTTTTACGGATGACACTAGTGCAGTCCCTTATTAATCCTTCTTACTGGTGGTTGATCTCCGACAATTTTATTTTGACCCTTCAAATGCACAGGCACCTTCGGCATTCTGCCTTTTCTGTTCTTAGCATCTACCATATGGGCGGTATATTTAGAGGATGCAGCACACTTACGGAAGCATCCACTTGTCGAAGAGGAGATAGGTGGAAAAGTAGAGTCCACGTGATGAGGTTTGTCTTTGTTAGTCATCTCATGATGAATGATATGCTTGTTGCACGCCTTCCTCTTTATTGTAGCTAAGGTTTCCTCATACTGGTTCCTTCCACAACGCAATCAACCTTGTTGGAGCCACTACAGTGTTTGTAGATCCACCTTATGTCTCCCAGACTTAATCACTTTAACCTCCATAACCACCACATGATCCCACCCTTGAAGGTGGTCCAGGCTCAAGATGAGTTTGCTTAGGCTGAGCCTTCTTGATTTCAACCTGTTTCCCTCCCATTTCAATCTTCTCTCCCTCAGAGAGTAGGTCGTCCCCAGAGTCCTCACTTTCAAATGTGACAAAGCCAAAGCCTCTAAAGCGCCCTATTGCTAAATCATGCATGATCTGTCTCTCCATTATTTTCCATACTTTGAAAATCTTCGAGCTCTTCTTCTGTAACACGACCAAGAGAGGGAAAAAGGGGGTGGCCAGCTTAGGAGGAGGGATGGGAGGGGCTTGAGGGTGGCAAGGGGGATGGGCAGTAGAGAGGGCGGGGGCTGAGGGCGGCGGGGGGAGGGGGGGGGGGCAGTGGAGAGGAGGGGGCTGAGGGAGGCGCAGGAGGGAGAGGGGGCAGGGTGGCGGGGGTGCGAGGGGGTGGGCTGCGGGGTGGGGCGGGGGTGTGAGGGGGTGGGTTGCGGGGTGGGGTGGGGGTGTGAGGGGGTGGGCTGCGGGGTGGGGCGGGGGGGTGCGGGGTGGGCTACAGGGTGGGGTGGGGGTGTGAGGGGGTGGGCTGCGGGGTGGGGCGGGGGGGTGCGGAGTGGGCTACGAGGTGGGGCCGGGGTGTGAGGGGGTGGGCTGCGGGGTGGGGCGGGGGGGGTGCGGGGGTGGGCTGCGGGGTGGGGCGGGGGTGTGAGGGGGTGGGCCGCGGGGTGGGGCGGGCGTGAGAGGGGGTGGGCTGCGGGGTGGGGCGGGGAAGGGAGAGGGGGGAGAGAGAGAGAGAGAGAGAGAGAGAGAGAGAGAGAGAGAGAGAGAGAGAGAGAGAGAGAGAGAGAGAGAGAGAGAGAGAGAGAGAGAGAGAGAGAGAGAGAGAGAGAGAGAGAGAGAGAGAGAGAGAGAGAGAGAGAGAGAGAGAGAGAGAGAGAGAGAGAGAGAGAGAGATCAGCGGGAGGAGAGAGAGAGAGAGAGAGAGAGAGAGAGAGAGAGAGAGAGAGAGAGAGAGAGAGAGAGAGAGAGAGAGAGAGAGAGAGAGAGAGAGAGAGAGAGAGAGAGAGAGAGAGAGAGAGAGAGAGAGAGAGAGAGAGAGAGAGAGAGAGAGAGAGAGAGAGAGAGAGAGAGAGGAGAGAGAGAGAGAGGGAGAGAGAGAGAAGAGAGAGAGAGAGAGAGAGAGAGAGAGAGAGAGAGAGAGAGAGAGAGAGAGAGAGAGAGAGAGAGAGAGAGAGGTCCCATTAATCATGCATACTTACATCTCACCACCAGACGTGAACTTCTTACATCCTAAGAGAATGCACATAAGCCTCTTGAATATGAAAAATTCAAGAACCCATCAAGCGTTGAACATAAACGTAGTGGCCTTGGAGCTCCGTATCCGATTCAATTCACAAGTCGGATACTGATTATTTCCTTGCTTATAGCCTTCTAGCGAAGAAAAGAGTGGACTTCTCCAACCGCGCGATAGGGCTGTGAGCATGTGATTCTTGGCAACTACAGAGAGTGAGAAAAGGAGCGGTGCTACAGACCCCCACATCAGGATTTTGCACCGCCTCGGTGCAATTTCCTTCTCATCTGCTTATTGAATAAACGAAATACTGCCAATACTTGAATGACATGTGGTATATACAGTGGTTGAAATCCTTCCAAGTTGACTTAGTTTAGGTACTTCTTCACCCTAGAGATATTAACCAGGGGAATCCTTATACCCTGCAAATCCTCCAGATGCACTGTGCCATGTGGTAATACCTTGATCACCTTATAAGGTCCTATCCATTTGGGTGCCAATTTAGTTGAAATTGCTGGGACTTGATGCACTAAAACCATGGACCCTTCCTGAACTTCATTGGATCTCAGATACCTGTCATGCAATCTCTTGCGCTCTTCTTGTGTTAACTGAAGTTTTTGCATTGCCCCTTCTCGGTATTCTCTAATGCCACCAATCTCTGAATGGAGGGTTCAATTCCAACGGTTTTGATTCCTATTTCCTTTCTGATAATGAACTCAAACGGGGCCAATGCCTCTTTCCCATATACTAAGCGGAATGGAGTCTCGCCAGTGGTTCCCCTCTTCGTGGTTCTGAAAGCCCAAATTGCACCGATCAATGCTTGTGGCCAGAAGCTTTGATGATCAAAAGATAATTTGTGCAGCAACCCGATCAAAATCTTATTGGAGCTCTGTGCTTGGCCATTTGCCCTTGGGTAGTAGGCACATGATTTTTTATGAAAAACCTTGTACCTGTCAAATATAAATTGGAGCAATTGATTTACAAAATGCGTGCCCCTATCACTAGTGATTTCCAGTGGGCATCCAAATCTTGAGAAAATACGTTTATACAAGAACTTAGCTACTGTTAAAGCCGTGCAGTCCACAGTAGCTTTAGCTTCTATCCATTTAGTGGCATAACATGTGGCCATCAATATATACTTTTTACCCCCTGGTTGACCAGTTGGACTAATTGGTCCTCTGAAATCAAGACCCCATCGTTCAAATGGGTGCCATCCTGTGGATATGACTAATGGTTGGAAGTTCAATCTGGTTGGTGTAGGAGCACACCTCTGGCAGATGTGGCATTCCTTAGCAAACTTGATTGCATCCTCGTAAATATGAGGCCACCATAGACCTTTGTGGATGATTTTATGAGCCAATTCTTCCCCCTTTAGATGTCCTTCACTGTGTGCAGCCTCTAGCAAAAGATTTACCTCCTCTGGATAGACACACCTTCTCAAGGTATCATCCTGACAGTATTTATATAAATTTCCATTTATAAGAGTATATGCTTTGGTTTTCAGGAGCAATCTTCTCTTTTCTACAAGTGTCAAGTGTTCTGGGATTTTTCCAGTAGTGAGAACATGGAGAATTTCATCATACCAACCAGTCTGAATTGCTACTAGAAAAAGATTTCTATCCACCAGTTCATCATTAATACCTGTTGCTTTTTCGCTCATTGTAGTCTTGGACACTTGATCTGCCATGTAGTGCTCTTTTCCTGGCTTAATATGAATATCAAAATTAAATTCTTTAAATAGGAGTAACCATCTCCAAATCCTTCCAGCTACTCTAGGCTTGTTTATCAAATACTTCAAGGGTTGATGATCAGATATAACTATAAAATGTACACCCAGGAGATAATGTCGAAACTTCTGAAGAGCAAATACGATAGCCAAACCTTCTCTTTCTGTTGTACTGTAATTCCTTTCAGCTTGGTTGAGTAGTCTGCTGGCATAGGAGATAGGTCTATCAACCTTGTGTAATGATGGTTGAGCTAGAACTGCACCAACAGCATGAAGACTGGCATCTGTATGCACATGAAATTCTAATGACCTGTTAGGAACACTTAACAGTGGAGCAGTGCATAGCCTCAATTTTAGTTCACAAAATGCCTCGTCAGCTTCAGTACTCCATGAGAAAGGGACCTTTTTACTGGTAAGCCTTGACAAGGGCTTAGCAATTTCTGAATACATCCGAATGAATCTTCTGTGATATCCTACATGGCCTAAGAAACTTTGCACTTCGTTTGGGCTTTGTGGGATTGGCATGGAAAGAATAGCCGTAACCTTTGCAGGGTCAACGGTTATACCTTCAGCAGATACTAAGTGACCAAGAAGAGTACCTTTGGTGACCAAAAAGTGACATTTATCAGGATTCAATTTCAAACCTGTTTTGAGACATTGCTCAAAAATTTCTTTTAGATTTTCCAAATGATCATGGAAATCTTGAACTATTGCTCTTCTATCTGTTCCTGAAAATACTCAAAAGTCATCCATGAAAATGCGTAAAAAGGTTGTCAACCATTTGCCCAATATTAGATACATTGTTCTATTAAATGAAGCGGGTGCATTCTTCAAACCAAAAGCCATGCGGGTATAGACATAAGTGCCCCAAGGAGTAACAAAGGCTGTTTTGTCCCTATCATCAGGATGGATCACTATCTGATTGTAGCCACTAAAACCATCCAAGAAGCTATACAAAGTGTGACCAGCTACTTCCTCAAGTACTTGCTCTGTGAAGGGCTGAGGAAATCCATCTTGAACAGTCACTTTATTCAAAGCACGAAAATCAACACAGACTCTTATTTTTCCACTGCTTTTCTTGGGCACAATAACCATAGAAGAAAGCCACCTAGAATGTTCTACTGGAACAATTATATCTGCTTCTTCTAATTTTGTAATTTCTTCTTTTACTGCCTCTGCATACTTCGGATTGAGTCGATATGGCCTACTTCTTGCGGGCGTGGCTCCCTCAACTAAGGGTATCCGATGTAACCCAAGCTCCTCTGGTATCCTTGTTAGATCTTTGTAGGACCATGCGAAGACATTTTTGTAAGTAAAAAGCAAAGATGTTACCTTCTGTAGTAAAGGAGGATAATGCCACAACCAGGAAGCCAAGTGAACTACTTGAGGGTTCTCTTCATCCCCTAAATTTACTTCTTGAACCAATGTTTCAGGACTAGTCTTGCTTGAGAAATCATCTCCACTATATGCAGGAGTGGACTTTAGTTTATATTCTGCAACATGTTCTTCTATCCATCCTTGAGATATATCCGAAAAAGGAAGATCTTCTCTATACTTGGATTCATGACTTTCCATCCCAGACACTTCTATATTGGTTGCTTCTTCAAGGCTTGTCTTTTCTTGCAAATCCTCATTATCCAACGCCTTGTGATCTTTGTTGCCCTTCCCTGTAATTACCTTATCTACAACTTCTTCCTCAATTTCATTGATTTCCACCGTGCAACACTCCGCACTTCCCATCATCCAATTTAATAATGTATCATCTTCTTGGGGTAGAGAGGGCATTACCTGAGTGTCCACAGTATACCTAGTAGTTTTCCCTGAGTCAGATCCTTCTTCCAAATGTAGTTGCAGTTGGTTATTGGTGCTTGTTGAAATCCAGAGTTTATTTTTCCCCCAATCTTGCAAAGCTTTTGCTTGCCTCAGCCAAGGTCTCCCCAGGAGTAAAGGATAGGAAGTCTCCTGTGGAAGTGCAATAACAACAAAATCTAGAACAAAGTGGCAACCTTGTACTATCATCAGTACCTTTTCAATAATGCCAAGAGGCGCAACCCGATGTTGATCCGCTAGTGTAACAGTGAATGGTGCCATCTTGGTGGGCTTTAGCTTCAGTTTCTTCATTGTGAAATCTGGCATCAAATTGATATCAGAGCCTCCATCTATGATCACACCTGTGAGAGCTTCATCCTTTATACAAACAGATAGTCTTGAGCTTTGGTAGTCTGCCAAGGGTACAGGGGGAAAATCAACCATGAAACCATCGATACTGGGTGATTGGACCAAGTGAGCAGAGTGTATAATCTTCAATAAGTCACTTCTTATTTTTGAGTCCATTCTGATAAGTTCGTACAACTAACCTTGTGATGAATACCTTTCAAGATCTGCTCAATTTCTACCTTATGAGTGTCTTCTTGCAGACTTGTTGGTTGGCCCTTTAGAGAAGTAGCTATCTTTTCATAAGCTCCTTCAATTTCTGCTTGTTCCTTCCATCCAGACTTCTTTTCCTCCTCCTTATTCTGAAATCCTTGTTGTTCCTCTCTATGGATTGCTGCTGCTTGCCTAGCTCTAGTCATCATGGGCATTGCAGAGGATGAAACGGCATAAGACTGAGTGGTTATACCTTCTTCTTGTGGAGAGATTGCAATCATGTGGATTGGAGCAGGACGGCTTCTTGGACAGTCTTTGGTATAATGATCCTTGGCCTCTGGACAATGTTGACAAGGAGGTGCATCTTCTGGAAGGGAACACCTATTCTGCATGTGGCCATACTCACCACAACGATAGCACATCAAAGGTTTATTATATCTAGGCTTTGCAGGCCGATTCTCCTCTCTATTAGATGTATTTGAAGTACTAGCATAGTATGAATCCAAAGTTTGAGGGTTACCTCTTTGCTGTGTACCCTTGAGGTAGTAACAATCTCTAGCTTCATGCCCATCCTTCCCACAAAATTGACAGCTTACCTTGTTAGGACAATTGGCATTGGAATGTCCATTGTTATTGCAGATTGTGCACCAAATCTGCTTCCTTATATCCTGGGTGGTCCGCAAATCTTCTAACTCCCGGGGAAGTTGGGCTACTTCATCATCAGTGCGACATAGTGGTAGAAAGACCTTCTCTTCTTGTTGATTTTGTTGCATTTTCAATGCCTCCAGTTCCTTCCTCAGTTGCCCAATAGGATCCAGTTGTGCAACATAATTTGATTGTGTATCCCCTTCAAAATGTTGCCTTGCTTCTTCAATGCGTGATGCTGCTGCAACAAAATCATTGAGGGTTGCATCCAACATAAGAGACTCACGTAGCTTCTGCTGAGATGACCTGGGCAGAGCCTTTTCTATCCACTTTTTAACCAAGAAGTCACCTGGAGCATGTGGAAGACGTGCAACAAGTGCTTTTGTTCTAGTGTGAAGTTCATGAGAGGATTCAGCTGATCTTAGCTTCAAGTTCTCTAGCTGATCTAGAGCTCTTTCCGAGGAATCACTAGGTCGAAATGTCTGTGAGAATGCTGCCTTCACAGCCTCCCATGTAGTGAAATGGCCATCTGCATATTGACTATACCATTTATCTGCAAGACCCTCCAATGTGGATGGAAAGAGTGCCAGCATTGCATCCTCTCTATTCTGCAGACCTCGTCCACGGCATAAAGAGATGAATCTCCTCACATGATCATCAGCATCTTCATAAGCTTGTCCCTTGAAGGTAGGGAATTTGATGTTGAGACTGGAGAGTAAATGAGAAAGATCCTCCATTTGTATTGGTGTTTCTTCTGACGTATCTGAGGAGAAGTCTAAGGTTCTTCTATGCTTTTCCTTTGACAATGGTGTCGCACCCAGATCAATAGATAAATTCAGGGAGGGTAGATGGGAGGTAGATTCACTAGTCGTGGTTACAGATAACTTGTTAAGGCTCCTCTGAACACGAAGAGACTCCTTATCTGCTCGCGTATGGGTCATGTACCTACTTGCAAATGCAATAGATCAAAAATACTGAATAAGGGACTAGTTACTATGCTCAGGGCCTCTCACAGGAATGCAAAGGTCCCACCAGACGTGCCAAACTGTAGAGGAGGTACTGGGGTATCCCCTTTTATTAAGAGCAGAGAATAAGCACTTCCAGTACGTCGCCTACTCAAGGGGGGTTCTCTTTAAGGAAGTATACCCTTTAACATTTTTGAGAGCAGGCAGATTTAAATGATTGCACAAAGTTGTAAATACTCCAGAAAACATTTCTGAGAGCAGGCAGATTTAAATGATTGCACAAAGTTGTAAATACTTCCCATCAGCTTAGAATTTTTAAGGTGAAGATGAAAGAATTAAGGAAAACTTTGTATGAGAGTGTTGGCAGCAGTCAAGGCACCGAAGGACTCACAAGACAAGAAAGCCAAAGAAGGGAGCCAGAGCAGAGAGAAGGCACAAGCAGATTAAGTAGTCACCGAGATCTTGCAAGTAGGCCATTCAAATTTTTCCAAAACAACATCTTCATAACAGTGATTCTCATCACTACAAATCATTGTACATACCATTTTACCTTTTTGTAACTCCATTTTGTCCAAGCCGAGGAGTCCTCGAGCTTCAAGAGTATTAGAAGTAGCATCGTACCAATTTTCATAATTTTTAGACTTCGTTTGAGCCCCCAAATAGGCCCTAGAACCTAATTTCTAACTAGGCCGGACACTAGGTCTGGACACGGCCAAAAGCTAGTCAAGAATTATAAATAGAGCTAGAGAGCTCATTTGTGAGGCTAGCTAGTAATAGATTTGAACTTGTATGAGCATTTTTGGAGTAATCTAAAAGAACTCCATTGTCTTTCTCTTTGTCTTGGCGTGTGTGCACGTGTGTGTGTATGTGTGTGCATGTTGGTGTGCTTCTCACTCACTCACTTGTGCCTTCACTTGCTCGAGGTCATCATACCATCCTCACGTCTTCCCGGATTGACATTAAAGGAGGTGCTACTCATCATTGAGCTACACCAAATTTTTGCGCCGTTGCCGGGGATCGAGCTTTGAGAGGAGCATGTGATGATAAGATGTAGAGTTGAGGCGTTGGAGTCAAAGGTATTTCCTTCACTTTTATCTATTCTCTTTTGTTTTCTTCACCATCTTCATTACCACCATATCATGAACATCTTCCAACTCCATCTCCATCATCGCAAAAATTTCAGCTTTTTGGTCATATCACCACACCCGCACCATTTCCCTCATTTCACTTGTGAGAGAGAGCGAGAGAGCGTTTGTGTGCTAGTGCTTTTCTGTGTTTCTTGAGATTTTCTACAGGAATCAGCATTCCCAGCAGCTGCACCAGCGCCAGTAGGTAAAAAATCTGACTGTGCAGGTCCCGAGGCATTGACCTCTGTCAATCGCGACCGATAGAAAAAATGATCCTTTTGCTAAACAAAGTACATAATCATGATCTACATGCCTAGAGCTTCCTAAATATGTGTTTAAACTTTTAAAACTCCTCTGTTTTCTGTCAATCGTGATCGACACCTGAATCGCGATCGATAAACCATGAGGGACACTTGCCGACCGACCTATCAATCGCGACCGACAGAGTCAACGACGAACTGAACACTCACGACGGACTTGTCAATCGCGATCGACACATCAATCGCGACCGATAGAGTCAACGATCCTTTGACCACGACTGACTGAATTTTTGGACCACGTGTCAATCCCGATTGACCCATCAATCACAACTGACAGCCACGACCGACCTGTCAATCGCGATCGACACATCAATCGCGACCGATAGAGTCAACGATCCTTTGACCATGACTCACTGAATTTTCGGGCCACGTGTCAATTGCGATTGACCCATCAATCGTGACTGACAACCACGACGGACCTCTCAATCGCGACGGATATGTCGATTGCGACTGACCTATCAATCGCGATTGATAGAGCTTTCGATCGTGATTGATGGGCAAATCCGGCCATTTTTTAGGGCATAAATATATCGTTTATTTTGGGTCAAATTTTGAGGAAAAGAAGACACTAGGGTTTATCATTGCATTGTGAGGCCGCGACACAAGTAATTCAAGAATTCCTATTTGCCTGTTAGCCTGTTTGAATCCTGTTTTAGCCCCAGAACCCTGAACTGGCATAACTTTCTCATACGAAATCCATTTGCTGTGATTTTTGTTTTGTTGGAAAGCTCGTGGGGAGTACAACCAAAACTTCCACTGTACCGTAAAATTAATATCAGGATTATTAGATAGGGTATTTTGAAGTTGATCATATCCCAGGGTAGGAAACTAAGGGTCCCTTGGGATTGTTTTCCATAAAGGCAAAAGGCAATTTGGTCTGTGAATTACATGCATGAAAGTGATCTGTCTGTTAATTGAATGTAAGTCTTGAACTAACTTTGGTACTTTTGCAGGTCCTTTGAGAGCATTGAAGGGTACTCAAAGCAAGAGTAAGTGCAAGTTTGGGAACACACTTCGTCGGCACACCAGGGCAAAAAAACAAGGAAAGAAACTCAAGGTTGGAAATTCTCAATACCCTCTATCAATCCCTAGCTTAGGCTAAGTACGGATAGAGGATTGTGATCAATTAGGGATACATTAAGCACCATCAAGTCTAAGAACCCTAATCACTCAAGTGCAAGTGTTAGGAAAGTACAATTGCAAGACAACTTAAGGGAAAAGAATTTAAATCGAGTGACCACACTGAAAGTACGATCAAACTTAAGTGTTCCTTGCGACAAAGATTGATTGGACAAGAAGTGGCATCCTAAGAAAAGTAAAAAAGAACAAGTGATTAATACAAAAGAACTCAGCAACGAGGTTGTACTAGGGAAAATAGGGAGTATTCAATAGGGCATATGAACCTTAGATCAAGATGACACCTAGGGAGAGATAGACAAAGTCTTAGATCTTCAGAGGCTAGTTTCAATCAAACTACTAGGTCTTGGGCCCAACAATTGAGCCATCAACCCTAGCTCTGAAACTAGCGAGTTTGAGATGTCTCAAGGTATGGAAAGACCCACGCGAAGTTCAGGTGTGCCATACCTACACAGGGTAGAAGGCCCTTACAAGACGCAACTCAAATACCTTAGGACTAACCGATTAGGTGCTAGCATCTATGAGAACGGCCTAGGAAGATCTTTGGTCCAGATTAAAAACCCTGAACAACCCATTGAAATTGAGCATCCTACTGTCTAGTTTGAAAATGGAGCATACCTGGACAAAGAAGGAACCATATATGTGGTTACCAGCCACCCAGATAGGATAGATGAATTTGGTAATGTGATCCGAGAAACGGATATAGGTGACCTAGAGCAAGGGAACATGGGTGAAGAACCTAAAACCCCCCGAGGCAAATCTGTGCTTACTAGAATTATCACGCCAGAGTGGATTCCCTAGGACAATAAGAGCGTAGATCTGCTTCTCAATTGAGAAACCGATGCCTTCTGGAGGTATAAGCCTAATCAACCAAATGAGGTAGGAATGATCACGATCTATGAGTTCAAAGATCCTGATTTCCCAGGCAAGGTGACCTATCTAGACAATACTTCAGAGAGCATCTTTGTGGTCACCGAGCATGGTAGACATACCTACACTTGGAAGGGGGAATTTATTTTTTCCCAACCAAGATCTAATGTCTCTTTTGGCCACCAAGGGGCTGGAACATCCCAAGCTCATGGCGCTCAAAGGGATAGAAGCAGAGATAGGCCAGAAGTGAGCTTTGCCAACCCAATAGGCAGAGAACGAATGCAAACAGAGACGAATAGAGAAGAAATAGAGAGAACTAGAGTTCCAAGGAGCCTAAGAAATGCTGAGGATTTTCCTTTGCCAAGGCCTAGGGAACACACCACGACTCTGAGACCTACACAGCTAGTTAAGTCCATGAAGAACTACTTCGATAGAACTGGAGACCCTTATGATCATGTGGCCAAATTTAGAAAAGTCTTGAGACCTGAACAAGTGGAGGATCTATTCACGCAGTATAATGCCTTTGGTCTAACCCTTAGGAACACTGCTCTTACGTGGTTTTAACCACTAAATGAGAGGCACTTCAGAAACATAGACCAACTTCTAGAGGCATTCATTATTGAATTCTCTAAGAGTGGCATAAGTCATAATACTTCCTCGCTGATTCATAGCTTCAAGCAAACCCCTCAAGAGACGGTTATACTAGCAGGAAGAAGGTTTAGGCAATATTTAGAGAGATGCCCTATTTCTGAGTTACCCACGCCAACTAAACAAGTGGCTTTATTCCTAGATGGATTGCTCAGTACCAAACTACGATCATATGTGTACTTGAAGGACCCTAGAACTATAGAAGAGTGTGTATGCATGTGCATAGACATTGAAGATAATCTAGGGGAGGAATTAGAACTATCAAAAATCTACAAGGATTCAGATAGTTCTACTAGCCTTAGTTCCACACAATCCACCTCTATTGAGGAACTAGCTGAGAAGGTAGCTCAAAAGCTAGGCGTATCAAGCAAACAAATACCAAGGTTTGCCCCAGGGAGGCGATGCTATACTTGTGGAGGTGACCATTTTGCGAGTGTATGTCCCATTATGGCTCAAACCCAAGTGAATCCTAGTGGCCAGTACTGCACAATAGAGCGAAGATACACCAACCACACCGCAGAAGATTGCCCCTATAACAAACAAGCTGTCAGACAAAATCACCCTCAGCCTCCTCCACAACAAGGAAGATATCAGAACCCATACCCACCACCGTAGTTTGCTAGACCTCAACAAGCCTACCCACCACAATATCAAGCCCAGCAAAGACCTCAACCAGTGTTAGCACAACAACCCCCTGCTCCAGCTAATGTGCAGCTGCAGAAGAGAGCCTGAATAGAGGCATAGTGCCAATGACACCATTGCTTTCAGAAAGTAATCCTAGTGACCATAGCTTTGATTCTACACATATTGATAGCCCCCAGGCTTACTACATGCAGTCTCCTGAACATGGTGAATCCTACTATAGTGAAGAACCGAGTGAACCTAGTTGGGATCAAGAGTATGCTAACATCATGTACACAACTCCCAACACTAGACCTCAACCTAAGCAGGTAAGACCCCCATTCCCTAGAGGACCATGCTATAGATGTCAAGGAGATCACCTCATCCGTGATTGACCAATGCCTGCACCTACACAACCCCAGTCAGTAACAATATAGGGCTTTTGTCAAGATTGTGGAAAGGAGCATCTCGTATGAGATTGCCCAAAGAATCCCAGTAATATGCCAAAAATCTCTCCAATTAATGTTATTGGGTTAGTAGTAGACGCTACAGGAAGTGTAACTTCCACTGCACCAGTACAGGTGGTCACTAGAGCTCAGGCTTTGCAGTAGAACCAAGGTTTAGGTCAAGAAAAGAGTGCAGAGGTTAGTGAAACTGAGAGCATAGCCAAGAAATGTTCGAGAGCCTGGAGTGATAGCCGAGAGAGAATGAAAACACAATGGTCCAAACAGATGAGCGACTTAGAAGAAAGCATAAGAGAAACAAAAGCCAAAATTGTGGAACTCACCTCGCAAACAAACTCTCACATACCACCACCAGCTTCATCTCCATCACCATCTAATCCACCATCTTTCAACCCACCTTAGACCATCCCACCACCCCCTAGAGTAGGATCAGTGCTAGCTGACCCCACTCCTGAAGACATAGACATGATGCTTAAGGCATATCAAGGCGGAATCCAAGAAGGGCCAAATGTGACGGATCATGACAAGTACTACCCTAGAGCTGACCTAGAGATATAAAGAACCAAGCTTTTCGTGAAAATGGTCGCATTGGCTCAGACCATGTTTGAAGCCAGTCACCTCTTCAACTACTCTGGCTCAGCTAAGACACAATTGCACTTGGATGGACTATTAGAGAAGTTTGAGAGAATAATTGCAAGATCTGCCAAGGAAGAAAGAAACCAAGGGAGAGATGAGGCAAGTAAAAGAATAAGCATTCCCCCACAGGAAGCTTATGTACCCAATTCCACTGAACCAAACACCTCCTTTTCTATGAATAGATATTCCCCAGAATTCTTGTGAGAGATTCAAGTGGAAAAATGGGCAAAAGAGAGTGAAGTCCATCCTCCCATTGAGCTGGTGGATGACGCACATGACCAATTCCCGCAAGATATTCCCTCCATTTATGGAGAGCAGGCGAGTGCACAAAGTCAAGAGAGGCTAGACTTCGAGACTAACTCCCTACAGGAATTACACCACTTCACAGGCCCATGGGAAGCCAAGTGTACTTATATGAGAGCACCCACGGTCATGGTAAGAAACGAAGACTCAGTCATACCTAGGAACATGGAGGTAGTGAAAAACACTAAAGTGCAGTGCAACCTCACTTTAGAGGAGCTACTCAAAGTTAGGCCAGAGTTATGGAAACATGTAGCTAACCAAGTGCCAGAAGTAGCGAAACTCCGTTCCCAGGTAAGTTCTCATAGAACAGTGCCAAAAATTCCTCTAGACAAGATAGGAGATATGAGTGAAGGTGAAGAAGGAAACACCTATCTTCCCATTACCCATCAAGGGTACACAACCAAGGCAATTCTAGACTCAAGTGCAGGAGTTGCTATTGCTACCACTTCTCTATGGAAATGTTGGGGCAAGCTAGCACTCAGGCCCACGAGGATGAAATTGCAGATGGCTGATGGTCACATAGAAAGACCCTTAGGCTTGCTCGAAGGAATAACTCTCACAACATGCGGTGTTGAGTTTGAGCATACTTTCGCCATATGTAATTTCAGCAAGAACCATGCCTATGAGATGATTTTGGGAAGACCATTTATGCGACAGTTGCAAGTGGTCCAGGATTGGGGAACCAATTCCTTGTATTTGCAACACTTAGGTGTTACGACCAAAGTCAATCTCAAGGATTACTCTCATAGAGATGTACCGCCTATTCAATGGAATCCCATCCATAAAGCCAAGGATGACACGGAGTCTGTGCACTCCATAGGATCAAGAACCTCATGGATGCATGAAGACACTCACTTATGGATGTGTAAAGTGGCAGTGGAAGAAGAGAAGAGAGAAAAGGCCAGAGAGATAGGTGCTAAGGAAACCCATAGATCAATTCAAGACCGAGCCTATGCACCTGTAGTATTTCCTGACGATGAGTTTGAACCTCATGGTTGGGCAGAAATTTAGCAAAAATGGATGTAGCCATCAATGAAGAACAATGGACACCCCACTGTGATGAGGATGGCTATGACATTTCAGTCTTCTCAATAGAGCCAATCATGGGAGATGCAGTTTTAGAAGAAAGCAAACCTATTCCTGATGTATTTGAGGATGCAAGTGACTCCGATCTAGAGTCAATGATTATGGACCCACCTTTTGCATCAGATGTAGAATACTTCTATGAAGTATAATTTCAACCCCAGAGACATGGAGAGCTTACAAATGATGTAAGGTTAGCCACACAAGTGACCCCTAAGGATGAAGGAAAGAAAAGAAAGAAGAGAGAAGTCACACCAGAAGAGGAAGAATCTTTGTTTGAGGTCCCTGAAAACTTTAAAAAGTATGAGATAGACGATAGAAGAGTCATGGTAAGGATGCCAAGACGTGAGGCACAATTAGGAGAGGCCTATGATAACAAAGAAACCACCAAGAAAATAGTTTTAGCCATGGAAGAAGGAGAAGAGAGATGCACTTACATAGGGCATGACCTGTCAGAAGAAGAGGAGTATGAGTTGATAGCCCTGCTAAGAGAGTACCGAGATGTCTTTGCTTGGAGCTACAAGGACTTCAAAGGTGTAGACCCACACATATGCTCACACACAATTCCCATGACCTCAGACACGAAACCCTCTAAATAGAAGCCATACACGTATAACGATAATTATGCTGCTAAGATCAAAGAGGAGATAGATAGACTGGTAGAAGCTGGATTCATCTATGAAATTGAGCACATTGAGTGGGTATCCCCCATTGTAGTGGTGCCCAAGAAGAATGGAAAGCTACGTGTGTGCATTAACTTGAAGAAGGTTAATGCAGCCACTATTCGAGATAAATATCCGCTTCCTATCACGGAACATCTCTTAGAAAGAGTAGCAGGAAAGGAAGTATACAGTTTCCTTGACAGATTTTCTAGCTACAATCACGTAGCCATAGCTCCCGAGGACCATCATAAGACTGCTTTTGCCACAGAGTGGGGCATATTTGCCTTTAGAGTAATGCCATTTGGGCTTACCAATGCTCCTACAACTTTCCAAAGATTGATGTGTTACATGTTTAAAGAGTTCTTGAGGAAGAATTTAGAGGTCTATGTTGATGATCTCTGTGCTCATTCCAACATTATACAGACACATATACCTGAGCTCTGGAAAATCTTTGACAAATGTAGAGAATATCAAGTCTGCTTGAACCCAAAAAAGTGCAAGATTCTAGGACACATAGTGTCAAAGAATGGCATATCCACTAATGAAGAGAAAGTAAGAGCCATCGCCGAACTACCTAGGCCAAAAAATGTCAAGGAAGTACAAGCTTTTATGGGGCATTGTGGTTATTACCGACGCTCTATACACATGTACGCCATCATTGCCAAGCCTCTATCCGGACTTCTGACTAACTTTGAGTGGACTGATGAATGTGAGGATTCCTTCAATGAGCTTAAACGACGATTATGTTGAGCACCAATCTTGACCACACCAGATTGGAATAAGCCCTTTCATGTTCATGTAGATGCATCCAATTATGCTATTGGATGTGTACTCACACAAGCTAATCGTGAAGGTAATATGCATCTTCCAATTGCCTATGCTAGTAGACAGTTAAATGCAGTTGAACAGAATTATACCACTACTGAGAGAGAGGGATTAGGCATGGTATATGCAGTTAAAACGTTTAGACACTATTTGCTTACAAATAAGTTTAAATTTTTTACTGATCATCAAGCACTGTTGTACTTGGTAAACAAGCCATGCAATACAGATAGATTAGTAAGATGGTTTCTCTTACTGATGGAATAGGACTTTGAGGTTGTGGTGAGGAAAGGGAAGACTCACTTGAGAGCACACCATCTCTCTAGGCTCACATCTGGAGAGGCCCCACAAGGAGTATCAGATGACCTTCGTGATGCTTACTTATTTAATTTGGAAGTTGTACCTCAATGGGCTAAGCCATTAGTGCCAATATTGACATACGGGCCTAACCACCCAGTCAAAAACACTCAAGATAGAGAGGTAGTAAAGGCCCAAAAATACAAGATCATGGCAGGAAGTATGTACAAGCATACAGATCAAGGGATCCTAGCTTGTTGTGTGGAAGAGGACGAGTACGCAAAAGTGGTTGCAATCAGCACATGTAGGTGCATTAGAGCAACACCATTCGAGGCAAAGGACTTTAGAGACACTAAGGAGATTCGGAGTTCATTGGCCTACTATGGAAGCTGATGTACATAAGATGTGTAAAGAATGCCCAATCTGTTGCACTAAACCACCCGTGGAGCATGCCACTCTTTATCAAGTATCCATAGTGCTAGATTCGAGTGAATCACTAGTAGCCTTCCTGAGGATGAAAACATTCCCACAAGATGTGACAGTGGCCAGTCAGAGAAGTCTAGAACAAGAAGCCCTTGATTACTCACTCATTGGTGATAATCTATACAAGCGTGGTAAAGATGGTTACCTTAGACTCTGTGTCCATGAGAGTGAATATTTAAAGATCTTGGAAACTGTTCACCAGGGTGTAGCAGGAGGACATTTTGGACCAGATCGAGTGATTAAAGCAATCCTATTTGCAGGGTTGTGGTGGCCTACCCTTCACATGGATGCACATACCTATGTGAAATGGTGCGATGTCTGTCAGCGAAGTAAGTATCCTATACGCAAAGATGAGATGCCTTTGAAACCGATGATGGGTGGACGTGCATTCTCTAAGTGGGGAATAGACTTTGTTGGCCCTATTAATCCCCCAGCTAAGGGTTCCCATGCTGAATATATCATTGTGGCCACAGACTATCTAACCAAGTGGGTAGAAGTGAAAGCTACCACAAAGAATGATGCTCAAACGAGGGCTAAGTTCTTATTTGAGAATGTGTTCACAAGATACGGGCTACCTATAGAGCTAGTCAATGATAGAGGGACTCACTTCTTGAATGAAGTTATCGAAAATCAACTCCAAGAGTTCTTGGTTTTACACAAGAAGTGTGCCCCCTACCATCCACAAGAAAATGCAAGCAGAAAGCACAAATAAGATTCTATGCAATGTGTTGACTAAATTGGTAGCCAAAAAGTTCACCTACTGGTTTCCTAGAAAGTAGTAGCCAAAAAGTTCACCTACTGGTTTCCTAGAAAGTAGGAAAATCAAAATCTCTACCGAAAGACCAATTCATTTCACGTGCATATGGACGTCTTTTGACACACTTACGAACACAACAAATTCAAAGAATTTTCCATGAACAACCACATTGCGCAATAGTGCTTAAATCATTAGTGCACTCCTTTTGCTTCTCTAATTGGTTATTTCTTGCCAGTCAGGTTGACGCCGTTTCTCTTTTCTACTTCCTCGTATATTAGCTGTACCTTTCTTGCCATTTTTTATGCGTCACATTCTATGTTTCACAATGCGCCATTTTCTACTACGTGATGGCCCATATGCGACCAAGTTGCACGACTGCACACCTCGTCTACGCCAGCGCTTTTCGCTTCTCTGGAATCAACGTAAACATGTTCGACAAAAGGCAGCATCTGTTGTAGTTGTTAAGTCTCCTGAAAAGGTCCAGGAAGAGTATAGCATTGGCGTGATGAACCATTGAATTCAGTACTAGGAATACAAACTTCAACACACGTATAGTCCCTTGAGTGCGAAATCAAAAGTCTATTTTGCTGTATATGTATAGCTGTGGAATGTAAAGCTTTGAATCTTTTGCTTTGCTGGATATGGTCGTCTTGTTTGTACTGTGAAGAATTAGTCTACGATCTTTCATTTTCTCGTTTTTCTTGTAGTACCGTTGAAGTACATTTTTCTCGGCCTTTGTCATGCGTACCAGCAATGTATCATGACCCAATATTTTGTAAAGGGAATTTCATGAACGCAAGACTAATTTCTTTTCCGTCAACGATTTTAAGCAAGTTCGGAAAAGGCAGCATCCATCCCAGCTCCACAGCTTTGTCATCAACATAATGCTGATCCCATCGCGAGACTGGTGTGACATTGCTCCGTCTCTTGACCTCCCGGAATCCAACATGAATTGAAGAATTACATCAAAACGCGGCAAAGCTGGTACAATCCACAAACTTTAGTATCCCCCTTGTAAAACGCGGCAGAGATGGTAGAATGGACAAGCTTTTATGTTCCTCTTGAGAGTTCGGCCTTACAACTTACTCTCCCATAGGCTGAAAAGTTTCTAGAACAAACACTCACACAAAGGGGACAATTTGCAAATACATTCCGAGCTCTTGCCTATTCGAAGAAGAATGGTCCACTATGATTTGGGGATCCATCTGTACTGGACCATTCATGATAATGTTTATGGCCTGTTCAAAGACAATGTAAACATGGTTGAATTGATGGGATTCCAAGAGAGAAGTGCTCAATACTTTAAAAAAATAAAAAAATTCTTTCACATAGTTTAATTCCATGAAAGATATATGACCTACGCTATGAAATGTTCTTTTCTTTTCGGCATGAAATTGTTCATAAAATATGTCGAACTATCACACATTCTTGATATATGATACATGCTTCTAGATCTTGTTATTTACTAAAAATAACATGGGGAAGGTGCACACATGTTTGAATGTGAAGACAAATTAGATAAAAGTAGGAAGGAGTAGAGGTGTCTATTTTTAGAAAAGCTAGGTGCTTGTGTTGATAACCTCGCTATAAAAAGAGTGGTTCTCTTAGTGTAGGTGGCCAAATTGAGTGATTCTTGTTGCGTCATGAAGCTTGCAATTTGTACAATATTTGTCGATAGCCTTTGTACAAAACATAATTAAAAACTTCACAAAACTATGTTTTTTCTCAGATCTACTCTCTTTTGGGTATCTAGTGTCTTGTCAGAGCTTAGATACCTCTCTCCATATTTTCATATCTTAACCAATGTGAGATCCTTTTGAAAGTTCTAATTTGGCATTTTGAAACATGGTTGATCATTAAAGTTTGACAACATATGTTTGATCCTTTGAAGGTCTCATCACTTCTATCTATTCACTTTGATGCTTACAAGTTTTTTAATGTAACATTGTGGTATCAAAGCTATTTTTTCTATCAGATCTTTCAAAATGCTTAATGAATTTTGGTTTTCGTTTACAACAATTCAGCATGGTAGATTTGAGTGCATCTATTGAAAAATTATTGGATGGGAGAAATTAACTCATATTGGAATTTTGAATGAAGTCTTATCTAATTTATAAAGGCCTCTGTAGATTAATGATGGGTACAAAATTGAAGCAAGTAATACTAGAAGTTCCCACACAAGCAATTTGAACAAGAGAACAACAAGAATGAACCGAAAGAGACATGAGAGTTCTATTTATTGTATCACAAATAGTTTCGAATACTATGTTTGGACATATAAGATGTTTCAATCTCAATAGAGAAGCTTGAGAGTCTCAAGAAAGGTTATCTGCGACTACCAATAGAGTGAGACCAACACAATATATCGGTGAGCTAGCAACATAAGGAAGAAGTGATGAAAATGAGTTAATGACTATATTCTTGAGGTGAAATCTCTTATTGAAGCATTAGCCTCTATTGGTGCATCTCCTAGTGAGGATATTAAGTTTAGCAAGTTAAATGGCTTGAGAGAAGATGAAAGATGGAAGTATTTTATTACATCTATCATGACTCGAGAGAATCTATCATCCTTGAAGATTTACAACACTTATGATGATTAAAGAAATCAACATAGAGGATAGAAAATCTTTTCATTCTCAAAGAGCTAGTCAAGGAGAAGCTCTTTATCCTTCATCAAATATAGTTAATTGTAGAGTAAATTGAAGATCAAGAGGAAGATTCAACAACAATGCAAGAGGAAGAGGAAGCATTAATGCTACTAGAGGAGGGTGTAAGATACAAGAATGTCAAAAAAATCAGTCAAATAAGCAAGGTAACTTGTAATTTCTATGGTAAAGTTGTTCATTATGCTAGGGATTGCCTCTCCAACCCAAATAGAAGAGGGGCACTTAGAGGATGAAATAGAGGAAGAGGCAAAGACCACATGCATCAAAACAACAACGTAGTGCAAGATGCGGCTCCAACAAAAAACCAAAATATTCTTATGGACATGAACAGAGAAACACACAAGGGGAAGGTAAACAACAGATCTTGTTATGTAGATAGTGGTTGCTCAAACTACATAAGTTATAAATACAGTCACAAAATATTAGCTTATGTGAAATTGCTGAGCAATTTATTGAGAGGAACAATTTTCGCAAGTTCGAAAAAGGCAGCATCCATCGTAGCTCCACAGCTTTGTCATCAACTAGTATGGCATTGGATTGTCTCTTGACCTCTTGGAGTCCAACATGAATTGAAGAATTACATCAAAACAAAGCAAAGCTCGTACAATCGACAAACTTTAGTATTCATCTTGTAAAAGGCGGCAGAGAGGGTAGAATCAACAAGCTTTTATGTTCCTCTTGAGAGTTCAGCCTTAGAACTTACTCTCCCATAGGTTGTAAACTTTATAGAATAAACAGTCACACAAAGGGGACAATTTGCAAATACATTCTAAGCTCTTGCCTATTCAAAGAAGAATGTTCCACTATGATCTCGGGATCCTTCTCTATTGGACCATCCATGATAATGTTTGTGGCGTGTTCAAAGACAATGTAAACTTGGTTGAAATTATGGGATTCCTAGAGAGAAGTGCTCAATACTTATAAAAAAAAAACTCTTTCATATAGTTTAAGTCCATGAAAGATATATGACCTAGGATATGGAATGTCTTTTCCTTTTTGGCATGAAATTGTTCATAAAATATTTTGAACTATAACACATTCTTCATATATGATACACAAATGCAACCTCTAAAGTCGGTTTTAGGCCTCTAGATCTTGTTATTTAGTAAAAATAACATGGGGAAGGCGCATACATGTTTAAATGTGAAGACAAAGTAGATAAAAGTAGGAAGGAGTAGAGGTGTCTATTTTTAGAAAAGCCAGGTGCTGGTGTTGCTAGCCTCTCTATATAAAAAGTGGTTCTCTTAGTGTAGGTGGCCAAATTCAGTGATTCTTGTTGCATTATGAAGCTTGCAACTTGTACTATATTTATCGATAGCTTTTTTACAAAACATAATTTCTCACGAAATAGAGTTTTTCTCAGGTCTACTCTCTGTTGGGTATGTGGTGTCTTGTCAAAGCTGGCCAAATAAGCAAAGTAACTTGTAATTATTACGGTAAAGTTGATCATTATGCTAGGGACTTCTTCTCCAACCCAAATAGAAGAGGTGGGTTTAGAGGATGAAAAAGAGGAAGAGGCCAAGACCACATGCATCAAAACAACAACGTAGTGCAAGATGAGGCTCGAACACAAAACCAAAACATTCTTATGGACATGAACATAGAAACACACAAGAGGAAGGTAAAAAATAGAGCTTGTTATGTAGATAGTGGTTGCACAAACCACATGAGTTATAGATACAGTCACAAACTATTAGATTATCTGAATTTTCTAAGCAATTTATGGAGGGGAATAATTTTTGTAAGGAGATGATTTTGTACAATGCTAGTTGAGAGATAAAAAAAACTAAATGTGAGGACTCAGCCCAAGAGTCGCATAATTGTTTACCTCATAAATAAACAAATGTAGCACATCATATAAGAGTTACAATGTAGTATGAAGTTGCACAATCACACAATAAAGGTATTCTAAATGTTGATGGTATAGAGATATATGTAATGGTAGAAGTTCAAGTAACTCACACTTTAACACAAATTTCTATAGATGTTGAAGATGCTCACCAATCTAAAAATTAACTCAATAAGGCTGAAGTAGTAGCAAAGAAGATTGGTTGTTTTGCTCTTATGGAGATTGATGCGACAAAGAAGATTGGTTGTTTCGCTAGGTGTGAGCCCTAGGCTCACTCTCTCTTATGTTCTTGAAGAACCAGTATTTAGGAGGTAGTATCTTCTATATTTTAGTTATACATTAGGTAAAAATGTTAGTCTTGTTTTAAAGATTTGAAATGGCATGAAAGATTAGATAAAGAATATATATTTATGTGTGAGCGTAGTTCCTTTTTGAGTATCAACTAAAGTAGGCTACCTTCTAAAAGCAGGGAATACCTCATGCTTAGACTTCATAGGATATACCCAAAATTTTTAAGTAGCAGCCTCTATGAAAAGGACAAAATAAAGAGAGCCTCTATGTGAAGTTTTGTTCTCGGGTTCGCGGTATGTTTATAACTCGCTGTCGGTATAGGCGTCGGTATGGGTGTCGGTATACGCGTCGGTAACTCCCAGTAAAGTACCGACGCCTATACCGGCGCATATACCGACCCATATACCGGCGACTGCGGGCAACACCGACGATCCATTTGAAAGGGTCATACCGACGGTCACTTGACCGTCGGTATCTCTAAGTGACATTTTCCGAGGCCCATACCGACGCCGACTATGACCGTCGGTATATACAGCGTCGGTATGCCCCTCATATGTTGTAGTGGAAATGAGAAAGAGAAGAGATAGAGTGGCTAGAAGATAGGCAAAGAAAGAGAGATATAATGGGAGAGAGAGAGAGACGATAGGAATTTGTAGGTGCGGGGGAGAACCAGAGGAGAGAGTTTACGGAGATGAAGTGAAGAGATAGAGCATACCTTCCTAGACTGAGCTTGAGCAGGGCTCCAGCATAAGAACAAGGTAAGAAGTTAATTATCTCATTGCTTCAATACGTTATCAATATTGCTTGATCTGTTGTAGTATGGGAGCCGTTGATCTTTCTTCATGTTTTGAGAGTCTTTGTATCAAATCAACGCCCTTAGCGCTGATTTCTACATAGTAGGAAAACAATCGGCAACGCTAGCATTTAGTAGTCGAGAGGACAACATTCTCCCAAACCCCACCTAAAAAATGTTTTGCTCCTGAGTTTTGACCACGTCGATTCTCGTGATTTTATGTTTCTCATTTGCATGACGATTCCTTCGCTTCTTCATATGGGGGGTCTTCACTTGCACGAGGAGCCACTGGGTTCCATGAGCCAACGAGAATTGTTGATAGGTTGAAGTTCGAAGCGTAGAATTGTTGATAGGTTGAAGCGATGAGGCTACGGGTGCTGTTCAATAGTTAGATTGCGGAGCTCATGGAAGACTAGGTTAGGTTAAGAACAGGTAATAACATTGCACTTCAAAAGGAAATAAAGGTTGAAAAAAGTTTATCCCCATTCAAGCACACACCTACGAATGTGACCAAGAAGTTATGTTAAACGTTATGTTAAACGTATGTTAAGGATGTAATAACCAAGAAGTTATGTTAAACGTTATGTTACCATCATATTAATATCACTCCGTAGAATAAAAATTATTAGAAGTTATGATAAAAGTTAAATTCATCACTCTCGATGTCCATGGGCGTATCATGGTTTCGAAAATCTACATGCCCTACTTCGATTCGTGTTAAACGGATCCTACTTAGATTAGGCATGGTGTACATCCCCCTTCTTTGTATCTAAACATAATGTGTCATTAGATGTGGTGTCGATCCGCCTTCCTATGGGACCGTGGGGGATGCGTCTACCTTACAATGTTGTGTAATGAGTTATTTCTATTTTTTGTATGAATCAAAGACGCAAGTGTAGCATTTTTCCACTAATTGAATTTTCATTGCTACGAGAAGATGTTTCATGAGGGCTGTTGTACTTAGTTGACTTGAAGGCTCTTACCACTATTTATATGGACAAATGAACCGAGTCCTCAAATACCTGTTCCAAAAACTTAATTATTACTTGAATAGCATGATAAACTTTCTCAAATGTATCTTTAAATAGAACATAATTTCTACAACGGTGTCCAAATTTCTTGTTATGGAAACATGAGGGGTGAAGCTATTTCAAGTATTGCTTATTTTCTGATATTGTAGAGCTCTGTGGTTACCCAAAGCATAAGTCATAGTCCTTACCATTTGCCTAACAATATGTATAGGACATGTGAAACCTTCCAAGAAATAAACTGCAACACCAGGGGTACTGGGCCATCCAAATATTGAAGATGAATTGGTCCAACCCACATATGGCATGGTCGCGTATTCATATTTACTTGTAAAGTCACATCCAAAGTGAAGGGTGGACAATCTGACTAAATAAGTATATTTACCATCAGTATATTTATCATATGATATGATATGATTGGATTCTTCATTGAGAATATACAACTTTCCAAGATGCCAATTATAATCATATGCTCAACAAATGCCATAGTGTTTAGATCCTTGGATTCCCAATATCTTCTATTCATGTATTTCATTTCGTACATTTGTAGCTTTAAATGAGTTAGCTGAGATTACCACATATGATAGAAGATGGAAAGTAAGTTAGTTGAACATAATACATATGGTAGAGTATGGATTAAGTATAGTTCAGAATTAAATAGAAATATTTATTTGCATGCAATAGTTATCCTGATGACTTGAAAAAAAACATAAAAAAGATGACAAAATGTAAGACACTGCAAAGAAGTGTAAAACATATATTTTTATCATGCGTCTTGTTGAAACTAATAGTAGCGTAACGAACTAGATACATGTTGGGACATCTACAAGATTAACTCAAGGATCAAATAGCTAGATTAGAATCCGTTCTTTTCAAAATCAGAATCAACATTTCATTTGGGAAAGAAAACAATCTGAATATAAAACTAAAACTAACTACTCTAGACACTCCAAAAAGTCGTGAATAATGCAAATATTGAACAGACGAAAGACCTTGAGACTTCTCATAAGAGCATTGCCAAAGTCCCAAAAGAACCAAGTCAATAACTGATATCAGTAATGTAGAAGTATTGTTCTTTATAGTCGATCATATAACGCTGAAGTTGCGTTTTAATCAATTCATCCAACAGCCTTCATCATGAATGATAACATACAAATTCCATATCTTCTTCAAATGATACATCCAAGACCATAATGAAGAAACCTCATAATTAGAGATCCACCCAAGAAAATTTTTTAACTTGAATTATGTACTCTTGAAACAACATCAACCTTCTCTAGGCATGCTTGTGTGAATACTTGTTAATTAACGAGGACAATCTTCTACAACATCCGTGAAGAAAGGGGAAATAGTTGTATACATCATAATTTCTAAGTCATGGTTCATCTTAATTATGCTACTAATTTTTTTCTCTCTTTTTCAAATGATGATAAAAGCGCCCACCCGAGACATTCCATATTCATGAAGCAGGGAGGAATTTTAATAAATTAATTTAATCTTGGCCTCAATTTCAAGCCCTTATGAAGGTTTACATAGCTGCACAACGTTTATTCGTCTACTCTATTTGAAGCGCTCATGAAGCTTTACATAGCTATACCACTTTAGCACTCTGAGTAAGTAGACATTCGATCCAATAATAGGAGCAAAAATTGTGGCTTTCTTCCCTTGTATCTTGCTCAGCAAATCATAAACAAAATGTATTTGGAAGACAAATGACACTTCCCTAAAAGAAATCACCCATAGGCCCCTATTGTTCAGAGAATTTCATTAACATGAAAGTTCTGCTTAGAACTTCATACTAAACCAAGAACATAGACTTTGCCAGATCCAAGCATAATCTGTATGCTTGGCATTTACCAAAGCATAATCATAATCCATTTATGTGATCCACTTGACCAAAAGCATAATCTGTATTCTTGGCATTTACCGAAGCATAATCATAATCCATTTATGTGATCCACTTGCCGAAGAGAGACCAAAAAATCATCTAAGAAAACTCTCATGAATGTGATAAGATAGGGGCACTGCTAGAGCATATGCTGAGCATTGCAGAGTCCAAAACAAAGTACCATACACGCAAAGAATCCCAAGAAAGTAATAAAAAGCTATTTTTGGGATGCCTCCAATAGCCATGCACAGCTGGTTGTAGCTACTATAACCATCCCAGAATTAATAAATATCATGCCTAGCAATATCATCAAACATGCTATCAAGGAAAGGGAGGGGAAAAACATGAGGTACAGTAGCTTTATTAAGTTTTCTTTAATTAACATAGATATGAAGCTTCTTGTTCTTCTTAGGAATGATGACTATGTGTAATATCCACTCTTCATGCTCCATTGGGATAATAAAGCCAACTTTCAAGAGATGGTCAATTTCCTCTTTGACTAACTGCGCATAATGTGGGTTCATACAGTAACTTGGTTGCCTAGTTGTTTTTGTATCCGCTTGTAGAACTATCTCGTGCTGATAAATATGAGGGTCGATACCTTTCATATCTTTGTAATCCGAAGTGAAGACATCCTCGAGTTCCATCAGTAGTTGAAGCTATTTTTTCCACATGTCTTCATTAAGCTAGTTAGAGCTTATGTTCTGTACTCAAATTATAGGTACAATTTGGTGTTCACTAATATATTGTTGAGATCTCTTATACTCTAATTCTAGTGAGTTTGGAATAGCCTCATCAACAGGGTCTGCTAGGAGAGACATATGTTCAGGTAGGTGGATACTGTTTATGGCATAGGTCATCATACATGCAGACAGAGACCATCAATCCAAAAGTGCTTGGGAATCCAATAATTCTAAGGACAAGAAATTATAATTTTCTCATCTAAATTCACCCTCTCTATCATATATCAACCCCTCCATCATATGTAGAGGTTTTTGCAATGTGGTAAGATAGGGGCACTTCTGGAACATATGCAGAGCATTAGAGAGCTATTTTTGGGGTCTCTCCAATATCCATGCACAATTGGTTGTAAACATTATAACCATCACAGAATGAATGAATTTCATGCCTAACAACGTCATCAAGCATGCTATCAGGGAAAGGGAGGGGAAAAGCATAAGATATAGTAGCTTTATTAAATTTTTGTTAAGTAACATAGATATGAAAATTCTTGTTCTTCTTACGAATGATGACTATGTGTGATATCCACTTTGCATGCTCCATTGGGATAATAAAGTCAACTTTCAAGAGATGGTCGATTTCCTCTTTGACTAATTATGCATAATGCTAGTTCATATAGTAACTTGGTTGCCTAGTTGCTTTTGCATTCAATTGCAAAACTATCTAGTGTTCATAAATATGAGGGTAATCCTGAGTGAAGACATCCTTGAGTTCCATGAGTAGTTGAAGTTGTTTTTTCTACTCCTCTTCATTACATTTGGCACTAATTTTAACCAGTTTGGGCGTATCTTCCATACCCAAATTATAGGCTACAAGTTTCTCTTCACTTATATATTGTTGAGATTACTTATCCTCTAATTCTAGTGAGTTTAGAATAGCCTCATCAACAAGACCCTCTAGGACAAACATTTGTTTAGGTAGGTGGATACTGTTTATGGCATAGATCATTATACATGCATACGAAGACCATCAATCCAAAAGTGGTTGTGAATCCAATACTTCTAAGGATAATAAATTAGAATTTTCTCACACACATTCACCCTCTTCATCATATATGAACCCATCCATCATATGCAAAGGTTTTACAATGTGTGGAAGTGCATGCAATTTCGTTGATCTCATTGTATCTAGAGGTACTCAATACGAATCAACAAATGCTCAAAGAGAAAAGAGATAGGATGGCTAGAAGATAGTCAAAGAAACAGAGATAGAATCAAGGGATCGAGAGCATAGGAATGTGAAGGAGACACTTCCATACACATATGAGTTTGTATGGATGTGTATACATACATGTGTGTATGCATGTAGGTGAATCTATATTTATGTGTATATGTATATGTGTGTTGGAGGATGCATCTATATGTGTGTGCACGCATCTCCATGCGGTAATGCATGTATATTTGTGTATGTATGCATTTGTGTAGCTATTTGTGTAGAAGCGAGATAGAGAAGAGATAGAGTGGCTAGAAGATAGTCAAATAATGAGAGATATAATGAGAGAGAGAGAGAGGAATTTATAGGTGCAGGGGAGAACCTGAGGAGAGAGTATAGGGAGACAGAGTGAAGACACTACAAAGAATACGGGTGCATAACAACGATTAAGGGGACACAATTTCATCACTATGAAATTGCAAAAATCATGGCAAGAAGCATCGAGCATGGACCATCAATTAAACGAGGAGTTAATCGATGTTTTTTTTTACATGTGGCATGAGGGGATGTGCGATGCTTGCATAAAGCTTCCCTGAAGTGACGATTTGAAAAAGCATCACCTAAGCGATGCTTTTTTATGTCGCATAAGAGACATTACTAACATCCCTTATGTGATGCCGATTCTAGTGATTTTTACGATGCCTTACCATCACTTACACGACGGTCCATTGAAGAAAAGAACTTAAAACATTGGAGGCTCTTCGATCAGCATGTTCACCCATCTGATCAAAGAGCTCTCCAACATTTGCAATTGCGTTGTGCTTACGAGCTGAAACAAGTATATGCAAAATTGTTGTTTCACCTAATCTCTATATTATTGTCTCTGTCTATCCCTATTTCTCTCTTTCTATGTCGTTCTCTCTTTGAACTCTCTCTCTTTCTCTCTCTCTCTCTGTCTCTTCTCTCTCTCTCTCTCTCTCTCTCTCTTTATTGCAGGTTATTCAAGAAGCTAACCAAGCAAAAAGTATGGCTAACTATTGTAAGTACAATTTCCATTCTTTGTATATCATTTGAATTATATTATTTTCATTAGTTAGCATACTCACACTTATTGATATGCACATATACACTTATACATGATGAAGATGCACGTTCACACAGATACACATGCACATACACACAGATATATACACACACATACACGTGCATATACACTTACACATACACACACATACACATGCATATGCACAAACATTTCTACAACCACATAAAAAGACTTGCATGCATACATTATTGCATATATACATACACATACACACATTAACATATACTTAAATACATGTATATGCACATCCACATGCATGCACATTCACATGCATGCACATGGTTGCAAATGGAAATGCATCCACATGCACATGTATGTCTCATACATATACACATGCATATCTATACAGTTGTATATGTTTATACACATACACATACATATGCACATATGTATATATACACACATACACATATATACACATATATATGCACATACATCACACATACACGCACACACACATGCACATACATACATATACACATGTACATGCACATACACACATACACATACACTTACACATATACATGCACATACATATAAACACATATACACATGCACATGCACATACTCATATACAAATGTATACACTTACACATGCACATGCACATATACATGCACATACATATAAACACATATACATGCACATACATATAAACACATATACACATGCACATGCACATACTCATATACAAATGTATACACTTACACATGCACATGCACATACAAACATATACATACACATACACATACATACACATATACACTTACACATGCACTTGCACATACATGCATATACACATATACATATGTACATAAATTTAAATACACACACATATTACACACATATATATACATGCACATACGTACACACATATGAATGAATTATATAATTAAAGTACTAAGACACATGCTTAATATAGAAAATAATAACATTCAATACAACAAAACTTTTCATTACTTAATACCATACACACAATTCAAACCATAACTGAAATAAACTATATATATATATATATATATATATATCAATGTAAATACATATAATCCAGTGTCATAATAAAAAATCCTAATCATCATCATGATCATCATGATCATCATCATCAACATCAGCATCATGATCATCTTGATCATCCTCATCCTCATCATCATGATCACCCTATGATGATCGAGATTGTCCCTCCTATGTCTGTCTCTCCACCTCATCCATATTTGCCTCTACATAATACTCTTGTATTACATATAACAGACATAAATAAGTAAAACAATTAAAACATCCATAAAGTAAAATAATTATATAAAAGTTTAATAATTCTCACAAAGACATCTAGATGATCTCGCATATACTCACTCAAATGGCAATATCCAAAATGTGTAGCATACTCAATTTTTTGTGTCATAGGATATCGGCCATAATCCTTTTGCTGCATTGAAACAAAGAAAACAGATTAGTTTCTTGCATTTTAACTAAAATAAAAAATATACTCACAATAACATATATACTTACAAATGTAGCTACAAAACCATGATGGCCCATTTGGACTAGGTGCAATGTATGGCCCGACTGAACTCTCTTCTTTGCAGTAGCCTGTTTATTTAGGAAAAAAACAAATACATAAATTAAATGTAAAAATTACTAAAATATATGAAAATTATAAATCTAAACTATTAATTTGTATACCTCGTGTTGAGGAAATGACTCCTAAAGATGTAGCTATCTACGAAAAAACTGGCATGTCTCAAGTGGTATGTTAGATCGCCTCTTATTATTTTCCACCATACAATATCTCCTGTTAATTTAATCTCAAACAAGACAAAAGAAATCAGAATATATACACATATATACACACATACACATACACATACCCACATACACATATACATGCAAACATATACACATATATATATATATATGCATACATATACACATATACATACATATAACATAAACACACATATACATATCCACATTTATACGTACACACGCATGCATATACACTCATTCATACAAAAGACATGCATTTATCCCACAATAATGTGTGTTTGTGTATATGTGAATACGTGGGTATGTGTAAATGTGTATATCTGAACATGTGTGTATGTGTAAATATGTATATGTGAATGTTTATGTATGTAAATAATCAGATTATTAATATCAAATACCATTATTTGTAGATTATGATCAATCAGATGGAACTCCACCACCGGCTCCTCATCGTGCAAGGACTATATATTGTAAGTATATCAAATATTTAATTTTAAATATATTTGATGGATACATAACTTATATATTTTTTTGTTTCTTTTGATAATCAGATTCAGATAAATCAAAGGGCACTCCATCAACTCCTACCCATGCAACGACTTCACATGTGTCCTTCGATAAGAATTATGATGAATTTTACTATCAAGAGCATATTATATGTTGGTGTAACTCTTGTTATGGCACGTATCAAAGACCACGATTCAAATGTATTGAACATGAGGCAGAGTATGGTACTTTTGAGCATGCACCATCACCTGATCAACGTGATAATGTTTGGGTATGTATTTTTCTATGAATTAATGTCATTATTTTATGTAAAAACCATATATGAAATCAAATTACTTTTGATAATAGGAATACTTACTGGATGATGATGACGATGATGATTTTTTTCTCATAACATTAATATACCTTGTACATGTCATGGACTTGTTGTTCATCAATTACAAGCACATGTTTCTAGAAATAATGTACCTCCTAGTTTAGAGATTGAAACGGCTGGAGATTATCCATTGCCAGCTCGTGATCCTTCTGTAGTACAAACATATGATATAAGAAGATATGGAGGATGGAATAGAGGACCACTTCCTTTAGCTGGAGAGGTTTTCAACTTTTGGGGTAATCGCTATATGATTGCTTCATGTGCTATTACTAATGTTGGTCGTGGTATCTTTGTTGTAGAGGATTTGTATGTGCCTCCGAACTCTGAAGTCACTCTTATGTCATTTTATGGTCCTATATATGGATGGGAAGATTGGCATCGACTTGCACATTATGTTCAAGGCATGAGTACTTATGGAATATGGTTTAATGTAGCATCCCTTACTAGTAGAAGAGCTTTGTGTTTAAAGTTTAATTCTATTCATTCTGGGAATACTAATGAATTTTATTCATGTGTGTAGATTCCAACATATTATGTTGATAATATTCCTCCACACCATTCATAATTTCTAGTAAGATCTCATTTATCAGAAGCTTAATATGAGGAGGCTACACAAAAGTGATCCTGTGGAATATGAAAGGTTGAGAGATCTATATTCAAAAGAAGATAAAGCACAAGATTTGTGCGACAATGATGAAGATGATGACATGGCCAATTTTATTGAGGATTCGTATCAAAACGACCGTGAGAGCATTGATATTTCAAAAAATCAGAAATCTCTTCGAGAAGAATGTCTAAAGCATGTATATGAAGGAAGTTGTTTAACACGACTAAGTGCGAGCTTACTTATTCTCAATCTTCAAAATTGTTATGGATGGAGTAATGTATCAGTTGGGACACTATTAAGGTATAAGTTTCAATTTTCTATCTATGTATCTATCTATCTACATATACATATATATATATATATATATATATATATATATATATATATATATATATATATATATATATATATATATATATATACATGCATATATAAACATCCACATAATATACATGAATGTATACACACATATAAACATACACACACATATACACATGTTATGAGAGTAAGGTCAAATTATACATACCTGTATCGAATGAAGATGTTTTGTCCATCTAGCCTTTAGAGTTATCCACCGAACCTTTAGAATCTTCTTGACACATATGTTTCTCCTATTTTAGTCCACCTAATACCTATGTTGCTAACTCTTTTGCATACAATTATTAAGTATCATTTAGCTATGAAGTAATTACGTCATTAGGGAGGATCAAATTTATCTTGAAGATTTTGAAGGTTGGAAAAATAATTTTAAAGGATGGGTGGAAATAAAGTGTCCATTCAATGCACGTTTTTATTTTTACTTTAGCTAAGGTAAGAACAAGAACTTCCTTTAAAACTATTCATGCATCTTTCAAAATATTCACGATAAATTTGATACTCCCAATTTAATAATGGCTTAATACCTCCATAACTAACTAATACTTTATATTTTTTAACAATTTAGCAAGAAAGGTAATAGATTGACTATAAAATGGGAGAAAACCATACGATTCAATGGTACGGATATGAAAATCTCCACACCACAATATACAAAAAAAATTCAAAACGAAATCAAATATACACAGCTACTTGTGCATACATAAATATATATACATACATACACATTCATACATATATACACATACATACATACATACATACATACATATGTATACACACATACATATACATATATGCATACACATACCCATACATATATATACAAACATATACACCTATAAATCACATATACATACATATATACATATACACATACACATATGTATATGCATGCACATGCATATACACATCCACATACACACACATAAGCATACATACATATAAAATTATATGTATATATATATATATATATATATATATATATATATATATATATATATATATATATATATATATATATATATATATATGTGTGTGTGTGTGTGTGTAATTTTTTTATGTTTTTTAAATATATCTTTTTTGATGAAGTTACACGTTATTATCAGAAAAGTTTTTACCAAGTCATAATATTCTTCCTACCTCACATGATGAAATGAAGAAGATAATCAACAATCTTGCTATAGATTACCAATGTATACATGCATGTCCTAATGATTGAATATGCAGACTCTTTGAGATGTCCCAAATGTCAATCTCCTCGATATAAGGATGAAGAAGATAAAATCCCAGAAAAGATATTGACACATTTTCCATTGGCTCCACGGATTAGAGATATGTTTCAAAGCCCTATCAAAGCTTTTGACATGGGGACATGATCATAAAAGTACTTGGAATAATCAGAATTCCTCGGGATAGTGTTGCTTTTCAACATATTGATTCTACATGGCCTGAATTTAGACAAAATCCATAGAATCTAAAGTTAGGAGTTGCGTTAGATGGGGTTAATCCATTCTCCATGAAATCTAGTAAATGGGCAACATAGCCTGTGGTAGTCATAAACTGCAATATTCTGCCATGTCTTAGCATTAAAAAGGAACATTTGATGCTTTAAATTTTAATATCAGGCAAAAGACAAGTGAAAGATATGAATATATATCTTGCTCCTCTCATTGACGATCTCCAAGAGTTATGGAGAGGTAATAATGTCATTGATGTATCGAAAAGCATCAATGAAAGACATATTATGGTTCGTGGTATTGTGGCTTGGACTATTCAGGATTTTCCAAGATATGGTGTTTGTTTAGGTATTGATGTATTTTTTTTATTCAATGTATAATTGTATGCGTATATGTGTGTGTATGTCTCTTTATGTGTGTGTGTGTAAGTGTATGTGTGTATCTGTTTGTATGTGTGTGTATCACCGGGACATTTTTTTCCCTCTTTAGGAGGTTTTTTTCCCCCGGCTTCTATATACACCTATTGCCCTAATGGGCCACTTATCTTTGTACATTCTCTAGTAATACATTCAGTATTGTGTGTTTGTGCTCCAAGCTTCCTCTACTTCTTTATGCTGTTCGCGAGCTTCCGCAGACGTCTAACTCCAACAACTAGGATGAGAGCATGTCGTCACTTCATCTAGGGCGCCGTCGACACTCCTCTGTTTGCAGTCTCAGATTCACACGAAATTTTGTGAGCATACTCAGAGTGTTTCAGAGATCAAAACTGCTTTGCTTTGTGGTGCCGAAATCGCGATCTGAACTCGTTTCGGCCTCCGAACGCATTATCGCAGTGCTTGTGCAGGCTATTTTATCTTTTTGTGCCAAAGGTATGTACCAGTTTCTGTTCGCCAGTTTAAGCATCTTGAAGTCTGCTATAGGTCTAGTAGAACTCGTCTAGGCAGTTCTGTTCAACTTTTTGAGATACAGTCAATTTTCTGCATCAAGGTATTTTAGTCACCGGCCATGGCTGAAAGCAGTGATGTATTCCGTATGTTGGCTGTTGAGGATAAGTTGGATGGTACCAACTACCCATTATGGGCTTATATGATGCGACATGTTTTGGTTGCAAAAGGATTGTGGAACATTGTGCAGGGTGTTGAAAGATGTCTTGTTACACCTGTAAAGACAGGTACTTCAAATACAGGTGCTGGAGCTGATGAAGATGGTGTCGAAGATGATATTCCGCAGATTCCTGTTCGTGCTGCTGTTTCTGTTGCACCTACTGCAGAGCAGATTTGTTGGGATGGCAGAGATGCCCAAGCACATGCATTGATAGCTTTGTCTGTCAAACATGCCATTATTCCTCATATTCGCTCTTGCAGAATAGCTAGGGATGCTTGGGATACACTTACCACATTGTACCAAGCTAGGAATGAGGCTCGTGTTGCTTACCTCTGAAAACAATAGGAGAGTGAGCACATGAATGAAGGTGATTCTATGGAGAGTTTCCTAACGAAGATCAAAGATTTGAAGGAACAATTGATTTCTGTTGATGAGGTTATACTAGATAGCTCACTTGTGCAGACCGTTCTGAATGGTCTTCCTGATTCATATCAGAGTTCTGCTTCTACTCTTGGGTTGATGATGAAAGGCAATCCGAATGCCTTATCATTTGAGGAGTTAGTCTCTGTTCTGTTGCAGAAAGATCAGTCTAGACAGAACAGGTCCATTATGCGTGTTGCAGATCAAGCTTTCTTGGCTAGTCAGAAGGGCAAAGGAAAATGGAGCTCTTCTACTAGTAAGCAGAAATCTACAAATGCTGCACATTTGAAGAACCAGGATAAAGATGAGAAGAAATCAGAAAAGAAAAAATTGTTTTGCAAGTACTGTAAAGGGAATGATCATATCATAAAGAACTGCCCAAAACGGGTTGCAAAAGAGGCAAAGAAAAAGGAGGCTGGAATGGTTGTTGCAGAAGCCTCTACACCAAAAATAGAGTCTGCTAATCTTGTGCAGGAAGAAGAATGGGCGTTTACTACTGTTTGCAGTTTTGACCCATCTTCTTATGAGCAGTGTATGTCTGCAGTGGACTCACATGTTCGGTACTTTGACAGTGGGGCGACCAAACATATTACCTCGCAGTGCAATTTCTTCTCTTAACTCGAGCCTGCCCCTACAGGGAATACTGTCACATGCACCAACAACTCCTCTTATCCTGTTATGGGAGTTTGTAAGATCATTGTAAGGAATTGAACTCACAACCTCTTGGTTAGGAATGTGATGGGCTAACCACTTGCCCCAAAAGCCATGGTTGAGGATTACTTCCTAATCCTCTCTCTTAGGGTGTGGTTCAACCATCTCCTACCAGGATTATGTTACATTCTTCCCCCCTTGGTCGATCATTGTCCTCAATGATCTACTCTTGTATCCCTCTAGCCTCGGTAATCAGTCCCTTGAACCCCTAGGTGCCCTTGAATTGATGTCCCTCAACCTCGCACAGTTTCTTGAACCTTGTTCGCAACCTTGGTCTCTTGAACCCTTGCTCTCAACCTTGGTGTCTTGAACCTTCTTGTTCGCAACCTTGGTGTCTCGAGCCCTTGTTCTCAACCTCAGTCTTGAACCTTGTTCTCACCCATGCTTGGTATCTTGAACACTCAATCAAGTGCCACCCAAGGATTCCCAAGGAATTCACACTTCCAAGCTAGCTCATTGGAAAGTTCGTTCTGAGAGCTTTCCAACGGTATATTACACGCCTCAATCCGACCTACGGATTGAGAGATACACCCCAATCATTGTAAGGTCCATCCTTGAAACCGACGCGCGCCTTCCACAATTCCTACCCTTTCACATGGTAGAGTGCCCAAGCGCCTTTTTTAGAGGCCATTGGATCATTCCACTTTGCCCAAGCCTACTTCCTAGGCTCTGATACCAATGTAAGGAATTGAACTCACAACCTCTTGGTTAGGAATGTGATGGGCTAACCACTTGCCCCAAAAGCCATGGTTGAGGATTACTTCCTAATCCTCTCTCTTAGGGTGTGGTTCAACCATCTCCTACCAGGATTATGTTACAATCATTCTGACAACTCCTGATGGTAGTTCTTTCACCTTGTCAGATGCTTTATTTGTGCCAGGGATCAAGAAGAATCTGTTATCAGTTTCTGCATTAGCCAAGATTGGCTTGGTTGTGAAATTTGTTGATGACAGGTGTACAATTCATGATCTATCAAATGGTGATGTGATTATTGCTTCTGGCATTTTATGTCGTGGGCTGTATAAGCTCATAGACTATGAAAGATCTATGAATGATTCGGCATGTGCAGTTCATGATTCTCAGGCTATGTCAGATGCAAAGCTTTGGCATGCACGCTTTGGTCATCTGAATTTTGCTAGTTTGCTACGCCTGCAGAAATCTGATATGGTGCTTCTTTGCCCAAGCTTGAGGCACCTGGAAAACATGTATGTGAAGGCTGTATTTTGGGCAAAATGTAGCCTTCCTCCTTTCCAAAAGATGGTTCAGTTCGGGCTACGCAGAAATTGCAGCTTATACATAGTGATGTATGTGGTCCTATGCAGACACCCTCTTTTGGGAATTACCTTTACTTCGTGACTTTCATTGATGATTTTTCCAGGCTTGCATGGGTATATCCACTCAAAGCAAAGTCTGAAGTGTTCATGTGCTTCAAACAGTTTTTGGTTTTGGCTGAAAATCTGTCAGCATGTAAAATGGGCACCCTCCATTTTGATCGAGGGGGGGAATATATGTCTTCTTCAAACAGTTTCTGGTTTTGGCTGAAAATCTGTGAGCATGTAAAATGGGCACCCTCCGTTTTGATCAAGGGGGGGAGTATATGTCTTCTAATTTTAATGCATTTCTCACTGAACATGGCATAAAACACCAGTGTACAGTGCCGTATATACCTCAACAGAATGGAGTTGCTGAACGAAAGAATAGGTCACTCATGGAGATGGCGAGGTGCATGGTCAAGAGTCAGGCTTTATGACATAGTTTCTGGCTTGAGGCTGTCATGTGTGTAGCATATGTACTGAACAGGTGTCCCACTAAAGCGCTGCAGTCTATCACTCCATATCAGGCTTGGCATGACCGCAAGCAATCAGTTGCTCATTTGCGTGTTTTTGGTTGTTTGGCATATGCATTAGTGCCTGAACAACATCGAAGAAAATTGGACGATAAGGCAGTAAAATGTATTTTTGTTGGGTACTGTTCTGAAAGTAAAGGCTATCCTCTGTATCATCCACAGACTAAATGCATTCTGGTTAGCCGTGATGTTGTTTTTGTGGAAGATGCTATTCAGCCATTGCTTTCATGTACTAAGGAGACATCTGTTAGCTCCAAAGACATGTATGATACTTTGATGCCTCTTTTTATAGGTGGACAGTCTAGTGCTGGTCCTAATGAGGCAACTTCATAGCCTTTGCAGGTTTCATATGATGATGCAGATCATTCTATTTCTGATGCAGATTTACATGATGCACTTGTTGATGAGAGAGCTGATATTGAGCAGGAAAAAACTATACCAAAATGGCTGGTGCAGACTTTGCATGATAGCAAATTAGATGCATCTTTGTCATATCGTACTCGTTGAGGCTCTCATAGTGCCTCCTTTGCATCAGATTGCTATGCTATGGTTGCGTCTAGTCTCTGTGATGAGAATGAGCCTGTTTCTTTTGATAAAGCATAGAATTCAGAAAATTGGATGGCTGCCATGCAATCTGAATATGATGCTATAATGAAGAATGGCACATGGTCTTTATGTGACTTGCCTCCTAGCAAGAAGGCCATTGGCACTAAGTGGGAATACAAGCTAAAGTGTAAACCTGATGGTAGAGTTGACAGGTATAAGGCTAGGCTTGTTGCAAAGGGTTATGCGCAGGAAAAAGGCATTGATTTTGATGAGACCTTTGCACCTACATGTCGTATGACTATTGTTCGGAGCATTTGTGCACTTGTAGCCCATCATGGTTGGAATGTACATCAGTTGGACATTAAAACATCATTTCTGAATGGTTACTTGCATGAAGAAGTGTATGTTTTTCAGCCCAGTGGCTTTGTGCACAAAGGGCATGAAAATTAGGTGTGCAGGTTAAAGCAGGCATTATATGGTTTAAAGCAAGCACCACGTGCTTGGTATGAGAAGATACATGGCTATTTGGTTGCACATGATTTTGAGAACAGTCCAACTGAAAGCACCTTATATGTTAAGTGGGCTAATGATGTGCTTCTGATCATTGTTGTCTATGTTGATGACATGCTGCTCACTAGTCCTATTGAGAACCATATTGCTGATTTCAAGGCTGATTTGCATGCCTCATTTGAGATGTCTGATTTAGGGCATTTGCATCACTGTTTGGGGATTCAGTTTATGCAAGTTGATGGTGGAATGGCTTTGTGTCAAACGAAATATATTGACACATTATTGCAGCGTTTTGGCCTTGAAGACTGTAAGCCTATTGCCACTCCTATGGAGACAGGTTTACGATTGAGTCTTCATGATGCTGGAGATGCATTTTATGTTGTTCTCTATCAGCAGGTTGTTTGATGCTTGATTTACTTATGCATTACTCGGCCAGATATTTAGTTTGTTGTCTCACAGATGAGCAGGTTTATGCATTGCCCAGGAGTCACACATTGGAAGGCTAAGCGCATCTTTCGCTACTTGAGTGGTACTCAGCTACTTGGGTTGTTTTATCCCAAGGGGGGATCATTACCGCCAGATTTGCATGCTTTTCTGACTCAGATTGGGCTGGTTTCTATGACACTCGTGTGTCCACCAGTGGTTTTTGCTTCATGCTTGGTAGCTCACGTGTATCTTGGTTGAGCAAGAAGCAGCCTACTATGGCCACTTCCAGTTGTGAGGCTGAGTATAGGGCAGCTTTCACAGTGACTGTTGAGTATGTGTGGCTCATACGCCTTATGGCTGATTTGGGTGTTGGTCAATCTTCTGCCACCACCATCTTCACTGACAGTCAGAGCGCATTGGCAGTTGCGAGGAACCCTGTGTTCCATGCTCGCACTAAGCACATTGAGGTGCATTATCACGATGTCAGGGAGATGTTCTATGCTGGGGAGATCAGCTTGGCATATGTGCCCACGCAGGAGAACATTGCAGACCTTTTCACAAAGGCTCTGCCTAGGGAGAAGTTTGAAGCTTTCCGCAAAGCTTTGGGCTTACTTCCTTTTGTGGAGTGATTTCCACATAGCTTGGCCCTTCCTTATACATGAGTACCAGCTCCTTGTTCACCGCATCAGTCCCAGGGGGGATTTGTTGATATATTTAGGTAGTGATGTGTGTGAACACACTAGGACCACCGGGGCACTTTTTTCCCTCTTTAGGAGTTTTTTTTCCCCCGGCTTGTATATACACTTATTTCCCTAATGGGCCACTTATCTTTGTACATTCTCTAGTAATACATTCAGTATTGTGTGTTTGTGCTCCAAGCTTCTTCTACTTCTTTGTGCTATTCGCGTGCTTCCGCAGACGTCTAACTCCAACATATGTGTGTGTATGTGTATGTGTTTGTGTGTCTATGTGTGTATGTGTGTGTGTCTATGTGTGTATGCATGTGTCTATGTGTGTATATATGTTTGTGTATGCGTGTATGTAAATCAGTGTGTATATGTGTGTGTATGTGTGTGTGTCTATGTGTATATGTGTGTGTCTATGTGTGTATGTGTGTGGGTATGCATATGTATGTGTGTGTATGTGTGTGTGCATACCTGGCTTCAAGAGTGTGTCGATCTCTCTGTCTCTGTCTGTGTGTGTGTGTATCCAAATCCCGGCACAAATGTGCCACGAGAAATCAATTTTTTTTTAACATTCCAAAGTGTCACTTATGTGACGCTCTGGAACACAGGATGTCGCTTATGAGATGCTAAAGCATCCCAGGTAATTTTCCAATGTCACAAATAGCATCGCTATTAGCGACACATAGTTTTAACGTTGCATAAGCGATGCTCACATTGCTTATGCGATGAAACCTCCGTAAAAGACAAAAAAAACAGGGCCGTCACTTATGGGACGGTAGTGTTGCTTATGCGATAGTAGCATCGCATAAGCGACAGTTCCCATTTTTTTTTTTCAATTCAGAGGTGTCGCAACGCCCCCCTATTTCTAGTAGTGAGAGATAGTGCTTATATTGTGAGATTAAGCTTGAGTAGGGCTCTAGTATAAGAACAAGATAAAAAGTTACTTATGTTATTACTTCAATACGTTATCAATATTAATTGATCTGTTGTACTATGGGAACCCCTGATCTTTTATAATGTTTTTGAGACCATTTGTATCAAATAAACGCCCTTAACCCTGACTTCTACATAGTGAGAACAATGGGCAATGCTAGCATTTACTAGTCGAGAGGACAACATTCTGACAAACCCCACATAAAAGGATGTTTCGCTCTTGACTTTCGACCACGTCAATTCTCGTAATTTTATGTTTCTCATTTGCATGACGATTCATATGGGGGGTCTTCACTTGCACGAGGAGCCACTCAATTCCATGAGCTACGTCCATTCTGAGATGAAAGTCATGAGAATTTCTTTTGCTTTTGATGTTTCTATTCTGTTCTCGCTTTTTACATGTGATGAATGCGTGAATTCCCTTGCACGTATAAAATCCGGCCTTCTTACGCATGTGGGTTTGCGCAGATCTCATATGTGACATATTAGAAAAATCTTCGCCACAGTTCCTTTCAATCCCGCTGGTAGATGCATTTGAATAATTCTTGTGTACGAAGGAGAAAGTTTCCTAAACAAACAGCAGATTTGAAAAATGCTTGTAAACCAGTTCTTCATCATTACAATCGTTGAGCTTGCCAACCAGTTGTCAAATGCACACCCGATATTGACGGTTCGCAGCTCGCAGTTCCCGTAAATGGGCATCATCGCGGAGATTCATTCTCTGGCAGCGGCCACACTTTTGGGCTTCAATTGTTCCGCGCTCATCCACAAATACTGTCGTTTGCTTCAACAGCTCCATTCTCTCATCTCGATACCCAAATGCAAGCATATACCAGCTCTGCTTCCCTCCTTCTACGAATCTAATCGAGCTGCACAGTTTAGCCGCTCTTACGCATCTAATATAACTACAGCGTTTAGCGATTGAACTTGATCAATAATATTCCTCTTGCCTCCGAAAACATTGTGCACGGAAGCCTGTCGTGTCCTTGCATTATCGTACGGGCTCCAGAAGTATTTCTAGCTTTGACATTAATCCGAATCTCTCGGTGGAGAATTTGTCATATAAGGACACTTTTCTATTTTCTATGAGAGGAGGGAAAAAGGTCTATGAATTTAAAATCCCATATGACATGAGTCCAATTGAGACACCACCTCCTTTGAGGCACGATGTGTAGATCTTGGTTCATCTTAATACCTACCCCCATCTCAGCCGATTTCCTAGTTTGACCGATTTCCTTAGATCTAATTAAATGTTTTTAGAAGTGATTCCACATACAGAAACCTTTTTTCATAATCCCTTCACTCTTTACAAGTTGTTTGAATCCGGTTCTTTGATTTAATCAATCCAAAACTAGATAGAATTGTTTTGTCTAATATTAGTTGCCCATTTTTTATTTCCTCAATCCAAATCTAGATAGAATGGTTATTTCTAATGTTACTTGCCCATTTCTAGTCTCCATTGATCATGTAGTATAGTTTTAGTTTGTTCCAACTCCTCATGGAGCGAACTAAGTATGACCCTCTAATAGTCACCCAAAAAGGTATAGAACAACAATGTGAGCAAATGATGACCCTTCAAACTGCAAAGAACCGCAAGTTTAAGAGAGAATTCATTTCTTAAAATCAATCAGGCCTAAATAGCATTAGTATTGCCCAAACTTTTATAATCCATTAGTTTGCTTACATAATGTCCATAGCTTCAATATCAAGAACTCATAAACCACCCATATTGTTTTGGTGGATGATCCATTTTATCTTTGGCATGCCTGTCCTATGAGGATCATCGATCCATGCGTAGTTTCTGCAAATTCTTTCCATCTTTGCCGATTCTTTCAATCTCTATCTATGATAGAGCGAAAGATCATGGATTTGTCCAAGATGGGCCTAATGGTTAACGAAGGAGATTATGCCATCAATGGCATTGACATTAAAAAGGAGTGGAGCTAGAGGACCCCCTATCTAATCGAGTCGATCATTGATATTAATTCAATGGTGTTCCCCATAAGCGTAGGGATCATGTTGATGAATTTAAAGCCACGACTTATATGTTTCATGGATTGCAGAATGAAGTCCCACTTTAACCAATTGTAAGCTTTATCAAAATTGATATTGATGAAGAGGACATTCAACGAATATTCCTTAGCAAATTCTAGGCCTCCCCACACATCAATAATGGACTCCAAGATGGATCAACCCTTTATGAATCCCTTTTGATCCTCATTGACCCATGAACGTAGATGGAAAGTAATGCATTTTCATAATAGTTTTTTCCAAGATCTTCTAGCTAGTTTGCAACATAATGATGGATCTCTAGCTATAAATTGAGTTTTCTCTATCTTTTTCAAGAGTTAGATGAATCAATCCTTCATTGAGAAAGTGAGTTAGATCATGGAATCGAATGGACTCCTTCTTCACCAAACGTAATGGTTTCATTGAAAGAATCCTACAAGTCTTGAAGAAATAGTTAGCCAGATTGTGAAGAACCAATGATTCACCAGTTGGTAGAACATCAGTAAGTTGTAAAATCTTTCTAGTGATGATAGGGAATTGGAGAAGATGGATGGTGTTTTGAGGAAATCGTTTTTATCTCATTCCATAGATGGCATCCATGCAATTCCGCCTTTGATAAGTGAGTGGTGACGACACCCCTAGGAGTTGAATGAAGTGGTTTGTAATTAGCTCAATATTCTCTTTTGTGAAAGTGCATTCCACCATGTTGTTATCTATCATGTAAGGAACCTCTTCCTTGTCTTTGCTCTTCTTTAGAGGACATCTCTTTTGTCGGTTTACCTTCTTTCCCCACTTACCAATCTTTAGAACCAATTAGCAATTTCTTTCTTTGAATTCTCTCAGTTTGGAATTATTTAAGAAAAATTCTCGAAACAACTTGAACAAGCATAAAGTAGTGTGCCACACTTGCTTATAGCCAAGCTAGAAAGCTTAGAAGGCAACTTCCCCATCCTCAAAAACTATTAGTATGCAATTCTTTAGTGGGAATTGACATCTAGAAACCCTCAAACCACGAGGAAGCCACTATTTTCAAGCCCATTTTGAGAGGGATTCAAGATGCGATTTTGAAGTTGAAAACTATCCAATGAAGCAAAACTTCATAGACTCTTTTTGATTAGTAAGAATGATCTCCCTAGCAAGGGCAACGATGGGAGGATTAAGACAAAAAATAACATGAAAGAAACCACCGGTCTTGTCCTTTAAAGCTGGACCCAAATTATTGACCAATAGTGAGGGAACGAGTCCAACCATTATCCGTGGTATCCTAGGCGAAAACACCCAAAAACATTTGGAAGAGACCTCATAGGTATGAACCAAACCTATAACATCATCAAAATGACCTAGCTGCATATGGTATATCCGCTATGGAGTAAAAATACGAAAAATAAATGTAAGCTGCCATGATTATAGGATCTACCATACCAAAGCAAAGATAATAAACCACAGGATCTTTTGAACTATGAAACAAAGTCCCATAAAAAGTAACTCCAAAACCATCTTGACCTAAAGTAATAGAATTACCTTCATTTCTCTCAAGGTATTCCTATCCTTGAGTGGTCACAAATGATAGTTTTTACCTAAAACATCGTGTGTCCTATGGTGATCCATCATCTAGCACACATATAAGAATTCCTTGGTAGTAAAATTATTGTTTACATTCCACTACCCAAGAAGTCTTTAGTTTTTCATCTATAACCTTCAGACCAAGTTTTCTTGGAAGAGAATACATAGTACTACACAAACTCTATCATTTTGTCTTGCCTCTAGTTGTGCTATATGAATGGAAAAATCATTCCTTTTGAGATATGGATAATCCCTAAGTACCCATTCTCCTAACTGATTCTCATTCATCATCCTTATGACAAAGCACCAATTATGATTTTGGTAATCCAAGAGGTCATATTTAACCCTATCTCCTAGAAATGCTAAAGAAAATATCCACTAATCTATTCTGAGTCTCACGAATGTCATAAACTATATCGTCTCATCTAGTTGAGGACCATTACTGCAAATAAATAACTTTTTTCTATTAGAGTCTCCATATGAGACTCAATCTAGCCAGCATGATTAACTAATCTCCCTATTGGGCTTTGATAGAAGAGTGCCGCTCCTATCTAGACAATCTAAAATTGAGAAAGTGAAACTCTCCTCTCTCTCTCTCTCTCTATCTGTCTCGACTCATCTAAGGAAAAGATATCTAGTAGTGGAGTCTATGCCACTTTCCTTTTCCCTTTGGAAGAGATTATGTTGAATCCAAATGCTCTATTGATCCAAAATTGAGAACATGCACATAACTTCTCCATGTTTTTTTAAACAAAGTGGAGAACCAAACTCCCATATGAAAGAAAATTATACAAAAATGTACAATAAATGATTTCATTTTAAAATATAGACTAGGAGATGTTTTCCCAAACACCTCTTCTTTCTAAAGGACAACTTACTCTATTGTTCTTCTGTGAATGAACTTTTTCTCTTTCAAAGATAAGGAGCTAAAGTGAGATAAGTGAGATGTGTCCCTCATCTTTGAGCTACATCCCACTTTCTCCTTTCTTAAAAAAATGATTTTTTTTGCTCCTTTCATCCATTAACTAATACATAATCCCTCATTTAAATACATTCCTATGAAGGTGGCAGAGCAATCTCCAATAAATAACGAAGGTACATGCGTGAAGAGTGAAGAGAATAAATTCCTTCTAAGGGTGGAATCCCTGTACTAAAAATCATAAACAATGATTTGACATGGTACCATATTAAATAGATGTCCATCCATACAAAAGAAACTATCTTATATTTTCCAACCATCCTTTATGCATGGATCTATATGATCCATCCACACTAATGGAATCATACCTTCTGAAAACTATAAAGTGACTATGTGATGTTTATGAAGATAAGAGCACCTAGCTAAGACTCTATTAGAAAATCAATCTTCAATAAACTATGAATGATCACTCCAAATGCTAAGGAAATGACTCACAAGAGCTATTCTCTAATCTCATTTGAGATGTCCCCTTGAATGATGAGTCCTTTTCTTCATGGCCATAGAAGAAGAGTGCTCAAAGGGAAGTGGTTTCCACTATCCCATAGGAGTGGACCCTTCTTCCAATTCATGGTGTCATAGACACTAAATTAAATTTACATTTCCTATATATATATATATATATATATATATATATATATATATATATATATATATATATATATATATATATATATATATATATATATATATATATATATATATATATATGTGTGTGTGTGTGTGTGTGTGTGTGTGTGTGTGTGTATGTATGTGTATGTGTATGTGTGTCTGTAGGTGGATTTGAATGAAACCCATGCCCTCAACTAACTTAGGTAGACACAAATAAATCCCATATCCTCAAACTATTTTATTTTGGTTTTAATCAATATGTGATGGTGGATCTCCCTTTCTACTCCAAACTAATATGTTCCTAGGTACTTAGACTACGTCTAAGTACCTCTCTCTAGATCTCAACATAGATATATGTATTGTGTACGCCAAATAATCCTCATTGATGGATGTATGCTTGTAATCATAGACCTAGTTCCAAGAAGATGGCCTTCCTAACTATCATTTGAAACTTATTAAGACCCCTCGATGCTCTCTCATGAAACACATCTCCATGATTCAATCTTGGGTATTCCTTATGATACCCCATAGTCTCCTATCCATACTATGAGACTCTTTTGAAGGTAAGAAAACCTTCACTACATTGTAGATGTTCATAATGCATTTCCTATTATCCTCTATGCAAATTCATAAAGCATATAGGATTGCTTTTGCACATTCCTTATAGTCAAGGCATATCTCCTCTACTTAGAAATTCCATGGCCTAAATCCATAAAGATTATATGTAGGGATCCAATTACTTGTGAAGTTTCCTTTTCTATGACATGTTTATGGCCAAAAGTCCATCAAGTACATGCTTACAAGCATGCTTACACCTTATGGACGTTTGTAGAGAAGGCATGTTACTATGCCATAAAGCTCTCCCCTAAAGATAAGTACATATATATTAGCATGAGGTGGGAAAACATTCAATAGTATATCCCCAAAGAAATGGAGTTCCAAAAAAATTTAACCATAAGATCAAACGTTAGGCCTTGGGGGCCAACAACCTATAGTGTATTCACTATAGCACATGGCTTGTCAAGCCCATGGCATACAAGCCATATTCTCAGACATGAACTCCATAACCTGCACAAATATAGAATAATAACTATAAGACCTATGCTGCATAACCTTGTACTTAATACTTGTGTATGCTACTTCTTTAGAATAAACTTCCTTTATTTTAACTTCATTAAGCTTTAAAATTAGCATAGCATATATAATTTTGTAATGATGTATGGAATTGGACATGCAGGTTGTCCCTTTCTATCCTTAAATGAAGATGCACAGTTATTTCATGAATGCCTAAATAAAAAGAATTTAAACATTCCCTAAACTCATCTGCATAATCATGCATATGCCCTAAACTATGCAATGTGCAAATGAATTAAATAAGAGAAAACAATAAATGAAGAGTGAAGGGGTCTTCCCTGTGATCCAATGATCTAGCAACTCTTCAATGTTGTAGGAGATGCATTGCATCAATCCTACCATCTATTGCAATGCATGACGTCATGAGATGCACTTGCATATTCTTCGCCTATCCTCTTTCTCTCTTACACAAAACTAACATTTTCCCTTAACATTTGGGAAAATGAATGTTTACAAAAGTAGGAATCATGTGATTATACAATGTACCTAAGGCACGTACATGTGCCAAATATACATATAACAAATTGCCTAAGGCACATCATGTGCTACATGTACAAAATTACAAGTTAAAGTAGGAACTTCCTACAAGCTTAAGAGATGCTTGATGAGAACCAATTTTCTGCACATACATGCAATATTTCCTCTATTTTTAGTGGTCATCAAATCATTGATAATCATGAAAATTGCTTTCCAAGAAGCTTAAAATAATCAAGATCGAACACTCAAGTGAAGAGCAACATGCATCCAAAGTTAACTACTAGGTTGTCAGCAACTAGAAACATGTTAAAATGCCTACTTTGGATGCTCCCCAAAGTACAATAGGAGATAGATTCTCAAATTTTAATAGATATAACTATAGAAAATACTCCAACCAACACATAGATTCTCAAACTTTAATAGATATAACTATAGAAAATACTCCAACCAACACATATGATTTACACTTTCCATCTCTATCATATGTTTTCTTCTGTGGATTAGACTTTTCTCATCAATTCATGGCACCTTCATGGATAGATTAGCATCCTCTCATGTAGACGTCATAAGTTTGATTCTAAGCTTGAATTTTTGTTGCTTCTTAAAGGAAGATATGGAGGTGGGTTGCTCCAATATTTAAGAGTCAACCAAAAGACAATATATACGTGCACATTTGGATTTGTGGATAAGGCAAAAGATTATATTCTATGGGGTTTACAGAGGATTGTGGTGCTTATGGAGTGATTTTCTGTGGATTCACCATCTTTTGCATTTGAAAAAAAAAGCATAGAACCAAGAGAAGATAAGATAGACTACACTACAAGCACTGTTCATGATATATTGGAGAAGTGGACTTGCTGTGAATGCCTAGGTCATGGGTTCAATACCTCCAACCCTCGCTTGAAATAAAACAAAGTTTTATTTATTTTTATACCTAACAAGTTGAGAAAAGAACATACGAAAAGAAGAAACGTATGCAAGAAAGATTACTCTTCCATGTTTCTCATAGGACTTGAACCCAAGACCTCTTTCTTCTCATGCATATGACTTAAACATTAAGCAAAGCACCTTTGCTTGTCTAGAGACCATAAGAACCTTCATTTAAGTCTACCATAAAGACTCCTACACTTGAATGAGGAGACGATGTCCGATCTTAGATGTGTCTGAATCTCTCAGACCCTCATGTCATAAACTTCCTTTATAACACTTTGGCTACCCTCCAGAGTCAAGAACAATTGTATGGAGGTATATGGTACTGTTAGAATGAGTGCTCCAATTCTAAGAGTGGAAGCCTACCATAGGTGAGCATATTGAGAAAGCTATTAAACCGCATGGCTTGTTAGTCCCCTTGTTTTTGTAACATCTCTATTTTAGTTGAGTTGATTGATCCCATTCTTCCTATGTCTATTATCCTCAACTTTCTCATATTCTATCATCTCCATCCTCTCTTCTTCTTATCTCAATAAATATTCCTCTATCTTCCTTCTTTCTTTTTCATCAAAACAATCCCATTGGGGATTGTGGAAGTACATAGCTTTTTTTTTCATTGGGAATCACTTGCTTATGAGTGTTAGTGTTTCTATGCATTAGTACTAAGAAGGCAGTGGTTGTGGACCTTGATAGTGCAGTCTTTGTTTTATGTAAATTCGTTTGTTTGAATAATCTAAGGAGCCTATTGTCCTTGATCCTACATTCTACTATCTCTTTATTATGTGAACACTAAGGAAGTGTTGGAGGCTTTTTCCTTAATGCCCCTCTCATTATCACTCTCTCTCTCTCTCTATCTATGGTCATAGATGTAGATTCACAAAGTAGAGTGTTTCTAACAATGATCTTACATAAAAAACTTATGACTTTTTCATACCTCAAGTAACTATATTAGGAACCAAATGATTTTTCCAATTTGAGAAAATTTAATGCAAGAAGGTCACTCAAGAATGATAGGTAGGAAATGATTGAACCACACCCTAAGAGGGAGGATTACAAAGTAATCCTCAACCATTCCTTTTGGGGCAAGTGGTAAGCCCATGGTACTCATGGCTAGTAGATTATGAATTCAATTCCTACAATATGCATCAAAGCCTAGGAAGTAGGCTTGGACAAATGGATGGACGGTGCATGCATCACTTTCCAAGATGATCCCAACAAAGATTAGAGTGTATCTCCCGATCCATAGGTAGGATTTAGACATATAACATACCATTAGAAAGCTCTCGGAATGATGGTTCTAATTTTAGCACCAAATTGAGGGTCAAAAATACCTTGTATGGTTGATAACTAAGTTCAAGAGACCAAGGTTGAGAGCAAGGAAAGTCCATAGGCTAGTGGCCAAGCATCGGAAAGGCAAGCTTCAAGATACCAAGGTTGAGAGCAAGGCAAGTGCATAAGGAAGTGGCAAAGAAGGAGAAAGGCAAGGGTAAAGGCATCAAGGTTGAGAGCAAGGAAAGTCCATATGCAAGTGGCCAAGAAGTGGAAAGGCAAGGTTCAAGAGACCAAGGTTGAGAGAAAGAGGGTTCAAGAGACTTTAGAAGCCTGAGGACATCAATTCAAGGGGAGATGGATTTATAATTGAGGAGAATGATCTCTAGAAGGGGAAGAGATTCTTGGACACAAGAATGATAAGTAGGAGATGGTTGAACCACACCCTAAATGGAGTATTAGGAATTAATCCTCAACCATGGCTTTTGGGGCAAGTAGTTAGCCCTTCCTACTCCTAGCGAGTAGGTCATGAGCTCAATCCCCACAAAATTATCCTCTTTGAATAAATACAATTGAATAGGTCCTTTTATACTTGCACACTTGGAATGAGGTGCCTATACTACATAGAAAAAATACCTAAAAATGGGGGGGGGGGGGTAGTTGGATGGAGTTTACCACATAACAAATAGTTTAATCACAATGCAAAGCTTTCATGGGGTTACAAACATGAGATGCATTGGTCCTTCAATGCAAAGTTTGATTTTCCTACTATCTAGAAATGTAGGCACCAATAAATATAGGTTTACTTTTGGGTAGCTTATGACTAGGAACTTGAATTTGATTGATTTGGTGGAGGCTTTTAAACATCTCTTGGGACTTGATGTTTTTCTTTTTTCAAATTGAAGGACGATAAAAGGACTAAAAATATGAGCTCCTCACAACCATAACCTTTGGCAACAAGTATGTCCTTATATCTATCAATTGTTACATCAGTCTTACATTTCCCCTTGTATACCTACTTCATGCAAATTCTATTTTTTGTTTCAAAGAGACAAGTCACATTACGATCAAGTACCATTATTCATAAGTGCATCAAATTTTTATTGCATAGTAGCGAGCCGTTTTTTTTTTGTAGTTTCTATTGTTCATGAAGAGAAACTAGCTCATTCTCATCACAAGCACTATAGACAACCATTGCATAACAATCTTATCCAAAAGAAGCACTATGGTAGAATTAACAAGTACAATATGACATTGGTGCGTCTAATGTGCCATGTCTCAAAGTTTGTGTCATCCATTAGGCATATTTTTTTGCCTCTTCAATCTTAGCACTCTCATTATAAAGTGTATCATGTAAATATGCATCAATAAAAGAATGATCTACATGGTCATTTGATACTTTCAAAGGTTGAGGAATTGCCTCACTAAGATTCGCATTTGAGTGCACACCTATAAATAGAGGAAAGAAAGTGTCATACACATTCTTTGAGATGCCTGATGTTTTGTTGGCACATGAAAGAAAGTGTTGAGTTGCTTCGTCCACAAAAGCAATATCGCAACTAACCATACTATGTTTATTCTGTGTAGGATACAAAAGATAGCCTTCACTTTCAAAATTTTACACAATTAAGATACATTTGAAAACCTTATCATCCATTTTTTTCATTGTTCTTCATGTACTAATGCATATGTAGAAAACCAAAAATACATAGATGATAAATACATGGTACGCTTCCAACCATGCCACATATCATATGGGCTGATATATTAAAATGTTTTGGTAGGACATGTGTTAAGTTAGTGTGTTTCATGCATAATGGACTCAAGCTAGAATCTATGTGGTAAATTGTCTTGTTTCAACATACACCTTGCCATTTCTATGAGAGGCATGTTCCTCTTCTCCAAAAGTCCATTTTTTGGAGGTGTATATGGAAATCTGCACAAATGTTGTACTCCATGCTCAATTAGAAATGCTTAAGGACTATAAGGCATCAAATAGCATGGATGATGTCCATTTTACATGCCATAACTAGGAATTTTGGAGAACACATAAACACTTTGGAAATTTCTTTGAATATTCAATTCCATGCATTCCTAGAAAGGTCGTCATGAAAGTTATAAATCATAGGTGATTCCCAAATGAAGGTGGCTTTTTAGGACCACAAACATGACTATGAGCAATATGTAATTTATGTATAGCTCAAATTCAACCATCTTTGGAAACATGCTTAGAATGTGGATTAACTTTACTAAAAAGAGGAAAACATTTCATATTTCTACTTTTGAAACCAAACTAGAAAAAGTCAAACAAAGAAAGCGTCCATGGAAAAGTTTTGCATCTAAAATAACATACAAGTCATGAAATACACATGCTAAGGCATTCCCTAATTTTGCATAATACATGATCTTATAGAACCAACCACATAGAATGCTAAAAGCAATGCTATTTTTACCATTTGAGACATCATGAACTATAGATCTATCATCAACAAATTTAACAACCAAGTAAATTTTGGTTAGCATTTAAGGTTATAAAAAATTCGTCTTCACCCTTGGTGCATATAAGGTATTTGAAAGTGTGAGAATACTATAATCACTATTTCTAATATGATCTTTCCAACTACCATAACACGATAAGAGGATCTTTTTGCATATGTGAAAATATTGTATGTACAAACAAACTCAAGTGAAGTGTAAGGTAATATGTTTGGTTGCACCACTATCAAAATACCGAAAACTGAAGTCAATTAAAGTCATAAACTGGTCATAGATATAATGAGTGGAAAAAACATCCATTCTTCATTTTGAACAATTTTAACAAACCAAGTATTAGGTGTGGAGGCCTCTGCAACACCCTTTCAAGGATCTCTCTTCTTTGCCCTTTTGCTAGCTAATTGAGAGAATGCATAATGAAATAATCATCTTGCTTAAAATAGTTAAAATAATGTTTCTAGTTTTTTGTTTTCTTGGCATCTTTTTCTTCCCTCTTTGACTCTCAAACATAACATAATTTTTTCTTACTAGTAGATGAGATCCATTTACCTTTGCCCTTCGACTAACTGAGAAGGCTTGATCTAGCACAAGCATAATTGATTTGTTTTATCTAGGTTGACCTTTTTGGAGAGACATAGAGACTGACTCCTCAAAAGTGAAGAGGTTTTGAGAGCCTTTCATTGACAATTAAAGAGTAGAAGAAAAATTTTGATAGGAATGTTGAACACCATTACGAAGAGTGCTCACAAGTGAACTATGTAGTAAGATTTTATTGGCATAATTAGTTTCCCTTTAATATAAATAATCTTGATGAGAAAAGTATCCATTAGATTTCCTTCATTCATATGATCCCTCTCCAAATATTTTCAAATCTAAGCCACATGATTCTTATTTATTTCTTGTTTTAGTTTAATATGAGTGTTCCGAGTAGTTTTTGCCATTTTGAATGAGTTAATGTGAGGGATGATGTCATGTTTGGAGGAAAAAACTATCAATGCATGTTTGTATTAATCTTCTCTATAGTACCTACAATAGGAATCATGTTGGGACTGAGAACTTGAAGATCATCATCTTTGTGACCATGCACATCATCTATTGTCAGGATATTTGCATGTGCAAAAGGACATATTTCAACACCCAATATAATATTCCATAAACCTTTTACAACAATATATGATGCATCATGTATGTCCTCAGTGACTAGTTAGAGCCATCCAACTTATCTTCAACAACAAACATATAAAATAAATCATTGTGTTCATCCATGAGTAGTGATGATATCTAGATGCCAAGAATTGTCTAGCTGTCAAAAAAGTAAAAATAAAAAATAAAAAATCCAATCAAGCCCCACTAGATCTACAGTAGACTTTGAGATGGTCCTAGTTGAAACAAACTCTGTCTTTCTCACTCCGTCTCTCTCTCTCTCTCTCTCTCTCTCTCTCTCTCTCTCCTTTTCTATCTATCTATCTAACTATATGTATATGTATGTATGTATATATATATATATATATATATATATATATATATATATATATATATATATATATATATATATATATATATATATATATATATATATATATATATATATATTTATATATATATATATATGCATGTATGCATGTGTATGTGTGTGTGCGTTTATATATACACACACACATACATACATAAACACACACACACACACACACACACACACATATATATATATATATATATATATATATATATATATATATATATATATATATATATATATATATATATATATATATATATATATATATGTGTGTGTGTGTGTGTGTGTGTGTTAATATATATATATATATATATATATATATATATATATATATATATATATATATATATATATATATATATATATATATATCTGTGTGTGTGTATGTGTGTGTGTCTGTGTGGAAGAAAAGGAAAAATTGTGATAGAAACATTATGATAGTTTGTTTCGGGGGTAAATTGAGCTAGAATCAGAATTTCCGTTCTGTGAAACACAATCCTCTTGAACTATGCATGATTCCGAGTATGGTGACCAAACATTGTGTGATTTTGGGAATGTGATTAGAGTGAAGTGGATGATGCCGAGTAGGAAATATTTAGTGATCTGGTATGATAGCAGTTGTTGGATTTCAAGGATTATGAAAGCATGGAAACCGCAGGAGGAGGAAAAAGAAGCTTGTAACACAACAAGGAGTGTTTACTAAGTGAATAAAGAAAGATAAGTACCATGCTAGGGTTATATGTATAGATAATAGTGAGGGAGAAAAACCTCCTATTGAAATATTAGTTCAATTTATGGCATAATTTGATGTCGTATATTGAAGATCTTTTCTATGCACCTATTTTTACTGGTCAGCTTCAAGATGGCTACCATGTATTGTCTTGTATTTTTTATTAGAGGATTCGGAACATCTGAAACAAAATGTTTATTAAGGCTTGAAAGTTTCGTACTATTTCCTCCAATCAGATTTCAATAGAGATAGATGAAACCTTAATAGTGGATATGGCGGCATTTCAAATAGACCAAGCAAGACATTTCAAACAGCCATTAGAGCATGTGAAACAGTATGAAAATGGTATCACATGGAACAGAAGATCTCGAGGCCTAGGTAGTTGAGACTACAAAGAAAATAATATTTATAAGTATGAGATATTTCAAAGTTCTTTCCTGAATATGAAAGCGAGCTATTACATTCCGCTTAAAAGATGTGGATGCACCTACAATCAGAAGCATGTCAGCTCATTTAATAATTCTCATTCTGTAGAGTTCTTTATATGTTACGCAGAACCGAGAACGTCAAATCACACGAAATCTAATTAAAAATGGGTTCAAATATTGGTTTATGCTGAGAATGCGTGTCAGTTGGACGGAGTTGATCAACACAATCATGCAAAAAAAAAAAAGGAAAGACTATTCCATAGCCTATACCATATATGGATCATGCAGTCAAAACTATATGAAATTCTGTTAGGATTTGTCAAAACTATTGAGCACTTCTCGCTTAGAATCCCATCAATTCAACGATGCTCACATTGTATCTGAACACGCCATATATTTGTCCATGGATGGTCCGACGGAGAAGGATTCCCAGATCATAGTGGACCATTCTTCATGAAAAAGTCAAGGGCTCAGAAATGTACTGGCAAGCTGTCCCCTTGGCGTGAGTGTTGGCTCCTAAAAATTTCTAGCCTATGGGAGAGCAAACTTCAAAGCGTAAGGCCGAACTCCCAAGAGAAACACTAAGACTCGTCGATTCTACCAGCTCCGCCGCGTTTTGAAGTAATTCTTCAACTGATGTTGGATTCCGGGAGCTCAAGAGACGGCGCAATGGCATGGCAGTTTCGCTACAGGATCAGCATTATGTGGATGGCAAAACATTACGTTGAACAATGTGGAACTGCGATGAATGCTGCTTTTGGAAATAATAATATTCTTATTTATATTTAAAATTAATAAACGAACAGATGTGATCAAATACTTTAAGTAAATCAAACTCGTTGACCGCGAGTAATGCGGTGTCTATTCTCTCTCCTCGCCTCGTTTTCCCTCTCCGCTTGGCGTCGTCACCGTCTTCTCCATCGATCTCTGTGTGATGCTGTGCTGCACTAAATTTCTACAGCTGCCTCCATGGAACCTCGTTGCATAGATTCCAAAAAGGTGATGCTGAATGACATTCTCCAGTCTTGTCTTTGTGGAGCTTGTAATAAAGTGTTCAAGAAAGAGAAATCAAGGCTTGCACTATGCACTCTCGTCTAAGCTTAGGGCCGCTCCTTCCCCAGCTCAATCTTAAGGGCCCACGGGACTTTGTATCTTTTTTTGTTTAATAAAAAAAAGTTCGGCCTTAGCCTATTCTCCGGACTTTAATTAAAATAAAGAAGAAAAGTTACAAGTGAATGGGATTAGTGTCCATTAGGCCCTCAAATCCCACAATTCAGGGGAGGAGTACGACAAGCTAGAGGGCATTACAAATGAGGCGGACAAATCCATCATCTCTCTCATGTGGGATCTATTTGGGTTTCAACTTGTTATTTTCGAGGAGATAAATACAGTGATGTCTAAATAGTGGAGATCTCTTATCACGGGTAAAAGAATCTCCCGTGATAAGAGATCTCCACAGCCTTGATGAGCAGCCAACCGCCTCACCCAACAGTGCCTGTTGCCAATTGATTTGGTTCGTGAGTTTCAATACCCACATCACATGATGCCAAATAAAATGGGACTTGGGGAAATCAAAGAACAGGTGAACTAAATCTTCGATGCATGGATGGCAATGCTTGCACCATGGCGGTACACCACAAATTTTGTTAGCCCTTGCTTTGGACCAAATACCCTTATGCAAGATCTGCCACATGAGAATGGACTTTTTGATCTCAATTAGGGGGACTTTGTATCTTGACAGTGCGAGGCATGTAATCCCTTTATTGTGGTGTTCGGGAGGTCCCATGGGTGTTACGCTTGCGTTGGCTGTATCTTTCAATAGTTTTTAAGCATAATTAAAAAAAAAAATTCTCAGGCCGAAGTACTTGGAAAAAAAATTTAAAATCTTTAGATTCCACGAGTAAAAATAA
>CM035433.1:69716315-69748815 GCA_020310875.1 Ceratopteris richardii | reverse complement strand
TATATGCATGTGTGTATGTACATGCATATGTGTGTGTATGTATGTATTCATATGCATATATGTATACATGTGTGTGCATGTATGTATGCATATGCATGTGTGTATGACATATGCACATATGTGTGTATGTGTGTATGTATATGCATATGTGTGTGTATATATGTATGCATATGTGTGTATGTGTGTATGCATATGCATGTGTGTATGCATATGCATGTGTGTGTATGTATGCATATGCATATGCATGTGCATATGCATATGCATGTGTGTATGAATATGCATATGTGTGTATGTATGCATATGTGTGTATGTATGCATATGTGTGTATGCATACATCTATGTGTACATGTGTGTATGTATGCTTATGTGTGTGTATGTATGTATGCACATATGTGTGTATGTTTATGCATATGTGTATGTATATGCATATGTGTGTGTATGTATTTATACGTGTGTATATGTATATGCATGTGTGTATGTATATGCATGTGTTTATGTATGTATGTATATGCATATGCATGTGTGTATGTATGTATGTATGTAAATGCATTTGTGTATGTATATGCAACTGTGTGTGTATGTATATGCAAATGTGTGTGTATGTATGTATGCATATGCATGTGATTTTATGTATGTATATGCATATGCATGTGTGTATGTATGTATGTATGTATGTATACACGTGTTTGTAGGTATATGCATATATGTGTGTATGTATGTATGCATATGCATGTGTGTATGCACATATGTGTGTGTATACATATGTGAGTGTGTATGTATATGTATATGTCTCTCTCTTTCTCTCTCTCTCTCTCTCTCTTTATATTTCTCTAGATCTCTCTCTTTCTTTTATCTCTCTCTCTCTCCCTGAGATGAAAACAAAACAATCAATTACATCAATGTAATTGTTTGGATCGTTGTCATAAAAGTCCACTTAATGTTGTCCTTCATCGAACTCCAAAGGCGTGACGCCGAAAGCTCCTGCAAAACTAAAGAGAAGAGAAATTTGATAAGGGAAAACATAAAAAAAGAGAAAAGAGTGCTACAGTATGTCCAATACTTAACAAAATTTCAAATCTAGAGAAATAGAGAGGTGTGCATAAAGAGAGAGAGAGAGAGAAAGAGAGAGATGTAGCTCGCATGCGCAAACTCGATAGTAGCAGACTTTGTTTTCAAAACACGTACAAATGTGGAGTTTTTTGTTTGAGGTCGTGTTAACACACTACGACGGTATGAGCATCGGTATAGGTGCTGGTATAAGTATTGGTAACTCCAGTAAGTTACCGATGCTCATACTGATGCTTATACCGGTGCTCAAGTTTCGGATGCATATACCGACTATTGATTCCCAACGAGTATACAAACCATTAAATGATCGTTGGTATTGCCTCCGTGGTTTTTCAAGCATTTTCAATGGTCATACTGATGCCTAGGCATGACCGTTTGTATGGACAATGTCGGTATGCCCCTGATATGTTGTAGTGGCTTTTCTAAACATGGACACCTCTGCTTCCCTTCCTACTTTTATCTACTTTTTCTCTAAATATAAACATGTGTGCACCTTCCACATGTTATGTTTAGTAAGTAACAAGATCTAAAAGCCTAAGAATAACTTTAGAGCTTGTATATATGTAACATGGCCACCCTCAAGCTCTAAATACAAATCTTTGAATCCAAGTAGAAGTTTAATTGGCTTGAGGTTTTGAGTATCCATTGCTTTTGTGAGTATGTCTTCTAGTTTATCTTTAGTTCCAATACGCTTCATCATCTTCGTTCACCACCTTCTCTCATATATAATGGTAGTGTACTTGAATGTCTTTGGTTCTTTCATGGTACACTAGATTAGACATGAGTTCTAATGAACTTATGTACCAATCGACATGATGTAGATAGCTTCATGTCTTCATAATGCTTCAAATACCACATTATCACACATGTTGAATTTTTTTAAGACTCCCATACTAAGCTTCCGTGCTTGAAAGTGCTATTCTAGGGAGTTTTTTAGAACTCCATGAAACCAAATTATTACTTAAAAATATCTAATATCCAATTATATTCCTTTGATAATCCTTATTTCTAGCCCAATCTACAGGAGTGTATGCTTTCAAATCGATAACTTCATGATATTTATAGGCCAAATCCTTATTCAATGTACCCGTCGAATATCACAAGACTTTTTTTAGCTACTTGCATATATACGTAAATGGGTTTGTTCATAAACTAGCAGAACATACTTACACTAAATGTTATGCCGAACCTTGTTAAAGTTGCATATATGAGAGAAAGATTACGGACATTCTTGCAATGCTCATGCCATATTTCTTGAACAAATCTGAAATATGTTAAGATATCAAGCTCAACATGTGATGATCTGGGATGACATATATCAGTTTTTCATTTCCCTGACATGTATAGTGATCATGCTAGTATCTGTCAGGGATACTACATTAAGTTTTACTAGATTTATGTACCTAGTGTCATGGCACATTTGTTTCTTGCCAGCTCACTCATTCCGAGACACTAAGATTTTCCTTTTCTACTTTTCTTTATATATTGCACTTGTTGTATTGTTGTTTTAGGTCATTCTTGTACATTCCTTTTATGTAATAAAAGAAGAAGAAGATCATTCTTCCTTTCCTCAATCTCTCTGTGTGTGTGCATCTCTTTTATTATGAGAGTATGTGTGTGAGCTCTATTCCTTATCTCCTTCCTCATGACATGGCATCAAAGCTAGTGTGGCTATAGAGAGCTTGTGGAGAATGCCGATGGTGAAGAGTATGTGAGAAGGCATGGAGAAAGTGGGATTCACAAAAAACCTCAAATTTCTATGAAAATTTGCACGAAGGTAGAATTCCTCAAAATATTTTTGTGAGTTAGCCCTTTAGAGTCACTTGTTTTAATCAGATTTCTATTTTGGAGCCATCTCAATCTTCATTTCAAGCTCACAAGGTGGGCCCCATAGAAAAACCAGGTAAGTTTCACAAAACTATAACTTGCATCCTGTTCTGCAACACACATACATTCTAGATCCAAAATTTCAAGCAGTTTCCTCTAATGTTGATACTCAAAAACTATGTTTTTTTTATATTGAAATATCACATCATAATCCAATAGTGTTCAAGTAGAAGTGCTGCCTGTAGTGTTTTGCGATATTGTCAATTGTTGTAGAAATGGCAAATGCAGATGGAATGAGTCAGCGTAAAATCCATAAACTAGACAAGAACAACATCCATGCTTGGAGATTCACAATGACAAATTTCTTGGTGGGAAAAGGATACTGGAAGTACATCGAAGGAGAGAGCGAAAATGCTCCAAAGTTACCATAGAGGAATCAGACTATAGACTAGTTAAGAGGGTATGAAGATTGGAATCAAGGAGCACAAATGGTAATGCATTGGATATCTACTACAATATAGGATAGCATGATTGAGCACATATAATATGGAAAGACTTCGAAAGAGGCTTGGAGTAGTTTGGTCACATTGTTTGAGAGCAATACAAAGGCACGGAAACTGCAACTCAAGAACAAGTTGCATACACTAGAGAAAAAGGGCATGTTGGTAAGTGCGTACACCCTGAAAATCAAAAGCATATGTGAGTCACTTGAATCTGTTGATGTGCAAGTAGATGATGATGATGATAAGGTGGAAGTGTGCCTTCATGGTTTAAGAGCTGCATATAAGCAGTTCAAAACTTCTATATAGACTAGGGAAAATATTTCGAATTTCACTTATTTGGTATCCATGTTGATTTTTTAAGAAAAGAATCTTAGTGAGGACTCAAGATCCCATAGTGAGGACTCAAGATCCCAAGGAAAATCTAGTTCCAAGTAGGTATTCTACTTTGGTAGATGAAGATGCATAGGTAGAGGTTTCAGAAGTGGAAGAGGAAACAATAACCAAGATAGTCAACATTAGAATCATGTAGGAGGTAGAGGAAAATTTTGAGGCAAGGGGATCCAAAGAGGCTACAAAAGTCTCCAAAGAAATGATTTAGGTAATGACAGTAAGATAGACATTTTGAATTGTATTGTAGGTTGAAGAATCAAAATAACAAAAGGTAGCAAAACAACTATGCATCTAGAAGTGCAAATGATTCTAAGAAGTTGTTAATGGTTCAACATCATATGATGAATAGGATGTTTGGTGATGTTTCAAATTCAAATAGTAATGTCTGGTATGCTGATCTAGATGCTTCAAAATACATGATCAGTTTTGTGGAGTGGCTCAATAGTTTGCAAAAATTACGAGTTCCTCAATATGTTGAAACAGGTGATGAAACATCACAAACTATGGAGCATACAAGTAACATAGCACTTTCTTTGGAGGATGGGAAGATAAAACATCTTCTTGATGTGTTGCATGTTCCAAATATAACGAAGAATCTAGTTTCTATTGGAAAAATGATTGACAAGGGATTACAAGTCAGGTCTAAAGCTAATGGGTTATAGGTAGAGGACTACAAAGAGGATGGAAGGTTGATTGCCAAAGGAAACAAATTGGGTAGGATGTTCACCTTAAATGTGAGACTCTCTGAAATGAATGCATCCATTCTTGCAAAAGATGCAGGAGCTATATGTTCACCTTAAATGTGAAAATCCCTAAAATGAATGCAACCATGTTTGCTAAAGATGCAAGAGTTATTGCTCATATAGAGATTTGGCACAAATGAATAGGATATGCAAATTTGTAGAGGCTGAAATTGATGTAGCCAAAGGAGATTGTTAATGGACTACTCAATTTCAAGGTTGTAGAGATGCAAAAGGTATGTGCAACATATCAATTTGGTAAACAGCCAACAACATCATTTTTGCATGAAAAGCATGTTAATTAGAATGTAGTAGGAATAGTACATACAAATGTTGGGGTCCTACAAAGACCACATCTATGGGTGGTTTTATGTTTTATGTTACTTTCATTGATGACCATACATGGAAAGTATGGGTATATTTCATGAAAGAGAAGAGTGACCTGTTCACTTAGTGCCAAAATTTCAAGGCTATGGTAGAAAAGCAGACGATAAAGTATAATCAAGCATTAAGGACTGATGGAGGAGATGGATACATGTCAAATGAGTTCAACTACTTTCTTATATTTCATGGAATTTGATGTCAGTTTTCATGCAAGTACACACCACAAGAGAATGGAATTGGTAAAAGCAAAAACAGAACTATTGTGGAAATAGCAAGAGCCTTAATGGTTGAAAAGAATATGCCTCATTGTTATTGGGCACAAGCTATGCATATTGTTGTATATGAACAAAACAATTGGTGCTATGGTACATAAAGTTACACTTGAAGAGAAGTTTACAAGTAAAAAGCCAAACTTTTCACATATAAAAGTATTTGGATGTATTGCATATGTACATTTTCCAGATGAGTTGAGGACAAAGCTTCATAAAAAAAAAGAAGTATCTTCATTGGATACTCCCTTGAGAAAAAGGGGTATAAATGCTACAACTCATTCACACGAAAAGAGAAGGTAAGCAAAGATATGGTGTTTGATGAAATCTCAAGTCTATGCATATTCCAAAGATGGACTTGATCTTGAACCAAATGAAAAAGAAACTGCTAAAGAATCAAATGCAGAATCTCAAGTTTTGAGTGGAATAGATATATCACCAAGAAATAGTTCCAACTCAAATCCATGGGGTGGAAGATTGCATGGAAATGTTAGTCTAGCAAATTCATCAAATACATCCAAGAAAGGTAAAGAAAATCTTTTTGTTGATAGTAAATCGTCTAGAGGTTTTGAAGACATTGATGGACATTCAAGCACTTTAGAAAAGAGTCTTGATGAGCACCTTGGATTGCCCTCTGTGAAGACTCAAGGATTAAGAAAGGCACATCGAGATGATACAAGGAGAAATGACCTAGGACTAAGAAGATCTAGGAGGATGCAGAATTTTGTGCAATGATTGACATATGATAGTTATCTGGCTCATCATTGTGCGTACATGACCAAGGTAATACAAGATGATGCAATTGGAAATGCAGATTAGGAAAAAACTATGGATGAGGAGATGGCTGCATTTTATGGAAACAAAACATGGAAGCTTATTTCATTGCCAAAAGGAAAGAAACCCATAGGCTGCAAGTGGGTTTACAAGGTCAAGCACAATGCTAATGGTAGCATAAGCAGGTATACAAAAATATTGGTAGCAAAAGGATATGCAAAATTATATGGTATTGATTATAAGGAAATGCTCAACCTTATACCTAAGTTTTGTATTTTCAGAGCACTTTTTGCATTAGCTACAACAAAAGGATCGACTTTGCATAATATGGATGTGAAGAGTGCTTTCCTACATGGTGTGTTACAGAAAAAAGTATACATGGACCAACCACAAGGATATCAAGATTCAAAGCACCCAAAATATGTATGCAGGTTTCAAATGGCTTTGTTAGTGCTTAAACAAGCCCCTTGTTCTTGACATGCAGGGAGTACTGACTACTTAACCACCATTGGTTTTTCTATGTGTGATGCGAATCATTCACTGTATGCAATGAAGGGTGATGATGGCATCATGATTGTGGCTATTTACATTTATGACTTGATTGTAGGTAGTGATAAGGAAGAAAGCATAAAAGAGGTAAAGCAACTTCTTATGCAGGAATTTGGCATGAAAGATCTTGGTGTGTTGTGCTATTTCTTAAACAATTAGTTTATACATATAAAAACAGGTATATGGATGTTCCAAAGGCAATATGCCTTGACTATGGTACAAAAGTATGGTATGGCACATTGCAAGCCAATTTCTATGCCATTAGATTTGAACTTAAAGTTGAATACTACATCAGGTGAAGGGTTGGCAAATGCTACTATGTACACGAAAATTGTGGGAAGTTTGATATATCTCATAATTATAAGGCTAGATCTTAGCTACACTATTGTAGTTGAAATTGAATTTATGTAGGTTCCCAAGAAGCCACATTTAGATGCTTTAAGGTATACTCCATGTTATGTGAGTGCTACTTTGGATTATGCATTGTTCTAAGAAGCAGGTGTAGATTTGTAGGTTCATGGATACACTGATGTAAATTAGGCTGGTAGCATTCCAAATAGAATATCTACCAGTGGATTTCTATTCTCACTTGGGAGTGCATCTATTACATGAAGTAGAATGAAGCAACCCACTATTACTTTTTTGAGTACAGAGGCTGAGTATGGAGGTGTTGCAATGGCAACATGTAAGGCATCATGTCTAGAGATGCTACTTGGAGATTTAGATGTGGAAGTGCAAACGCCTATCACCATATATTGTAATAACCTTAGCAACATAGAATTAGCACGGAACCCTATTTTTGATGTTAGAAGAAAGCATATTGAAGTACACTATCACTTCATCAGAGAGGTCTTAGCAGGTGATATTGATCTTGTTTATGTAAAAACAGATGAGCAAGTTGCTGATATTTTCACTAAATTACTTGGTGTAGAGAAGCTAAAGAATTTTTAGAAGATGCTTGGATTAGAGGACATGACATTGAGCTTGAGGGTGAGTTTTGAGATATCAAGCTTGACATGTGACGATCCAGGATGATACATATCACTTTTTCATTTTTTTTGACATGTATAGTGGTCACGCCAATATATGTTAGGGATACTTCATTGAGCTTTAGTAGATTTATCTATCAAGAGTGATGGCACATTTGTTTCTTGCTAGCTCACTCATTCTTGGACATTAGGATTTTGCTTATGTACTTTTCTTTATATGTTGGACTTATTGTATTTTTGTTTTAGGTCATTCTTGTGCATTTCTTTTATGTAAAAGACGAAGAAGAAGACAAAGAAGAAGAAGAACAAGAAGAAGAAGAAGAAGAAGAAGAAGAAGAAGAAGATCATTCTTACTTGCCTCAATCTATGTGTGTGCTTCTCTTTGATTATTAGAGTGTGTGTGTGAGCTCTCTTCCTTATCTCCTTCCTCATGACAAAATATACTTCCTTCTTAGAAGATCCACACCATCTTCCTTCTTTATAACTTTGATTCCAAGAATGTAGGTCAATTCTCTTAAATCTCAAATTTTAAATTCAGATCCAAGCTATACTTTGATCCTCACTATTTCACCTTGATCATTTCCTATTATTATCAAATCAACCACGTAAATGAGATACAAACAACCAATGAGCCTTAAATTCTAACATAAAAAGAAGTATCTACATATAAAAACTTTATGCATGTTTTTCTAGAAACTTTACAAGTTCAAAATTCCAAGCTTGGAGCTTATTTAAGACCATATAATGCTTCCAAGAGTTTAGATACATGTGTGGAATTCTTGGAATCTTCATAACTAACCAGTTGCTCCATGTACACATCGTCCTTTAAATCACTTGATATAGATTCCATACCTTGCTTGCAGCAACACTTATCAATGTCCTTATAATTAAGATCTTGGCAACATAAGAAATCTTGTGATAATCAATGCCATAAGTTTGTGCATAGCCTTTACAAAAAAAACTTTCTTTATACCATCATTGTTTTCTTGATCCTCTACACCCATTTGTAACCAATAACCTTCATCTTAGGTTGCCATGGAACTCAATTCCATGTATTGCTCTCATAAAAAACTTCCATTTCTTCATCCATTTCCTTAATCCATTTCTTACCTTTGATGTTTTTTACAAGTTCTTTGTTCTTGTTCTTCAAGAATTTCATCCTTATATGCTTCATGAGAAAATCTTTTGTGGTTGCCTTCTTTCTCTTAGTGGATGCCTTGATTGACTTTGTCCATTTATACTTTTCTTGACTTTGAGATTGGGTTCTTCTTGATGTAGAACCTTCACCTTCTTCTTCCTATGGCTCAATTTTGTTTAACAGTGAATCTATAATTTTCTTCAACTTTTGATTGGGAGAATTTACCTATTCATGTGCGATTTGGATTTCTAGTAAGATTGGAGAACTTGGATATACTTCATGACTTCTTGTATTTCTTATTCATCCACCTGCACTTCATGCTTATACAAAGATTTATCTTCATGAAAAAGGACATGTCTTGAAACAATTACATTTCTGGTATTTGGGTTCACACATCTATATCGTGGTTGCCTATGCTAAAATTAGCAAAGCCATCAATAAGCCTTTTGTGATTTTTGCATGAAAGACATGTAGGACTCTTGGGGACAAAAAGCTACACATGTCGATGTGTTTGTGTGCACTCAAAGATGAGAGACAAAATGATCAACCTACCAACCACACAACTTTATAAATATAATTCCTCAACTTTATCTAACTCCATTTAATGCATGGATGACTGCCATGTGGCCTCACACATTCCAACCTCCAATAGAGGCGGTTCACACTAAAGATGATATAGCATTTCCTTCCCCGTAATTTTAGGCTTTTCCTGAAACCTAGTCATGGAAGGCATAGGTGAGATAGAGTAATAACATATATACAAGATGTTCCCACTAAACCCCATGTATCTAGAGTACATGGTCATCTCTCTTGTGTTTCCCCATATGTTCTTCCGTAAGAAGTGTAGAGGAGGTACTGGGGTATCCGCTTTTAACAAAGGTAGAGAATGAAGATTAAACACGTCCAGTACGTCACCTACTCAAGGGAGGTTCTCTTTAGGGAAGTATACCCTTTAACATTTCTGTGAGCAGGCAGATACAAAGATTGAACAGAGTAGTAAAGACTTCTGAAAATGTGAACAATAATTGACCAAGGAAGACCAATCCCTTCTTGATTTGACTCAGATGATTACAAGGTTGGTCAAATGCTCAAAAGTGCAGGCTTAGAAGGCTAACATGTCATCCTAGAAATAAATAAGCTCAATGCACAAAATCTTCTCATCAGCTTAAGGGGCTAATTACATGCAGTCTAACTCAGAACAATACCAATGGTAAGATCTTCTCAAGAGAATAGAACACAATCAACCACACTGACTCACGGAAAAGAAGAAGAATCCAAGCTACTTTTTTACACTATAGTGCTCATAGCCCTTCACTGAGAGGCCTACCCTCTGTATACACACTACAGAGTAGCACCCACAATAGACTTGAAACCACCAAGTGCAAGAGAAGACTTCTGCACGTATGTACGAACCACTGTATCTCTAAAACTTGTACCCCAAATGAGCACAAATCCATTGTTTTTATAGGCCCCAATAGGCCAAGAGCCTTGCCGAATCTTCACGTCCATTGATCACGCGCCGGTTCATCACCCAAAATTGGAGGAGTAGGTCAAATATTCCCTCGATTTGAATTAGATCCACAAAAATAGGTAGTCGCCGTGAATGGTTGGCGGCAACGTTTGTTCATCCACTTTTACTTTTTACCCTGCAAACTTTTCTTCTTTTTACCTGCCATCTGAGGTTCTCATTTTGTGGTTTTGCTGTTTCACATAACCTTCCGAATATTAGAAAAACAAATTCTGGTCATATCCAACCAGCTTAATCCTTCACTTGGCTATCTGAGTTGTGGAAGCCTCTGCTTTTCGCTCATGTTTTCTTTGCAACAGTGGACCTCTTATGACTGGTCTTTCCTCTGTCTGCACCGTTACTTCATGCTCCGACAGATATCCTTTTCTGGACAATCTTCTTTGATATGTGTGGGTGTGCATGTGTGTACGTGATGGTGTGTGTGTGTGTGTGTGGAGGTATGTGTGTGGGTGGGTGTGTGCGTGCAAGGGGGTGCCTATGTGTAATTGAAGGGGGTAGGTGTGGGTGTGCATTTGAGGATGTGGGTGTATGTATGTGAGTGGGTGTACATATGCGTGTATGTGAGGGTGTATGTCTGCATGTATGAGTGTATCTGTGTGTATGTGTGCCTGTGTGTGTGTGTGCATGGGTGCGTGTGCATATATATGTGTGTGTGTGAGTGAGAGTTAGGCGTGTGATGGTATGTGTGTGAGTGTGTGTGCGTTGTGCGCATGTGAGTGTGGGTGTGTGCATGTGTGGGGGATGTGCATGTGGGTGGAAATGTGAGTGTGTGCGGGGGGGTGGTGGCGGAGGGAGGATGGCAGTGGGGGTGAGGGGCGGCGGGTGGCGGGGGAGGTAGGTAGGGGCGGGGGGCTGCGGGTGGCGGGCGGGGGGTAGGTAGGGGCGGGGGGCTGCGGGTGGCGGGGGTGAGGGGCTGCGGGTGGCGGGGGAGGTAGGTAGGGGCGGGGGGCTGCGGGTGGCGGAGGAGGTAGGTAGGGGCGGGGGCTGCGTGTGGCGGGGGTGAGGGGCTGCAGGTGGCGGGGGAGGTAGGTAGGGGCGGGGGGCTGCGGGTGGCGGGGGTGAGGGGCTGCGGGTGGCGGGAGAGGTAGGTAGGGGCGGGGGGCTGCAGGTGGCGGGGGTGAGGGGCTGCGGGTGGCGGGGGAGGTAGGTAGGGGCGGGGGGCTGCGGGTGGCGGGGGTGAGGGGCTGCGGGTGGTGGGAGAGGTAGGTAGGGGCGGGGGGCTGCGGGTGGCGGGGGTGAGGGGCTGCGGGTGGCGGGGGAGGTAGGTAGGGGCGGGGGGCTGCGGGTGGCGGGGGAGGTAGGTAGGGGCGGGGGGCTGCGGGTGGCAGGGGAGGTAGGTAGGGGCGGGGGGCTGCGGGTGGCGGGGGAGGTAGGTAGGGACGGGGGGCTGCGGGTGGCGGGGGTGAGGGGCTGCGGGTGGCGGGGGAGGTAGGTAGGGGCGGGGGGCTGCGGGTGGCGGGGGTGAGGGGCTGCGGGTGGCGGGGGAGGTAGGTAGGGGCGGGGGGCTGCGGGTGGCGGGGGAGGTAGGTAGGGGCGGGGGCTGCGGGTGGTGGGGATGAGGGGCTGCGGGTGGCGGGGGAGGTAGGTAGGGGCGGGGGGCTGTGGGTGGCGGGGGAGGTAGGTAGGGGCGGGGGGTTGCGGGTGGCGGGGGTGAGGGGCTGCGGGTGGCGGGGGAGGTAGGTAGGGGCAGGGGGCTACAGGTGGCGGGGGTGAGGGGCTGCGGGTGGTGGGGGAGGTAGGTAGGGGCGGGGGGCTGCGGGTGGCGGGGGAGGTAGGTAGGGGCGGGGGCTACGGTTGGCGGGGATGAGGGGCTGCGGGTGGCAGGGGAGGTAGGTAAGGGCGGGGGGCTGCGGGTGGCGGGGGAGGTAGGTAGGGGCGGGGGGCTGCGGGTGGCGGGGGGCTGCGGGTGGCGGGGGTGAGGGGCTACGGGTGGCGGGGGAGGTAGGTAGGGGCGGGGGGCTGCGGGTGGCGGGGGAGGTACGTAGGGGCAGGGGAAGAGAGAGGGGAAGAGAGAGAGGGAGATAGAAAGAGAGAGAGAGTGAGAGAGAGAGAGAGGGGGGAAGAGAGGGAGAGAGAGAGAGAGAGAGAGAGAGAGAGAAAGAGAGAGAAAGAGAGAGAGAGGAAAAGGGAGAGAGGGAGGAGGAAAGAGAGAGAGAGGGGGGAAGAGAGGGGGAGAGAGAGAGAAAAAGAGAGAGAAAGAGAGAGAAAAAGAGAGAGAGGAAGAGAGAGAGGAAGAGGGAGAGGAAGAGAGAAAAAGATTGAGAGAGGGACCGAGAGAGAGAGGGAAAGAGAGAGAAAGGGAAAAGAAAAAAAAGAAAGGGGATAGAGAGAGATAGGTATCAAAACAACCGAGGAAGCAAAGAAAAGATGACAGCAACGACTGCTCAGAACTCAAATATATCCGTGTCAGAGCACTTGAACACTTCCTGAAGCTTCATCCCAAGGCATCTGAGAGTTTCCGACCTCTACAAGAAGACTCTTCGATAGTCTTCATAAATGTGGGAAACCATCTCCGAAGGGTACTAAAGCGCTCCCATGTAGCAATATCGTTTGTGTCATTTTAGAATCATTAGGGACACAAACATTCCCTTTATACAACAAATATTCATCTTGGATATGGTAGTTCTTCTAATTGAATCCTTTTTTAGTACCTCTTGATACTTCATCCTCATTAGAAACCCATATTGCAAGATCCCCTTGCTCAATGGCTTCCCAAACCTCTAAATATGTAGGATCCACCTTACACTTCCCTTTAATAGAGTTAACTAACTCACTAGTGATCTAAGTAAAACTCAATCCGTTGAGCATAGGCATGGGACTAAGTGACTCAGCCCCTAGATTAAACTTTCCCTTCCTATACCTAAGCTCATTATCAAAATCTTGAAGGGTCTCTTCTCATCCGGACTTACAACCTTTAAGGTGTGATTGATTAGAGAGTGATTTAATGCTCTCTTGATCAAACACTATCGTAACCTTGGTACCATACAAATAATGATGCCATTTCTTTAAAGCATGGAAAATAGCATACAATTCCTTATTGTAGATGGAGTAATTTCTTTGAGTTGGTTCTCATTCCTTACTTTCAAATGCTACTATTAAACTATCCTGAATTAGAACCGCTCCTTTAGCATAATCACTCATGCCAGTCTTAAGCACAAATGGTTGATTGAGATCTACTATTTGAAATAACGGAGTTGTAACTATTTCTAGCTTTAGCCTTTCCATGCATCTTCTTTTTTCATCTCCCCATTGAAAGCATTTCCCTTTCCTTTTAAGTTGATCCATCATCGGAACACCTCTCTTGGCATAGTTCTTGATGAACTATCGATAGAACCCGGACAAACCTAGGAACATCTGTACTTCTAAGTTTCTAGGGTGAGGCCATTCCATAATAGCTTGTATCTTTTAAGGATCCATCTCAATTCCATGTTTGGAGATAATATGGCCAAAATATTGAACTTCTTATTTAAAAAACTCTCATTTTTTCTCTTCAATAGAGAAGGCGTTTTCTCATAACACTTGGAAAACTAACTACAAGTGTTCCCCATGTGCATCTTTGGATGTACTATAGAGGAGTATATCATCTAGAAATTCATCTAAAAACACGCCTAGATAAGGCCTCAAAAATGTGTTCATGAGAGTCATGAATGTGGCTAGAGCATTAGTGAGACCAAATCGCATCACTAAAAACTTATAATGTATGTACCTAGTCCTAAAATTAGTATTAGGTCCATTGACCGCTTTTATGCGTACGTGATGATAACCAAACCTCCAACCAAGCTTCATAAAATACTAAGCTTCTTTTACCTTGTCAAATAGATAATCCAATCTAGGAATTAGAAATTCATTCTTAACCATGACTTTATTTAATGCTCTTTATGTTGAGAAAGATGGATGGATACTCCAAGAGACTGAGTAGGTACTGCAAAACCGTCTTTGTACCAGCCCTCTTTTGCTTCAGAGTTGATAACTAGACCTCCTTAGCTTTCAAATGACATCATAATATGTCCTATGTACTTTGGAAATGATGTGTGTAATGATTGAATCAAAATAGATAACTTTGGAAGTCACAAACTCAAGAAAACCTTCTATTTATGGCTTGACACCTGTTGAGTATTTTGCTTAGTATGACCAGCACAGTAGGCATTGGAAAAATTCCTTTTAGGGGTATCTAATTAGCGTAGTAAGCTACCTATTCCAAGTGGAATGATGTAAAATGATAAATTATGCTAAGAGAAATCAATTTAGCAAGTTAAGCTATACCCCCGACTTTTTAGGACTGTAGTAAAAAATGACCAGAGATCACCTCGACGCATATTTCTCCAAAATCGCTGAATATAATGTCTTCAAACTTGGACATCACGTAGAATGCTTCAAGCTGAATCCAAAAAGCTTTGAATCAGTGAATTTGGTGAAGAATTGACTGAGATATGCCCTTGACAAGTTGATAGACTTTTGAGTAGACTAACAGAGAACTCAGAGATGGACAATATGAGTGTATGTATCAATGAACATTTGTATACAACTCCATTGGCATGAATCTCATTGCGAAATGGTGTAGAGAGGTGTGGAATAGAGTGTAGACCTCACACATACTCAAAAATCAGTAATGCTAGGCTTGGGAGTGCTCTCTCTTACCCGTGACTTTTCATGTCCATTTTTTATAAGGAATGAGTGAAAGTTTGAATTCAAATTCAAACTTCTGGCTCCCTATGATCAAGCTCCTAAATGCTAGGAGATATTCTTTCAATCATACAACTAATTTATCCACGAATCCTTTTGGTAAGTGATTACAAGAGATTCCAAGTCAATTTGACTTTTACAATGAGGTAAAGTGGTAATTAACCACTAGCATATGTTCCTATGCTTCTTCATGTATGTATAGACTTCATTGCATCCCGTGAGCCAAATGTGTAGGCTTGTAATTTACACCAACAGCTCCCCCTCAAGCCAAACATTTTGGCTTAAGTCTTAATCTCCAATCTTCAAGTATATCCTGTAATCCAATCATGGATTTGAACCTGCAAAGTTTGGTTCCATCCAAAGTTTTAGTTAACAACTCTACACATTGCATGTTGGTTGAAACATAGGTAAGTTGAATGTCCTTGTTTATAAACTTCTCTCTCACATAATGATAATGGACCTCTATGTGTTTGGTCCTAGCATGATAAACAGGATTAGCTGCAAGGTGAAGAGAACTTGTGTTATCTCCAAAGATTATTGGAGACCTAGTAAATAAACCCAATTCTGTATACAAAAGCTTAATCCAAATTGCTTCTTGTGTGGCATTAGCCAGTCCTCTATACTCTACCTCTGTGAAAGACAAATCAACAGTAGGTTGCATCTTTGAAGACCATGAAATTGGTTTGTCACCTGCAAAAGAGATATATCCAGAAGTGCTCCTCCTATCATCCTTGCATCCTGCCCAATCTGCATCTGAATAAATTTTGATATCAATGTCTCAAGTGTAAGGGAAATACAAACCATGGTTCTGTGTACCCTTGAGATACTTCAAGATTCTCTTGGCAACCTCTAAATGAGGTATCCTTGGCTTGTGCATAAATTGACTTAGCACACTAACTCCATATGCAATATCTATCCTTGTTAAGGTAGCATAGTTCAAGCTACCCACCATGCTTTGATAACCTGTAATGTCCTTGACTTCATCACCTTCATGGGCACTTAGCTTTAGGTTTACCTCCATTGGAGTGCTTGCTACTTTAGCATCCTGCAAGTGAAACTTCTTCAACATATCCTGTATATATTTTTTCTGAGTGATATATATCCATGGTTTAGTGTAGACTAATTCAAGTCCCAAAAATTATTTCAATAGACCAAGATCATTGATCTTGATCTCCTTCATCATTTGACTTTTGATATATCTGATTCCATTGACATCATTACCTGTAATGATGATGTCATCAACATAAACAGAAAGGTATATTACCTCTGAATTACTTCTCTTAATGAACAGAAAAGTATCTGCCTTGCTCATGACAAAACCTTGGTCTTGGAGGTATGTAGTTAACCTGTAATTCCATGCCCTAGGTGCCTTCTTCAATCCATATAGAGCCTTTTTTAATTTGCAAACATATGTTACCTTCTTAGGGTCCTCATAGCTAGGAGGTTGTGACATATATACCTCCTCTGAAATCCATCCATTCAAGAAAGCTTTCTTGACATCCAATTGGTACATATACCAATTTTTTGATGCAGCCACACTTACCAACACTCTGATGGTTGGTATCTTGGCCACACGTGAGAATGTATCCTCATAGTCAATGCCTTGGGTTTGTGCAAAACCTTTGGCTACCAATCTGACTTTGTACCTATTGATTGTGCCATCAAAATTTCTTTTAAGCTTATAGCTCCATCTGGATCCTATTACCTTCATTGAGTCCTTCTTAGGTACTAACTCCCATGTGTCACTCTCTTTGAGGGCATCAATCTCCTCATCCATAGCCTTTTTCCATTCTGATTTGGTTATTGCTTCTTCATATGATCCTGGTTCTTCATTTGACAAATCTTTGGCAAGATAAACAAAATGTTTAGTAACAAGAGATGTATCATACCCATATCTGATAGGTTTCTTGCTTTCTCTTTGTGATCTTCTAAATGGTTGAGTTGAGGATTCAAGTATGTCTTCAAGCTTCTTCATCTTCATTTTGCCTTTAGACTTCCATGCTTTGAATTCTTCAAGATTGATAGTGTCTTCATCATCTGAACTTGAGGCTTCATTCTGAGTAGGTTCCTCCTTTGTAAGACTTGGAAATTCCTCTTCCAAATCATAGGCTTATTGGTAGGATTATAAAACTTGTAACCTTTTTTATTTAAATCATACCCAATAAAGATGCATTTTTCAGCCTTTGGGTCTAGCTAACCTCTTATCTGAGAAGGAATGTGTACATATGCTACACATCCAAATATTTTGCAATTGTCAAGTGAAGGTCTCTCACCATGCCATGCTTCATAGGGTGTCATGCCATCAAGAGACAGATGGTAACCTCTTTATGAGGTAAGTGGCAATAGAAACACTCTCTGCCCATACATAGTTAGGTAACTTTTTCTCATTAAGCATAGATCTAACTGTCTCATCAATTAATCTATTTCTTCTCTCAGCTACCCCATTCTGTTCAGGAGAATACCTTGTGGTTATCTCTCTTTTGATGCATTTGTCCTGCAAGAAGTCTTCAAATTCATTGGAGAAGTACTCACCTCCTCCATCTGACCTTAGCCTCTTCAAATTCCTTCCTGTCTGATTTTCAACTAATGCAAGGTATTTTTTAAAGCAATTAAATACCTCATCCTTGTGCTTCATGAAGTATAATACAGTCCATCTGCTATAATCATCAATGAAAGACACATAGTACCTTGATCCTGAGACTGAGGGGTCTTTGCTTGGTCCCCATACATTTGTGTGTACAAGCTCTAGGTAGTCTTCATGCATGTATCCTTTCTTTGAGAAGGGTAACCTGTGAGACTTCCCAAATTGACAAGCACCACACTTATAAATCATGTGTTGCTTGGATACATTAGGTATCCCAAGCACACATTGGTCCCTGCACATTTGTTTCAAGGTTCTTTCTCCTATGTGCCCTAACCTTTTGTGCCAAATCTCAAGCTCTGAAAGTGTTTGATCTTTATAACTGTATAGTGCAATATTCTTTGTATCTTCCAACTCAAAACTGAAAAGTCTACCTGATTTTTCTCCTTTAGCAGTCCTCTTGAACCCATGCCTTGGATCCTCCACATATGCTCCATATTGGTTGAATCTAACGTGCAAACCTTTCTCCACAATCTGACCAACACTCATCAAATTTTTGGTAATGGTTGGTACATAGAGTACCCTGCTCAACAAATTCTGATTTCCATCACAAGTCTTAACATTCCCAACTTTAACTACAGAATGCTTTGTGTCATCACCTGTTTGGACTTGATGCTTACCTTTTGGTTCCTCAAGATCAGAGAGTAATGCTACATTGCCAGCCACATGATTTGAACATCCTGAGTCAATGTAGAATAGATGGTCATCATTTGTACCTCATTTTGAAGTCATGTTCATAATTAGAAGAGAGTCATCTTGCTCCTCTGTGTAGTTGTTGTAATCCTTCCTGGATTTGAATCCTCCTTGGTAGTTGCCATTGTAATTATTGTTGTAGTTGTTGTTGTAATTATTGTTGTAGCCTTGGTGATGGTTGAATCTACCTCTTGACTGTGAGTAGCCACCTCTTTGGTATCCTCTTCCTCTCTGATTCTTGTAATTCTTGAAACACTCATCTGTAGTATGATTTGATAAACCACAAATGTTGCATGGTGAGGAGTTATAAGATCTCCCCCTACCTGGCTTACCTCCTCTGCCCCTTCCTCTTGAAGATCTACCTCTCCCCGCATAGTTGGCTTGAGAGGTTGAACCTTCATCTTCCACCTTCTTGCTCTTGCCTTTATCATTAGACTTCTTATCAGTGTATAGGGCAGAAGAGTTATTACCTTTGGATGTGTCTCCCTTTTTGTTGAGCTTTGCTTCATGAGTAAACAATTGTCCCATGAGAGTTGTAAGATCTGGAGTGTGCATGTCCATGTAGAGATCCATGGCAGTAGTGAAGCTTTCCCATTTGTCATCAGCCTTGATCCCATTGATCACTTGCCTTACAATTTGTTCTTCTTCAGTCTCTTCTCCTATGCTTGCTAACTGATCTGCTACATCTTTAATCTTGGTCACAATTCTGAAACAGCTTTCTTAGGTTGCTTCCTTAGTGTTCTGAATTCAATCCACAACTGATTTTTCCTAGCCCTTGTGTTGGAGGAAAAGTATGATGACAAGGTTTCCCAAGTCTCTTGGGATGTCTTACATTTTCTAATATGTGAAAAAAGATAATCAGATATAGAGTTGAGTAAATACGACCTTGCCAATGCATCCTTAGCACACCATGTGTTCAGTTTCTCATGTTCTTCCTTGGTTGGTAATCCTCGTGCTTTGAATGAGGGCAATTCCTCATCTCCTGAGATGTAACCATAGAGACTCCTTACTTGTAAGTAGGTCTTCATCCTTAGAGACCATGCTTGATAGTTGTTCCTGTCCAATTTTTCAATAAATAAACGAAAACCATCTCCCATTTTACCTTAGTTTGCTTTGATACCACTGTTGAGAAAGATGGATGGATACTCCAAGAGACTGAGTAGGTACTGCTAAACCTGCTTTGTACCACACCTCTTTTGCTTGAGAGTTGATAACTAGACCTTCTTAGCTTTCCAATGACATCATAAAATGTCCTATGTACTTTGGAAATGATGTGTGTAATGATTGAATCAAAACAGATAACTTTGGAAGTCACAAACTCAAGAAAACCTTCTATTTATGGCTTGACACCTGCTGAGTATTTTGCTCAGTATGACTAGCACAGTAGGAATTGGAAAAATTCCTTCTAGGGGTATCTAATTAGCTTAGTAAGGTACCTATTACAAGTGGAATGATGTAAAATGATAATTTATGCTAAGAGAAATCAATTTAGGAAGTTAAGCTATACCGCCAACTTTTTAGGACTGTAGTAGAAAATGACCAGAGATCACCTCGACGCAGATTTGTCCAAAATGGCTAAATAGAATGTCTTCAAACTTTGACAACATGTAGATTACTTCAAGCTGAATCCAAAAAGCTTTGAATCACTGAATGTGGTGAAGAATTGACTGAGATATGCCCTTGACAAGTTGACAGACTTTTGAGTAGACTAACAGAGAACTCAGAGATGGACAATATGAATGTATGTATTAATGAACATTTATATACAACTCCATTGGCATGAATCTCATTGCCAAATGGTGTAGAGAGGTGTGGACTAGATTTTAGACCTCACACACACTAAAAAATCAGTAATGCTAGGGTCGGGAGTTCTCTCTCTTACCCATGACTTTTCATGTCCATTTTTTATAAGGAATGAGTGAAAGTTTGAATTCAAATTCAGACTTTTGGCTCCCTATGATCAAGCTCCTAAATGCTAGGAGATATTCTTTCAATCATACAACTAAGTTTTCCATGAATCCTTTTGGTAGGTGATTACAAGAGATTCCAAGTCAATTTGACTTTTACAATGAGGTAAAGTGGTAATTAACCACTAGCATATGTTCCTATGCTTCTTCATGTATGTATAGACTTCAATGCCTCCTCTGAGTTAAATGTGTAGGCTTATAATTGAAACCAACACTTTAGTCAATAGAATGTTGCATAAAGCCATATTTTTTCTTTACTAGGAGCATTAGTGATGCGCATCAGAAATTACTAGGTCTAACAAATCCTTTGTCTAAGTAATACCATATTTGAGTATCTACTTCCTGATGTGAGCTAAAATAAGTTTGTAATGAGGCTTACACATGGGTTTAGTGTCACCAACTATGTCTATGGCATGGTCAATGTCTCCCTTACTAGGTGGCAATCCTTTGGGTAAATCAACAAGAAATACATATTTATATTCAAACATGATTTGGGTAAAACTATTAATTACTAATAGTAAGAGATTTCCTTACATTATGCTAAAAAAAAAGAGACATATGAAATGTCCAAGTCATCAACAAGCTCATGAACATCTAATACAGATAAAGCATAAATGTCATGTACATCATGTGAATCAAATAAAGTGTCTAACTACATGCAAGAAATAAAAGATCTACTAGGTACATCCCTTTCATTGTGAATGAACAATTTACTTCTTGATTTAAAAATTTTAGTAGTATTGTTTTGATAAATTCATTTAAGTGTTTTCCCCGAACCCCATAACCGTTCTCTACCCAAAACTAGGTTGTACTTTCTATATTCATTGTTTGGTAATCATAGCGATCAACATATTCTTGCATCTTGATTTCCAAATCCGATATTATAGTATTCCATACTCTTTTATCACTCCCTTGCATAAGAGATACAATGTATTTATGTGCACTAGGCTGTTGGGGAATCTTGAGCTTTTTGACTAGAGCATAATTGATGAAATTATGAGTTGAAGAGTCATCGATCATGATCCGCACTACAGTCCCATTAACATGACCATGGAGTTTAACAAAATCATGGGGTACAAACTATTTTCATAGATCGATTTAAACAACACATATGCTCGACATTCTCATGCATAACTTCCACTTCTTTGTAGCTAGAACTACCATAAATAGGAATAGTTTGCACTAGGTGGACTGCTTTTTTGCCTTTGTATAAGGCCATACTAGTCCTCTATCCTTCTGTCCTTTCTTGCCCCTTTTGTACTGGGAAATTCCACGCAGAGTGGTTAGAGGAATAGTGGGCATAGGATCAAGCTCTTGTTCATTTCAAACCATGACTTAACTATCATGGGATACCTCATATTCAAGCTCTTTTTGGGAAGAAAAAGAAGCAAGATGATTTTCTAGAGTGACAAATGGGGTTTTTAACTGTTTGAAGGTCGAGGTCGTGCTCTCTTAAATAGCTTCTAACTTAGTATTTCTATGTGGTATGGCAAGATGCTGAGCATGAGTAATAAACCAGTCATATAAATCTAGTTCCTCCTCAACATCTTGCATATCTTCCTCTTTTAGTTTTTCCTAGTTTTCTTTTTTTTTCGAGTTTTTTTATAACATGAGGAACTTCTAAAGATAAAATTTGGGCTTTCTTCTCTATAGTTTCCATGGTTGTAATAATGCTAATAGAATTTTTAAACTCCAAGCAATAAATAAAGTATAGAGGATGAAAGAAAAGACTCGAGTTTAATCCCCTATAGGTCTTTGATGCTTTGGAACTAAACATGAATGGATCTTCAAACCTTTTAGTTACTGTTCATAGTCCTCACCATGCCCAAAAGTGAATTCAAAATTTCTAATTGGTGATTGGGCACTCTAAAAAGTAATAAAATCACCAAACAATTCTTCACACTTGCCAAAATTCACCAAATTTGGGCAATTTGGATTCTTGCAAGTTCTTTCCTAAGAACAAATGAATATGCAACACCTAGAACGTGCAACAACTCATATACAAGTGAAATAACAAAATTAGTTTGACTTTTGCAATGTCAAAATGAGCCTCCAAAAGCTATTCCTAGTTCCTTCAAAGAAATTGTAGAGACTTTTTGACCTATAAAAAGGTAATCAAAATTGATAATCTTGGTGTCATTGGATAGCTTAGAAGTTAAATCTTCAATCTCGAAAACAAATTGCAACTATTTGGCATTGGAGCCAAAACTCGCACTTCGTTCAAAACTCTCACTTGAAACTTGAGGGGGCTCACTCCTCTTGGGAGCCTTCCTTCAGCTCTTCCTTCCGCGGGCACTACACGCTTGGGGCTATCTTGTGGTTCCCCTTGCGGGTGTGCCCCATGGTCATCTTCTCGGGTGTGCGCCCTCATTCTCTCTGTGATGCCTTGTCAAAACCATGACTTGGATACCAATGTGCTAAAACTTGCAAAGCCTTGGATAAGCCTTTTGTGCTTTTTTCTTTAAAGACATGCACCACTCCCGAGGATAGAGAGCTATGCGCATCGATGTGATTGTGTTCACTCAAAGATGAGAGACAAGATGATTCACCCCCCAGTCACACAATTGTATAAATATAATTTCTCAATTTTCTCTAGCTACATGCAATGCATGAGTGCCAAGTGGCCTGACGCCCTCCAACCTCCAATAGAGATGGCTCATGCTAAAGGTGATATAACTTTGCCCTTCTGCCATACAAGTGAAAATAATTTTTTTATGACCCTGCATCCCACTTTGATCTTATTTGTTGTGGAACATGAAGAAAACATATCCTTCCAAAACTTCTACAACTAGAAAGATTTGTTCTTTGATCCATAAAAGACTTCATAAGGTTCCTTTTCTTACATGACTTTGAGGGGGAATCCCCTTTATCACATAATTTTCCATGTTGCATGCTTCAACCCAACAAGTAAGTTGCACGTCCCTTGTTTTTAACATGCACCTACCCATCTCCAATATAGACCTACTTTTGTCTTTGGCCACACCATTTTGTTGAGGTCTGTATATGTTTATAGTATCCTTCTTAATTCCTTCTTCCTCCAAATATGCAAGAAACTAATGAGAAAAATAGTCACCTCCTCCATTTGATCTGAACCTTTTTATGCTTCTACCTCCTTTATTTTCAACTAATGATTTGAGCTTCTTGAAAATATCAAACACTTTTTATTTGTATTTTATAAAATAAATGAACCTAAACTTTGTACTTGCTACCTACCATTGAATCTTCTTGAGATGGACCCCATACATTAGTATAAAAAAAACAAAATCCAAACCTTGATTAGGTAGTTGTGGTAGACCTTCAACCAAGGATTTCTTTGCAATATCCTTCAATCTAACAACACTAATATGTCGTAATCTCTTATGCCATAAATCCAATTGACTAACATGAGCCTCATTGACCATTGTATAATGTACATATTAGAGGAGATGGAGGATACTCCTCAAGATGAATAAGTGTTGCTTAAATGTGTTTCACACCAGCCAAGAACAAATACTAGAGAGTATAGTGGGCCTCTTTAGCATGATAAGGATCATAAATAATCACCTATGTTTCTTGGAACATGATCTACTAATCAATGGATCAAAATAGATAGGTAGGAATTGATCCAAGACCAAAAAACTTCCTATTCTTATTTCTACACATGTCCAAGGTTTTGAACAGTTCTTTGAGCATAGCACCAATTATCTTAGTTCCTTTTAGGAAACTCTAACTATCTTAGATAGCCACAAATAAAGAGTGATCTCATAAAAAATGATGTACTATACACCGAGACTGATGTTTAGCAAATCATAGAACCTTCCCGACAATTACAGGGTGCATCAATCAACAAAGGAGAAAGTAAAGATATGTTAATATCTAAGGATCCATAGAGGCAATGATAGTGAGACTTTGTAGCTATATACTAGACACTATGTGAAATCTAACATGCATTGAATCATGACAAATGATCAATCATACATTGAGAAAAAGATCTTAGAATATCACTATTCTGATGTAGTCATAGCAGAGAAGTGAAATGACAATGCAATGATAATATGTATATTAAATCTTATATAGAGACAATGTCATTGGCAAGCATACATTGCTCAGTTGCAGGTAGTGAATGAGCTATGAGATAAGCTCTCAATTACAATAGATCCCCTTCACAATGATCTCAAGGAATGGAGATGACACGTGGGTCATTTGATCCTCCTTTTATAGTTGTGTTTGTTTGAAGTGAAATTCAAAAGTTCTACCTAAAAGTGAATCCTAAAGTATAGGGTATATTCTCTCATCAATCAAGTACCAAATGAATCAAGATTTAAAGCTTCCTAACTCCACGTGGTTGTAGAACTCTTTTACAAAGGTAATTGTGAAGGAAAGGTAATTGTGAAGGACTTTTACAAGATCTTGATCATATAGAGTATCATATGGATTATGCTAAGAAACCAAGTATGTGGGCTAGGTTTCTATTGCATCAACAACTCCCGATCAAGCCTAACTTGTTTGGTCTTCATTCCTCCTTGATTTCCTACAAACCAATCATCAATTTGAATCTATTCATCTTGGTTCCATCCAAAGACTTTGTAAGTATATGTGCACATTGTAAATGAGTTGATACATAGGATAGTTGAATATCCTTGGTAAGAAATTTCTCCCTTACATAATGATAGTGAAATTCAATGTGCTTAGTCCTTGCATGATATATAGGATTAGCAGCCAAATGAAGTGAACTAGTGTTGTCTCCAAAGATTACTAGAGTGTAAGAGTGTAACCCCAAATCTGCATATAGTTGCTTAAGCCACGTAGCTTCTTGAGTTGCATTTGCCAAACTTTTGTATTCTGCTTCTATAGATGATACGGCCACATTAGGTTGCTTCTTAGATGAGCATGATATAAGCTTTGAACCTACAAAAGATACGTATCTTGACGTGCTCCTTGTATCATCCTTGGAGCCTGCCCCAATTTGCATCAGAATACATCTTTATGTTTAAGTCAAAAGTGAACGCAGAGCACAACCCTTCATTCATGGTAACCTTTCGGTAGTTTCCATATGAGGCTTCCTTGGTGCATGCATAAGCAATGTCTACTCTTCATAGGGTAGCATAGTTGAGGCTCCCTATAAGATTTTGGTAACTTGTAACATCGTCAAGAAGTTCTCCTTCATGAGAACTATGCTTACGGTTGAGCTGCATGGATGTACCTAGATTTTTGGTATTCTCCATCTTTAACTCTACCAATATATCATCTATATACTTTCTCTAAGTAATAAATATACCAAAATCTATGTACACAAGATCTAAGCCAAGAAATTATGTTAACAAACCAAAATCACTAATTGTAAATTTTTCCATTAGTTGAGCATTAAACTACTTGATGCCATTAGTATCATTTCCTATAATGATAATGTCATCCATATAGACACATAAGTACATAGCTTCTGAGTTGTTCTTCTTTATAAATAAAGAAGAATCTCCCTTGCTAGCCACAAAACCTTCGTCTTGCAAATAAGTAACAAGACTATGGTTGCAAGCTCTAGGAGATTGTTTTAGGCCATATAGTGCCTTCCTTATCATGCATACAAAACCTTATTTATCTTTATCTTCAAATCTTGATGGTTGTGCCATATACGCTTCTTCTGATATCCATCCATTTAAGAATGCATTCTTTACATCTAACTGATATAGACTACACTTCTTAGAGGCAACAATGCTTACCAAAACCCTAATTGTTGGGATCTTTGCCATAGGTGAAAAGGTTTCTTCATAGTCCTCTCGATGGGTTTGAGAAAACCCCTCTGCCACTAACCTTGCCTTGTACCTATTTATAGAACCATTTGAGTTCTTTTTGATTTTATATATCCACCTGGATCCTATTACTGTCATGCTTGGCTTCTTGGGAACCAAGTCCCAAGTATGGTTTTCTTGGAGTTCTTCTACTTCTTCTTCCATGTCTTCTCTCCATTTTTTCCTCTTACTAGCTTCTTCAAATGAAGATGGTTCTTCTATCATAGAGTCTCTAGTGATATACACATAGTGCTTGGTGACTAATGATGTATCATAGCCATACCTTATGGGATTTTTGCTTTCCTTTGTGAGATCTCCTGAGTGCCTGGTTGCAAGACTCTGGTATGTCTTTGAATTGTTTGAATTTGGTCTTCCCTCTTGACATCTAAGCCTTGAAGTCAATCTTATCTTCATCGTCTGAATTGATATCTACTATTAATTGTTGATTTTATTGAGTGAGAGTTGCAAAGTCATTTCCAAATTATAAGGTAACCTGATCTTCTTGCAATCATCTTCAAACCATCAATTATTTTCATCAAATACTAGATCTCTACTAATTATAAATACTTAATTAGTGGGATTGTATAGCCTATAGCCCTTCTGGTTTTTATCATACCCAGTGAATATACATTTTCCAACTTTAGGGTCAAGCATCCCTCTAATTTGTGAGGGAATGTGTGCATGAGAAATGCACCCGAACATTTTCCAATGGTCCAAAGAGGGTCTCGTGCCATTTGATGCTTCATAGGGTGTCATTCCATCCAAGGTTTTGGTTTGGGGACTACTAACCAAGTAAGTGGTTGTGGAAACAACCTCTACCCATAGGTATTTTGGTATTTTCTCATTCAAGATTGACCTAGCAGCTTCAACTATTAGCATGTTCCTTCTCTCTGCTTCCCCATTCAGTTTAGGAGTATATCTTGTTGTTAATTCCCTCTTTATGCCCCTATCCTATAAAAATGAGTCAAATTCATGTGAAAAATACTCACAACCTCCATGATATTTGATCCTCTTCAAGCTTCTTCATATTTGGTTCTCAACTAGTGCCAAATACTTTTTGAAGCATTTAAATACTTCATACTTATGCTTCATGAAATAAAGGATTGTCCATCTACTCTAATCATCTATAAATGATACATAGTACCTTGATCTTGAGATTGGTGGATCTTTGCTAGGACCCCACACATTAGTGTGTACAAGCTCCAAGTAGTCTTCATGGATGTACCCCTTTTTGTTGAATACTTGCCTATGAGCTTTACCAAATTGACATGCTCCACATTTGTATATTATGTATTGCTTGGTCACATTGGGAATGCCAAGCACACTTTGATCCCTGTATATTTGCTTTAGTGTTCTTTCTCCTATGTATCCTAGACTTTTGTGCCATATCTCTAGTTCGGATAGGGTTTGATCTCTATAATTGAAAAGTGCTATGTTCCAAGTGTCTTCAATCTCAAATGTAAATAATCTTCTGGATTTGTTACCTTTAGCAATCCTTTTGAAGCCTTGTTGAGGGTCTTCCACATATTCTCCATGCTTAGTGAATCTGACCTGTAAGCCTTTCTCAACAATCTCAACACTAATGAGGTTTTTGGTTATAGTTAGCACATAGAAAACCTTACATAAGAGGCTCATATTACCATCTGATGTCTTGACATTTCCAAATTTCTTGACTGAGTGTTTAGTGTCATCACTTGTCTGTACTTCATGCTTCCCTTTGGCCTCTTCAAGATGAGATAATAAAGCTACATTTCTAGCCACATGATTGGAACAACCCGGATCAATATAGAAAAGATGATCATCATCTTTACCTTTCTTGGATGTCATATTCATGAAAAGTAGTGAATCTTCTTGGTCTTCTGTATAGTTGTTATAATCTCTTCTTCCTTTAAAACCTCCTTGATAATTGTTGTTGTGGTAGCTTTGATTGTAGTTATGATTATAGTTACTACTTGATGCTTAATACTATCTCCTTTAGAAACTTTGACTCTTAACTCTAGCTTGTGTAAGTTTACAAAAAAATTCATATTGTAACTCATGTGGTTTGAGAAACGACTATCTACATACTAGGTTTTGTTGTTTACCTCCCTCTTGTGTGTTTTTGTATGCATATCCATCATAATTCTTTGCTTTTGTGTGTAAGCCTGATCTTGCACTATGGTGTTGTATTGATGCATGTGGCCTTGGACTCTTCCTCTTGGTCATCCTCTTAATCCACCTCTTCTATTTAGGTTGGAGAAGAAATCCCTAGCATAATGAAAACTTTACCTCAATATTGACAAGTAAAGTTACCTTGCTAATTTTGCTGCTTTTGTTGATCTTGTTGTAATTTATGTCCTCCTCTAGTACCATTAAATCTTTCTTTTCAACTTTTGTTTAATATTCCTCATGCTATCCAATTTTCTCTACCTCTTGCTCTATTTGATGAAGTATAAAGAGCTTGACCTTGACTACCCCTTTGAGAGTGATAAGATTTTCCATATTCTAATTTGATTTCATTAGTCATCATAAGTGTTTGTATATTTTCAAAGGATGGTAGATTCTCTCGAGTCGTGATAGATGTAATTAATGACTTGAATCTTTCATCTTTTTGCAAGCCACATAATGTGGAATTAAGCCTTATATCCTCACTAGGAGATGCATCAATAAAGGCTAATGCTTCAATCAAAGATTTTACCTCAAGAATATAGTAATTAACTGATTGTCATGGCTTCTTTGTGACTCTTGTCAGCTCACCAATAATTCGTGTTTGTCTCTCTCTCTCTTGGTAATTGAGAAAAGAATTTCTAGAGACTTCCAAGCTTGTCTACTAATATTCAAACCTCTTATAAGTCCAAGCATAGAAATTAAAACTATTTGTGATATAATAAACATAAATATTCTATCTATATTGATCCATTATTGCTGATGTCTTTTGGATCCGCTTCTGTACAAACTTCTAGTAATAGTTGTTTCACTTATGTATCTATTACTAATCCCCAAAGACCTTTATGAATGACATAAGGCTCCATTAAAAATTGCCACATGAAATAATTTCTCCCATCCAACAAATTTTCAATAGATACACTTAGAGTTATCATGTTCAATTGTTGTAAATATTGGAATTAGACGTCTACACAAGCATGTAAACAACACAAGGAAGAAGAAGAAGCTTGGAGCACAACAAAACAATACTGAATGTATTACCACTAGAATGGACAAAGATAAGTCACCCATTAAGGCATTAGGTGTATATACAAGCTGGGGGCAAAAAAACCTTCTAAAGAGGGAAAAAACTGCCCAAACAATCCTAGTGTGTTCACACACACCTCACTACCTAAATATATCAACAAATCCCCCCTGGAAGTGATGCGTTAAATAAGGAGCTGGCACTCATGTATAAGGAAATGCGAAGCTATGTGGAATCACTCCACAAAAGGAAGTAAGCGGAATGCTTTGTGGAAAGCTTCAAACTTCTCCCTAGGTAGAGCCTTTATGAAAAGGTATGCAATGTTCTCCTATGTGAGCACATATGCCAAGCTAGTCTCTCTAATAGAGAACCTCTTCGTGACATAATTATAATGCACCTCAATGTGCTTAGTGCAAGCATGGAACACAGGTCTCCTTGCAACTGCCAATGTACTCTCACTATTAGTGAAGATGGTGGTGGTAGAAGACTGAACAACACCCAAATTAGCCATAAGGCATCTAAGCCACACACACTCTACATTCACTATGAAAGTTTCCCTATACTCAGCCTCGCAATCGGCAGTGGCCATAGGAGGCTTCTTCTTTCTCAACCAAGATATACATGAGCTATCAAGCATGAAGCAAAAGCCAGTAGTGGACAAATGAATATTATAGCAACTGACCCAATCACTATCGAAAAAAAGCATGTGAATCTACCGGTAGTGATCCACCCTAGGGATAAAAAAATCCAAGTCGCTGGGTACCACTCAAGTAGTGAAAGATGTGCTTAAGCACCTACCAGTGCTGGACACCTGGGCAATGCATAAACTTGCTCACTTGGGAGACAACAGACTGAATATCTGGCCGCGTAATGCATAAGTAAATCAAGCATCCAATAGCCTGTTGATAGAGAACAACATCAAATGCATCTCCAACATCATGAAGACTCAATTGTAAGCCTGTCTACATAGCACTGGTAATCGTTTTATAGTCTTCAATGCCAAAATGTTGCAATAATGTGTCAATATATTTCATTTGACACAAAGCTATTCCGCCATCCACTTGCATAAAGTGAATGCCTATATAATGATGCAAATGCCTCAAATTACACATTTCAAATGAGGCATGCGAATCAACCTTAAAATCAGCAATATGCTTCTCATGATGACCAATAAGTAGCATGTCATCAACATAAACAACAATGATCAGAAGTACATCATTTGCATGCTTAACATATAAGGTGCTTCTAGTTGGGTCATCCCCAAAACGATGTGCAATCACATAGGCATGTATCTTTTCATACTAAGAATGTGGTCCTTGCTTTAAACAATAAAATGCCTTCTTTAACTTACACACCTGGTTTTCATGCCCTTTTTGCACAAAGCCATGGGGCTGAAAAACATACAATTCTTCATGCAAAGTCACCATTCACAAATGCAGTTTTAATGTCCAAGTGATGTATATTCCAACCATGATGACCTCTAAGTGCACAGATGTTATGAATAGTAGTCATACAACATGTAGGTGCAAAGGTTTGTTAAAAATAAATGCTTTTTTCTTGCACATAACCCTTTGCAACAAGCCTAGCCTTATACCTGTCAACTGTTCCATCAGGCTTACACTTTAGCTTGTATAACCACTTAGTGCCAATGACCTTCTTTCTAGGAGGCAAGTCACATAAAGACCAGAAACCACTCCTCATTATAGCCTCATATTCAGATTGCATAGTAGCCATCCAATTTTTTGAATTTTGTGCTTCATCAAATGAGATCCTAAATGAGTATGTTATGATAGAGGTGCATCTAATTTGTTGCCAGAGAAAGTCTACACCAGCCATTTTAGCATAGTTTCTACCTGCTCAATATCAGCTCTCTCATCAACAAGTGCATCATGTAAATCTACATTCGCAATGGAACGATTTGCATCATCACATGAAATGTGCAAAGGCTGAGAAGTTGCCTCATTAGGACCAGCACTAGATTTTCCACTTGTAAAAAGATGTAGCAAAGTATTATACATTTCTTTGAAGCTAACAGATGTCTCTTTAGTACATGAGACTAAAGGTTGAATAACATCTTCCACAAAAACAACATCACAGCGAACCAAAATGCATTTTATCTATGGATGATACAAACAATAGCCTTTGCTTTCAAAACTGTACCCAACAAAAGTACATTTCACTGCTTTATCATAACCATGCCTTCATATACAACCTTCATATACATGTTTACTAGGTGTCTCAAGTTTGGGCAAAGTGGACACCATTTCAGAGTTTTGCAAGTGTAGCAAACTAGCAAAATTCAAATGACCAAATAGTGCATGCCAAAGATTTGTATCTGACATAGCATAAGAATCATGTACTACACATGCTGAATCATTCACAAATTTTTCATTATCTATGAGCTTACAAAGCCCATGACATAAAATGCCAGAAGCAATCATCATGTTGCCATTTGATAGATCATGAACCATACATCTATCATCAATAAATTTCACAACCAAGCGGATCTTGGCTAAAGCTAAAACTGATATTAGATTCTTCTTGATCCGTGACACAAATAAAGCATATGACAATGTAAAAGAGCTACCATCAGCAGTAGTGAAAATGATCTTACCAACTCCCATAACATGATAAGAGGAGTTGTTGGTGCATGTGATAACATTCCCTATAGGCGCATGTTCAAGTGAAGCGAAGAGACTACACTACAAGGTAATATGTTTGGTTGCCCCACTATCAAGATACCCAACATATGAGCCTAGTGCAAAAATGCAGTGATCATGAGAAGATGGGTCAAAATTGAAAATAATAGTAAATACCCATTCTTTATCGTGCACAAGATTAGCAAACTCTATTTAGAGCCCTCTAAAACAACCATTCTAGCCTCTTTTTTCTTTGCCTCTTTAGTAGCTAGTTTTGGAGAGCTATTAATGACATGATCATTTACTTTATAGTATTTGCAAAACAATCTCTGCTTTTTTTATTTCTTCTCATCTTTGTCTTCCTTCTTCGAATATGCAGCATTTGCAAACTTTTGCTTACTAGTATGTTGAGAAAGATGGATGGATACTCCAAGAGACTGAGTAGGTACTGCTAAACCTGCTTTGTACCAGCCCTCTTTTGCTTCAGAGTTGATAACTAGACCTCCTTAGCTTTTAAATGACATCATAAAATGTCCTATGTACTTTGGAAATGATGTGTGTAATGATTGAATCAAAATAGATAACTTTGGAAGTCACAAACTCAAGAAAACCTTCTATTTATGGCTTGACACCTGCTGAGTATTTTGCTCAGTATGACCAGCATACTAGGAATTGGAAAAATTCCTCTTAGTGGTATCTAACTAGCTTAGTAAGCTACCTATTCCAAGTGGAATGATGTAAAATGATACACTATGCTAAGAGAAATCAATCTAGCAAGTTAAGT
>CM035433.1:69686315-69698815 GCA_020310875.1 Ceratopteris richardii | reverse complement strand
TATTGTAGCTCGATTTCAAGTTTCTTCATCAACCACTACCATCTTGTCCCATGGAGACTTCAAAACCCATTCAGATACACAAGAAGGCTTAAGAACTAGCCTAAGGCACGATTAAAAAATCCTTTGGTGGTGATAAACTCTAAAGGTGGAATGAGAAATATCTTTGAAATCCATCTTAGAGTGCTTTATTTAGATCTTTAAGTGACACAATAAGTGTTGAGATAAATTATCTGAAAATGATTCGTGTTACCAATTTCAATGATTAGGAAAGCATTGGTGTCATTTTCAAATACTATAAGAAACATTTGATCTTGCCCAAGTGAAAGAGAGAGTGCTGTTATCTCATTGACTTGAGCACAACTTGTAACCAAACTATTGAGGCCATCAATAAAAAATGCGAATAGAAGTGGGTCAAGTAGGTAGCCATGCTAGATGGACATCTTATGCTTGATAAAATGGGAAAGTTTGATTTTGATGTTAATATGAACCATTTCATTTCCCGTAAGATTGGATCTCATCCTTGTAAATATACAAGCCAGACCTAAATGTTTAAGGTTCTGTATAATAAAACCCGACTCAATTCTATCATAAGATTTGTTGAAGTTGATTTTCCAAATAAAGTTGGTTTTGTTTAGTCTCCTTTGCACACTCTACATTTTCCTAGATATTTGACAAAGCTTCAAGAATCAATGCATTTCCTTTTAATGAGAAATTTTTTGTCTTCATGAAGGTGAGACCATGTGGGATTTGCCAAAGATTTTATAATAACCTTATATCCCATTTGAAGCATGGTAATAGGTTTGCAATTTTCTAATGTATTTGTTACCTCCCCTTTATGGTTGAGCTTGATCATTCATTCATTGAGACATCTCAAAAGAGCTTCTAGTCAAAGCAAGTTTTTGAAAACCAGACCAATATGCCCAACTAATGAGTGCTTGAAGGCCTTGAAGAACATATTAGTGAGTCATTTCAAAGAAGGTTTTTTCTTTTGGAAGGAAGGTCATCAATAGCACCGTTGAGCTCATCATGCATAAATAGTTTATTAAGCACATAATTTTTGTTGATTTTGTTGGTCTTAATGTGGGAAACTTGGACCATACAATCTAGCATATCAGATGATATATGTGAAGATTCTTTGAATAAATTAGGGAACTTAGTGAACATGTAATCATGGGTTTTCTCCTTAGAAGTGCATTCAAAACCACGTCTATTAATTGATCCAGGTGGAAAATCTCTTACTTGTTTTTTTCTTTAGAGGAAGGCAAATTTCTTTAATCAGCTTATTTCCCTTACCTACCCATAAATTTGTAAATAAGAAACGGTGATATTTTCTCTAAAGCTCCTTTATATATTAGAGTACTCGTAATCTTGAAGAGGCTAATTTGAAAATACAATTTTGCATTGCTAACCTCGACCTCACGACATGTTAGTTGGTTACACAATTTCTCTCTTCTATCTCTTAGGATCTTTTAGATTTTTAGTTTTCTTGTGGTGTTGATTGCATAACTTTCTTTTGTGGATAATTGGGCTTCGAATGCTTATTGTTAGGCATAATCCATCTCCCATCAAATAGAATGGAGAGATCACATGGAGGGATCATCAAGGAACCATGGGGCTGTCCTCTCCTAGAAATGATCGTGAAAGGGATTGATAGTGTGGAAGTGGTTTGAAAGCAAAATTTCTATTCTATGTTACTACTTAGTCTTCCTTACACTAGATCTCAAAAGATCAAACAAAGACACAAAAGGTAGAACTTTTACACCTCACATTGGGAGACCCCTTTTACACCTATATAAGGGCTTCATGTTGAGCCATGATCTAGAATAGCTTACAAATTTCTTTATGAGCACTTGACTATCTAAAAGGGTATGGTGAGTTGTGATTTCGAAATCCTTCTCTCATATCTTGATAATTTGAAGAGCACTCTAAATATGGATTAGCGAAGCCCTGCACCCAAACAATATTACCAAATACAACAATAAAAGGTAATAAATTTCTCTTTAAAATTAAATACTTAAAAAAAAAGAGATTACAAACAATATTACCAAACACAACAATGAAAGGTAATAAATTTCTCTTTGTAAATAAATACTTTAAAAAAAGAGATTACAGTGAACTTGAGATGGTTACAATAGTGGTATGTAAAGCTTTCACCATGAATCATACATAGGTCACCTATCAATCATAATAATTTGAAGTATTTCTTTTGAAGGGATGTTATAAATACTCGTTCTGTCCATAAAACAAAAATACAAAACCACTTGGATAAAGCTAGAGAAATGCTCTCTCAGATCTACATCACTCAATAATTATTGGTGCATTTCACAAGCCTACACATTTGTCTTGAAGTCCATATACATATGGAGAAGCATGGGAACCAATGCTAGAAGATAATTAGCCATTTACTCCTTTGTAAAAGTCATATCTGACTTGGAATCTTTGTAAACACCTACCAAAAAGAACTCGTGGAAAAGTTAGCTTTGATTGACGGAATATCTGCTATAATGGAGGATCACTTTTTAGAAGAGAGCCAACAATTTGAATTCAAATTCTAATTGGAAGTGAACATCTATAAAAACTGTAAGGAAAAAGTTGCAGTATGTAGACTCATCATCCCGAGCTTTCATTGTTCATTTTTGAGTACTTTGTCATAGTCTCTGAAAGTCTGCCAACTTGTGGAGATCATATCTCACTCATTTCTTCACCAAATTTAAACATCTATAGCTTCTTGGAACCAGCTCAAAGTCTTCTACGTGCTGTCAAAGTTTGAAGGATTTCTATTCAGCCATTTTAGAGAAAAGTTCATCGACGTGATCACTGGTCGAAACCTACAACAGTCCTAAAATATCGGGGGTAAATGTTTACTTGCTAAATTGATTTGTTTGAGCATAGTTAATGTTCTTACGTGATATCACTTGGAATAGTTAGCTTACTAAGTAATTAGATACTCCTAAAAGGAATTTTTCAATTCCTACTGTGCTGGTCATACTGAGTAAAAGATACAGCAGGTGTCTAGTAAAAAATAGAAGGTTTTCTTGAAGACTTGAAGTTCAAGGTTGTCTGTTTTGATTCAACTTTTTGATACATCATTTCCAAAGTTTATGGTGTCATTGGAAAGCTAGAAAGGTCCACTTATCAACTCTGAAGCATCAAAGGGCTGGTTGCCTATGATACATCATAGGCAAGTTTATGGTGTCATTGGAAAGCTAGAAAGGTCCACTTATCAACTCTGAAGCATCAAAGGGCTGGTACAAAGCAGGATGTGGCAATACCTACTATCCTTCTGAAGTATTCATCCATCATTCCCAACAGTGGTATGAGAGCAAAGTCAAGGTAAATGGGAGATGGTTTTTCTTCATTTATTGATAAATTGGACTGGTCTCTAAGGATGAAGACATACCTACAAGGAAGGAGTCTTTATGGATACATCTCAGGAGATGAGGAATTGCCCTCATTCAAAACCAGAGGACTACCAAGAAAGGAAGAACATGAAAAGCTCAACACATGGTGTGCCAAGGATGCATTAGAAAGGTCTTACTTACTCAACTCCATCTCTGATTTTCTTTTTCCACATATTAGAAAATGTAAGACATCCCAAGAGACTTGGGAAACTTTGTCATCCTATTTTTCTTCCACACTAAGGAAGCAACCTAAGCAAGCTATTTCAGAGTTTGTGACTAAAAGTAAAGATGTAGAAAATGAGTTAGCAAGAATAGGAGAAGAGATTGAAGAAGAGCAGATAGTAAGGCAAGTGATCAATAGGATCAAAGCTGATGACAAGTGGGAAAGCTTCACCACTGCCATGGACCTATACATGGACATGAAAATTCCACATCTTAGCACTCTCATGGGGCAATTGTTCACTCATGAAGCCAAGCTCAACAACAATGGAGACACATCCAAAGGTAATAGCTCTTCTGCCCTATACACTGATAAAAGTAAGTCTAAAGATAAAGGCAAGAACAAGAAAGGAGAGGATGAAGGCACTACCTCCCAAGCCAACTATGGAGGGAGAGATAGATCATGAAGAGGAAGGGGCAGAGGAGGTAAACAAGGTAGGGGGAGATCTTATAGCTCCTCACGATGCAGCATTTGTGGTTTATCAAATCATATCACATATGAGTGTTTCAGGAACTACAAGAATCAGAGAGGAAGAGGATATCAAAGAGGTGGATACTCACAATCAAGAGGTAGATTCAACCATCATCAAGGGTACAACAACAACTACAATAACAACTACAATAACAACTACAACAACAACTACAATGGCAACTACCAAGGAGGATTCAAATCCAGAAAGGATTACAACAATTATACAGAGGAGCAGGATGATTCTCTTCTGATTATGAACATGACTTCAAAACCAGGTACAAATGATGAACATCTCTTCTACATTGACTCAGGATGCTTAAATCATGTCGCTGGCAATGTTGCTCTACTCTCTGACCTTGAAGAACCAAGAGGTAAACATCAAGTACAAACACGTGATGACACCAAGCACTCAGTAGTTAAAGTTCTAAATGTTAAGACTTGTGATGGAAATCAAAACTTGTTGAGTAGGGTACTATATGTACCAACCATTACAAAAAACTTGATGAGTGCTGGACAAATTGTGGAAAAAGTTTCCAGGTCAGATTCAACCTATTTGGAGCATTTGTGGAGGATCCAAGGCATGGGTTCAAGAGGATTTCTAAAGGAGAAAAGACACGTAGACTTACTTTTGAGCTAGAAGATACAAAGAATATTGCACTATACAGTTACAAAGATCAAACACTTTCAGAGCTTGACATTTGGCATAAAAGATTAGGGCATGTAGGTGAAAGAACCTTGAAGCAAATATGCAGGGACCAATGTGTGCTTGGGATACCTAATGTATCCAAGCAACATATGATCTACAAGTGTGGAGCTTGTCAGTTTGGGAAGTCAGACAGGTTACCCTTTTCAAGGAAAGGCTACAAGCATGAGGACTACCTAGAGCTTGTCCATACAGATGTATGGAGACCAAGCAAAGACCCCTCAATCTCACGATCAAGGTACTATGTAACTTTTATTGATGATTATAGTAGGTGGGCTGTATTGTACTTTACAAAGCACACTTAGTATTCTCCATTTTAAACTTAGAAAGTATGTCATGTACATACTTCCTTTGAGTGACATAGATACTAGAATCGGTATAGACAAGCTCAAGTCCAAGAAAGTAAGTAAGCGGTCCAAGATCACTGATTTTGAATTCATCCTTCATTCCAACCGTTACCTATTTGATTCCATTGATGTCATTCTTATGATTATGATGTCATCAACATACACACAAAGATATATAACCTCTAATCCATTCCTTTGGATGAACAATGATGTATCTGCTTTGCTAGCCTTGAATCCTTGATCCTGCAAATAGGTCACTAATCTATGACTCCAAGCTCTTAGAGCTTGCTCTTAGAGCTTGCGTAAATAATTTGGACGATGTGCATCTTCATAGACTGGTGGTTATTCATATAAACTTCTTTTGAAATCCATCCATTGAGAAATACATTTTTTACATCTAATTGGTATAGCTTCTAATTCCTAGATGCAGCAATGCTAACAAGTACTCTTATGGTAGGCATTTTGTCTTTACGTGAAAATGTCTCTTCATAATCTATCCCATGGGTTTGTGTGAACCCCTTGGCTATTGACCTTGCCTTGTGTGTATTAATACTACCATCTCGATTCCTTTTAAATTTATAAATCCACCTTGATCCAATTACCTTCATTGATGGTTTGTTAGGGACAAGTTCCCATGTGTCATTGTCCATGAGAGCTTCCATTTCTTCATCCATTGCTTCTCTCCACTCCCTTTTGCTTTGAGATTCTTCATAATTTTCTTCTTTTGCCTTTTTGACCTTCTGATTGGATGTAGAGAGTTTTCTTATCCTTGAGCTAGGTCTTGAACCTTAGATTTTCCTTTTTTCTTCCATAACTTCAATTTCTCCATTTTTTTCATGTCTTCTTGAAAATCACTATCTTCATGATGCTTTGGTTCCTTTGTTGGAAGAGATGGAAACTCTTGTTGCACGTCACAGGGCAGCCTTACTTTCTTGTCATCATTAAACCAAGATTTATCTTCATCAAACACTACGTCCCCACTACCTAAGAAGCCTTTGTTAAAGGGATTATACAATTTGTATCCTTTTTATTTTGATCATAACCTATAAAGACACACTTCTCTACCTTGGGATCCAATTTCCCTCTTACTTGAGAAGGAATATGAGCATAAGCTAGACATCCAAAGATTTTGCAATGCTCTAAGCTAGGTCTTCTTCCATTCCACATTTCATAAGCAGTCATACCTTCTAAAGTCATTGATGGAAGTCTATTAATAAGGTATGTGGCTGTTGATACAACCTCTGTCCAAAGATAATTAGGTAGGTTCTTTTCATTCAGCATAGATCTGACGACTTCTAGTATAGTCATGTTCCTCCTTTCAACTACTTCATTGAGTTTAGGTGTGTATCTTGTAGTTACTTCTCTTGTGATCATCAGAGACATCATACTATAGCTTTATGCTACCGCTGGAACATTAATTACACAGATTCAAAGGCAGTAAGAATTTGCGTTATAGAGACAACTACAGAGACTGAAAGGCAGTAAGAATTTGCGGTATAAAGACAACTTGGCAAAATCAGACAGCAAACTCATACACTGTTCAGTGACGGTTTCATGTCTTTCATCTCAAAAAACATTTTCTTATCGGTGTGATCTCTGTTAAAATACCATACTTCATGGAAATAATTTTCTTAAATCTAGAAGTAAAGCTTACAATCGAATACGTTTGTTTAGTATTTCACGTTAAAATGATAATAGATATACATTTGTGGACTCATTATACCTATCGCAGATGTTAAAAGTTTTTGACATCTAAGTTTTTGACATCTATGCTGGCATGAACAGTTCTATCGGCTATTTGACTACCCATGACTCGAAGATACAGTTCTTCGACTTCTGAAACATAAAGAATAGGGCGCACAGTATCTACAAAGCCAATGTCTTTTGACAGAGAATGGGTTTCTTTTCACCTCATCTATCTGCAACTGAACCTTACTGGCAGAGGGGCTTTCCTGCGCATCCAGTGCGGTTGAATGGAGTGAGGGTGGAGGTAAGAGCCTAGAGGTCTCCCCTAATCGGTATAAGCTCTGCTTCTTACAGAGCTAATAACTTCTTTCACGAGAATATCACGCATTGCCTGCGACGTGACACAACGCGGCGTTTTGTACTGCGCGATTGCACCGATACAACGGTCAAGGTAGCGGTTTAAGAGTGAACGGAAGGTACCTCGCTTCACGACACACAGCTCTAGTGATCCGATCGTATTCACCTTCCTTGATCCTACGTAACCTGGCTCCACAAAGGCCGCATCCATTGTTGTTGCACACTGCCGCAAAAGGCTTTCGTCAATGGCACACGATTCGTCATCATCCATCTCATGTTGATCATCATGTCTGCCAATTTTTTTTGTATTGCTTCTTTTGTTCAGTTCCCAAAACACGACGTAACGGCCGGGCTTGCTAGACAGGTCCGCAAGCTTGTAAAGTCTACAAGCTCTGCCTTGGGATCCTGGCTCTTCAGCTCCTTCATGGCAAGATCCACCGCAATCTGCAAATCCTTCCCTGAGTTTTTGTCTATATGCACCGTAAGTAGAACATTCCTTCTGCATACATAAGCCAGCTGTGGTGACGAATTGAAGAAGCCTGTAACCTTAACAATATCACCGAGCCTGTAACGATAGAGTCCTGTATAACAGAGATAAGCAATTTTATTTTGTGAAAGCGGATGAAATTTATATTTTCTGAAGCCAGTGCATAAGCTAATGGTTTGATGCCTTGGATCTCTGAAAGAAGCGCTGAGTTCAAGTAACATGAGTGTCTCTACTTTAAAAAGGTTGAATTTATGAGGTTGGATGCGTGATTGTGTTTTCAATTTATTTTTACTCTTAAAAAAAAAGTGTTTGACTGCGCGCCATTGTGTGAGTATATCCAATTGCAGGTCGAGAGAGAGATAGAGAGTGTGAGAGAGAGAAAGAGAGAGCTGCGGTCCGAAACATCAAGTTTAAATCGAGTGTTATACGCTACACACGTTCTACTACTAATTCTTATTGAAATATTTTAAATCCGCGAAGATGAAAGCAATAGTAAAAATTATTGTGATATTGTTTTAGCCCGCATAGTCTAGTTGCTGACGTTATGATGCTATGGGAGATGCTATGGGAGAAAGTCTTAAGATCAAATCTTTGGAGCTGTCGGACAAAATCTGAGTTAAAGTTTTGGAAGAAAGTCCTGAGTTCAAGTCTTGATTAAACATGTCCATGAGATTCTCACGATAAGTGTCTCTAGAGGTTGGATGTGTGAGTGTTTATTTTCAATTCATTGTACTCTCAAAAAAATTAAATTTATTGTGATATTTCAAATCTCCAAAGACGAAAGCGACAGGGTAACCATATCTTACCTCCATAGGTCGTGAGAAGGACCTCATAATCGCGGCCAACCTCCACTTCTGTGAACGATACGGGGATCGCCTCCCTGTTTACCTGCAGTGCTGCTTCTAACCTACTTTCAGCCGAATTCTGACACGAGCTATAGGCAACCGGAAGAAACTCGAAGTAGGTCAAACTAGGGACTACCGTAAACGTGACATCACTTGGTTCTGCCTTTGGATTTGCGTTGACAGCAATCCAAGACTCAGTGCTTCCGTAGTCAGCGCTAACAAGAGGCAGCGAGCCAGAATAATGCTTTACTCGACTCACATACGGCACCATTGACCCTGTCATTATAGTGTATATGTATTTACAATTCGGCCACAACGCTGGGATGACTTCAGCCCAGCACTCCAAGGAGGAGCACTGCTCCTCAATGGTATCTGCTAGCTCAGGGTTTGGTCCGGGCATAAGCTTCGACATGGCTGACCTCAGTGATGTATCATTAAATCGTCCACTGAGTTCACCCCGGCGAATATCGTCGCACAGATTTCTCCATTCCAGCTCCAGCGTATGGAACGCCTCTACCAGCGTGTACGCAAAAGTAGCCGTAATGAATTGTATTTCCTTTCGACATAGTAAAGCGCTCAGCAAATGACAGTACATGGCTTCCTTATTGTTTGAGTGTCCTACTACCTCTTGGGGACTACAAGCACGGACGACAGCCACCTTTTGCTTCTGATTGAACTGTTTACTTCGAAACATATGGGTAGTAGCTGTTCCGCAGGGAATCCCTCCCTTTGTTATGGAGAGCTTTCCGCAGAAAACAAGCTCGAGAAACATGCCACCTGGTTTCGTGGGGAACGCCCTGCAAGGATGGGTGACATGAGTATCATAAATAAGATTGTTTTAAAAACTCTAATTCTTTTATAAAACATGGAGCCTCTACCCGCGAATACTTTGAGTAGTTGTACATTCCACTATAGTTTTTTACCTTCTTCTGTATGCAGCAGAAATCCTGCTGATATAGCCAGATGCCTCCAGTATCTCCTTGTACAGGACATGCAACTTGTGCTGACCATCAGATGTGGTTCCGGAGCTGCAATATTAATAAAAGAAGTGCAAAATCGCAGTATATTAGTCAGTGTTGTAGTTAGAATCCAAATACAAGAAAAGGCAACAATAGTCGTGTCTCTGTTGGCGACATTATTAGTGGCGATAGTGAAGTGATTATTAGTTTGTGAATTGGAAGAAGAGAACTCGAACCTTAGAGAAAGGGTCTCGACAGGATCTGCCGTAAGTAAAGGCGTTTGATCACCACCTGCAATCCTGTCAAAATATGGCTTAATGTCGGAATGGCTTATAATTGGTACTCGTTCTTTGAACAAGTCGACGTCTATGCGGCCTTCCAAGCCGCAGCGATCATACAGGTACTCTGTACTCGCATTGCGCCTTAATATGTCTTCCAACACCCTGCTCTGCACGCCAGCTGCGTTCCTAGTTTCGGCTTCAAAATCAGCGATGATGGAATCTACAGAATAAACTGGGGAGCTGGGTGTGCGGCGTTTTTGAGAGGGATTTTCTAAGGGACCAGGCATTGGTTTGCTCGAGATCTGATGAATTCGACTAGCTTGGGTGAAAAGGAGAAATATAAAAAGCGCTTCGTTGTGCAAAGAAGCTGTACTTCTAGAATGCAGAGGGCGATCTAAATTCTACGCGCACGTCGGGTTGATGTGGCTATGGATTGTATAACCTTAGCACACCGAGCTCGGAGGAGAAGGAGGGAAGAATAGCGGGTTGATGTGGGTATGGATTGTATAACCTCAGCACACCAAGCCTCCTTTATAGATATGATGAGGGAGTAAATCGCATTTGAAAATTCGCATGTGAGTTTTACTGTTGGCGTCTAGTTCGTCATCCAGGTCGTGCTGGACATTTCCATAGTCAGTGTTCTGAGCCTTGACTATCGATTGTTGGAGTTGAAAGCCTACGGCAAAAGCCAAAATCTTCACAAGCAAGGCAGCCGGCGAGCTTTCGAGGTTCGAGCGCCCAGGAGCGAGGGAATCTGCTTGGCTATTGGCGACTCTGCTCCTGAGGAAATGAACTGCGTTTTGACCATACAGAAAATAATCGAACATGAACTCGAGAAAGAAGTCGCAATTGCTTGGAAAGGAAGTAAAAGACTAATGCGCAGCTGCATGCTCATCCTACACAGGGCTTCGAGACAAGAGTTCTTGACAATATGGAAGATTCAAGGTATAGTCGGACATTTCATACATGGATGTCAACATCGTTTCCATCCCCATGAATTTGACTTCCAGGAGATCCTTGTCGAGTCGACGTCTTTGAGATCTATATGACTGTCGAGCATGCCCGCGTCGAAGTCAGAAATTCTATCGCGAATGACGAATGGCCTTTGCCAAACTCTGAAATTCAACCTTCTTTGAAGCACTGTTGCTTTTGAACGACATCTTACGCCCGGCAGACCATTTCTCAATTTTGGAAAGTCTCTCTCTCTCTCTCTCTCTCTCTCTCTCTCTCTCTCTCTCTCTCTCTCTCTCTCACACACACACACACACACACATACACACACACACACAATTCTGCATGAAACTTAAGATCGTCAAAGAACGCAGACAAAGAGAAGAACTCAGAAGGTTTCCAATCTTCATTAGTAAATCATTAAGTTGGATCTGACAATTGCGCGGAGTCAGTTGAGGGGAGAGCAGGACGTGGAGATGTAACTACGCAGACTCATCAACTTCACCTTTCCTCAGAAAATTCATCGATCATTCATACATCTTCAATCAGATAGAGGAGTCTGTGTTGAGACTGAATGTGAAAGTTATTTTTCCACCACTCATCCTAAAATGAAAATCTGTTCCATACAAACATGATGACGCCCAACAACGACAAATTTTACCATTAATCGCCATAATTTCTAGGTTTGAACAATTTGTTTTATGTGTACTCAAAGAGAATTAAAAAGACATCATGTTTACTGAAAGAGAGTCTTCCAAACATTCAATCTGAGTAGGTCTACAAATAGTATTAATCAACTTTAAGTAGAGTACCTGTCATTATGTAGTGCTAGTCATAGTAACGAAAACAATCCAATACAGATAATCAGTGGAAAGTATGTCATGAAAGTGTGGGTTTATGGTGATTTACTTACGTGAAGGATAGGACAATAGTTCGTGTCTCCCCTTTCGGCCATACCATTAAAGTCACTATGGGTGTGGAAATATTTAAGTAATAAAGTCTTTGAAAGTACACAGTGCCGTATAACTTACGAACAATTTTATGGTTCAGCTGTAATAAATTCTTCCCCTTATAACTAAGCTTATCCACTCTTTAGATGTTTAATAGCCTGTGTAATAACCTTATCCACTCTACTCGAGTTTTTCTATGTGCCCTTGGAATTCCAAGTATCCCACAATGCAGAGGCAGTACGCTCAAAGGCAACAAGAGAGGGGACACTATCCTCTGCAATAGATTTGACTATCCTCTGTGGAATATCTAGAGAGGACACACTCTATGGTTTATATGGAGATCTAGGAACCAGGGTGTTATGAAGCAAAACTGCAGCTTTTTTATTATAAATTTGTCCAAGGCATCAGAGTAGCAAGTCTTCAATGCATTGTTACTACTACCTCTGCTCTTGTTGAGAACTTTTGTCTATCTGAGCATCTGAGATCTACCCCTCCTAGTAAATGGAAAGAATCTTTGCTAAAGTTGTACTCCACCTCTACGTTTGAGATGGTTCTGAGATGTACCTATTGATGATTTTTTGATTTTGTACCCATTGAGTTTCACATTGTATGATTTCATAGTTTGAACCCTCAGTAGACCAGTTGGAAGTTATTTCTCTAGTTTGTGCCTTCATGTCCCACCCCCCCCCCCCCGGCCAATTATCCTTTCGTTGGATTTGGGGACTTGTTTGAACCTTCTATAGTGGGGAGCCTGCCCTTTCTACTTACACACATTTCATCATTTATTCAAAATCTCCCGTTTTTTCAAAAAGAAAAATATGGGCCCATAACGACGGCTAATG
>CM035433.1:69593815-69681315 GCA_020310875.1 Ceratopteris richardii | reverse complement strand
AGAACAATTAAGAATAAGTATCCACTCCCTCTTGTAGATGACTTATTAGATCAATTAAGTGGAGTGACGATATTCATTAAGATTGACTTAAGATCTGGATATCACCAAATTAGGATCAAAATAGAGGATATTCCTAAGAAAACTTTTCAAAGACCATATGGTCACTATGAGGTTACAGTTCTACCTTTTGGATTAACAAATGCTCCTGCCACATTTATGTGCTTGATGAATAATATTTTTCACGATTACGTAGATGAATTCATCTTAGTATTTCTTGATGATATATTTGTATACTCTAAAGATGATTATGAGCATGCGGTGCATCTCAAAAAGACTTTGCAAACTCTTAGAGAACACAAATTGTATGGAAAAAAGAGTAAGTGTTTCTTTGCTACAGATAAACTTTTGTATCTAGGAAGAGTAATGTCAAAGGAAGAAATCCTTATACATGAAGATAAAGTAAAAACAATAGTTGATTGTCCGATTCCTAAGAATTTTAGGGATGTTAGAAGTTTTCTTCGGTTGGCACAATATGAAAGAGCACATATTCAGGATTTCTCATAGATGGCTACTCCCCTCACAAAATTGACTAAAAAGAATGAAGAATTTGCGTGGAGTGATGTCTGTCAGAAATCATTTGAAACATTGAAACAAGAAGTCATTGAGAATTGTGTTTTGAAAATACCAGAAATGGGAAAGCCTTTTGTGGTTGCATGTGATGCAAGTGGTGGTCAGATAGGATGTATTCTTTCACAGGATGGCAAGGTGGTCACATATGAGTCTAGAAAACTAAGAGAACATGAACTTAACTATCCTACTCATGATTTAGAAATGCTTGTTGTTATGCATGCACATAAGCGTTGGAGACATCTATTGTTAAGCATTAAGTTTGAATTGTTAAACAGATTATCAGTGTCTAAAATACATCTTCACACAACCATTGCTTAACAACAGGCAGAACCATTGGATTGAATTATTAAGTGAGTACGATTTTGACATTAAGTATTTGGCTAATAAGGAGAATAAGATTGTTGATGCATTGAGTCGGAGACCTTTGTGTAATCTTGTGCCTATAGTGAATTCTGATTTTCTCAATCAAATTCAAGAAGAGATAAAACATGATCCTTTTTATGCACCTATTCTGAATTCTTTGAATGCAAAGAGGGGATCGATGTATGAGGAAAAAAATCCATTTCCAGAATGGAACATTGTATTGTAACAATCGACTATGCATATCTTTTGAATCTCCATTAAAAGTTAAAGTATTTCATGATTGTCATGATGCACCTTTTTCTACACATCCAGGTTATCCAAGGACCTATGTTAAAACAAAGTATTCTTACTTTTGGCCATGTATGAAGCCAGATATTAGAAAATATGTAAGTGAATGTTGAAAGTGCCAATAGGTGAAATCTGAGTTTAAGAGGATGCCTAGAATGCTTCAACCTTTGGATGTTCCAAATCAGATTGGGAGTTTATTTCTATGGACTTTATCACTAAGCTACCTATGACCATCTTGGTTGAATTTGCATACAATAGTGCATGGCATGCATCAATAAAAATGAATCGGTTTGAAGCTATGTACAAATATAATTGTTTGACTCCATCTTTGTTTTTGGGTTTTCCAAATAAAGTAGAAGTGTCCAAAGAAATGCTTGATAAAATGGATGAAGAACTTGGGAAAATTAAGAAACACATAAAAGAAGCTCAGAAAAGACAAAAGAAATTCTATGATTTAAAGAGAAGACCACTTGAATTTCAAGTTGATGATATGGTATTTCTTAAAGTTAATGCTCACCGATCTAACTACTTGCTAGGGAAGGATCATAGACTTTCTCCTCGATATGCAGGTGCTTTTAAAGTTTTGAAAAAGATTGGATCTCTTGCTTATTCGCTCGAATTACCTAAACATTTAAATGTGCATCCTGTATTTCATGTTAGCCTACTTAAAAGATATGTATCTAATGTTTCTCATGTTTTGCAAGACAATTATAAGCTGAAAGATGATGGGTCTTTTGAGCTTCAACTTGAAATAATATTACATAGAAAGGAAAGATTTCTTCGAAATAGATCTAGAGTGGAAATTTTAGTGAAATGGCACTCATACCCAGTAGAAGATTCGAGTTAGGTGAACTTGGATGATTTTCTAAAACATTATCCCTCTTCCCAACTCTAAGGACAGAGTTCTTAAAGGGGGGAAGAATTGTAATAGACCTCTTTTCTAGTGAAATAATTCATTTTCAAGTTTTTGAATTTCATTGTGGGGATCATGCTTGGAATGAATAATTAGGTTATTTTATGCATGTAGGAAAAATTTTGGGTTGACAAGTTTCATATTCTCTCTCTGGGCCTTATTTGCATGATGTTTTCTAGTGGAGTTTTGAAGGTGAAGATGAAAGAATTAAGGAAACTCTGTATGAGAGAAAGGTAGAGCAAGTATAAGAGAATAAAAGTGCCTGCGTGAAATTTTTGTGAATCATGTTCTAAGTACCTCGTTCAAGGTCCTACATTTAGTTCATTGTAAGAAAATCCCTTGATTTTACTCTCTCTCTCTCTCTCTAGAATTTTGGAGCTTGCAAGGCTCAAAAGTGGCATTTGGAGGTGGATTTGGAACTCTATCATGTCTAAGACTATCATGGAGATCGCAAAATTGAATAAATAGTCTCTCTCATAAGCTTAAGCTAATTCCTCACTAGTATTTAGTTATAGGGGTTTTAAAAATGCCATTTTCCAACACTTAGAAAAAACTAGGGCTTATCTAATTCTATTCGAATTCGTGATTCTGATGCTCACGTATCACCATGTCTAATTATGGATATTTTCAGATACATCTTTTTGGTGTTTCTTTTTTAATCCTATCTTTGACAGGTACACTACAGAAAGAAAGCACACTACGCTCGCATGACTTTTTGTGAAAGTTTTGGAGAAACTCGACTTCTTTTAAATTTGGTGGATCGCAGACTTCTTTGGGAGGGCAAGGATCAAACCCTGATATAGGGAGACCTATGCATCAACACAAGAATGCACAAAAATCTGAGAATTATCTTGTGATTGAGAGTGAGAGTGAGAGTGAGAGTGAGAGTGAGAGTGAGAGTGAGAGTGAGACTGTGATTGAGAGTGTGAGTGTGAATGCAATTGTGGTAGCTCAAGGGTGGTTGGGAGGTAGAGGCTTCATCATGAATGTATTGCCCAAAGCTATTGTAACCATTGATTCACATCTATAATATCATAATTCTTCCTTCTCTATGTCATATTTTTTTCTACTCCTCCACATCAGATTTTCTCTTACCTTGTGCAATCTCTGCGTGCTTCTCTCCTCGATTATTTTTGAGTGATCAAAATATTGTGATTGTGGATACATTGCGATTGAGAAAATGCTACAAGTGGTATGAGAGCAGAATCAATCCATGAGAACGATGGAAGGTCTAACACAAAAGATTCGTGAACAAGAGGAGCTTATTCAGAAGCTTCTTGGAGAATTCTGCAAAGAACAAGGCAGAAAGCAACAAGGAGCAACAATTTCTTTTGTGGAGCTGAATGATGAAGTAGATGAAGGTGCGGGAACATCTAGTGTACCTCACGGAAAAACAAAAATGCAATTACGAAGATATGGAACTAGGTGAGTTTTCCCTTCACCAAGTCTTCAAGAAGGCAAAGTTGAATGATTTTGATGGTGAGAAGAAGAGTGGCGAAGATGTTGAGGCATGGATTGAAGAAGTGGAGGATTTCTTTGACCTTCGATAATTCAGTGAAGAGTCCAAGGCAAAAGGTTGGATCCTACACCTGCGTGGAATCGTGAAGCTATGATGGAAGTCGTATATGCAGACTCCAACGTGTTTTGGTCTAGTTCTATGGAAGGAATTTAGAGAACAAGCTGAAAAATGCTATTGTTCTCCACACTACTGTTGGAGATAGACGTCTGCGGAAGCACGAGAACAACACAAGGAAGGAGAAGAAGCTTGGAGCACACACATAATACTGAATGTATTACTAGAGAATTTACAAAGATAAGTAGCCCATTAGGGCAATAGGTGTATATACAAGCTGGGGGAAAAAACCTCCTAAAGAGGGAAAAAAGTGCCCTGGCAGTCCTAGAGTGTTCACACATATCACTACCTAAATATATCAACAAATCCCCCCTGGGAGTGATGCGATGAACAAGTAGCTAGCACTCATGTATAAGGAAGTGCCAAGCTATATGGAAATCACTCCACAAAAGGAAGTAAGCCCAACGCTTTGCAGAAAGCTTCAAACTTCTCCCTAGGCAGAGCCTTCGTGAAAAGGTCTGCAATGTTCTCCTACGTGGGCACGTATGCCAAGCTGACCTCCCTAGCAGAGAACCTCTCCTTGAAATAATGATAATGCACCTCAATGTGCTTAGTGCGAGCATGGAACACAGGGTTCCTTGCAACTACCAATGCGCTCTGACTGTCAGTGAAGATGGTGGTGGCAAAAGACTGACCAACACCCAAATCAGCCATTAGGCATCTGAGCCAAACACAGTCAACAATCGATATGAAAGCTGCCCTATACTCAGCCTCACAACTAGAAGTGGCCACAGTAGGCTACTTCTTGCTCAACCAAGATATACATGAGCTACCAAGCATGAAGCAAAAGCCATTGGTGGACACACGAGTGTCATAACAACTAGCCCAATCAGAGTCAGAGCAAGCATGAAAATCTAGTGGTAGTGATCCCCCCTTGGGATAAAACAACCCAAGTAGTCGAGTACCACTCAAGTAGGGAAAGATATGCTTAATCGCCTACCAATGCTTGAATCCTGGGCAATGCATAAACCTGCTCATCTGTGAGACAACAAACTGAATATCTGGCCGAGTAATGCATAAGTAAACCAAGCATCCAACAGCCTGCTAATAGAGAATAGCATCAAATGCATCTCCAGCATCATGAAGACTCAATCGTAAACTTGTCTGCATAGGAGTAGCAATAGGCTTATAGTCTTGAAGGCCAAAATGCTGCAATAATATGTCAATATATTTCGTTTGACACAAAGCCATTCCACCATCAACGTGCATAAACTTAATGGCCAAATAATGATGCAAATGCCCCAAATCAGACATCTCAAATGAGGCATGCAAATCAGCCTTAAAATCAGCAATATGCCTCTCATGAGGACTAGTGAGCAGCATGTCATCAACATAAACCACAATGATCAGAAGTACATCATGAGCATGCTTAACATATAAGGTGCTTTTAGTTAGACTATTCTCAAAACCATGTGCAATCAGATAGGCATGTATATTTTCATACCAAGCATGTGGTGCTTGCTTTAAACCATATAATGCCTTCTTTAACCTGCACACCTGGTTCTCATGCCCTTTTTGCACAAAGCCACGGGGCTGAAAAACATACACTTCTTCATGCAAGTCACCATTTAGAAATGCAGTTCTAATGTCCAACTAATGTACATTCCAACCATGATGGGCTGCAAGTGCAGAAATGCTCCGAACAGTAGGGCATGTAGGTGCAAAGTTCTCATCAAAATCAATGCCTCTTTCCTATGGATAGCCCTTTGCAACAAGCCTAGCCTTATACCTCTCAACTGTACCATCAGGTTTATGCTTCACCTTGTATACCCACTTAGTGCCAATGGCCTTCTTGCAAGGAGGCAAGTCACATAAAGACCAACTACCATTCTTCATTATTGCATCATATTCAGATTGCATAGTAGCCATCCAATTTTCTGAATTTTGTGCTTCATCAAACGAAACAGGCTTAATCTCATCACAGAGACTAGATGCAACCATAGCATAGCAATCTGATGCAAAAGACGCACTATGAGAGCGTGATCGAGTACGATATGACAGAGGTGCATCTAGTTTGTTGTCATGCAAGGTCTGCACCAGCGATTTTGGCATAGCTCTTGCCTAGTCAATATCAGCTCTCTCATCAATAAGTGCATCATGTAAATCTGCATAAAAAATGGAATGATCTGCATCATCACATGAAACCTGCAAAGCCTGAGATGTTGCCTCACTAGGACCAACACTAGACTGTCCACCTATAAAAAGAGGCAACAAAGTATCATACATGTCTTTAGAGCTAACAGATGTCTCCTTAGTAAATGGAAGCAATGGCTGAATAGCATCCTCCATAAAAACAACATCACGGCTAACCAGAATGCATTTGGTCTGTGGATGATAGAGACGATAGCCTTTACTTTCTGAACTGTACCCAACAAAAGTACATTTTACTGCCTTATCATCCAATTTTCTGCAATGTTGTTCGGGCACTAATGCATATGCCAAACAACCAAAAACATGTAGATCAGCAACACATGGCTTGCGATCATGCCAAGCCTCATATGGAGTGATAGACTACAGTGCTTTAATGGGACACCTGTTTAGTACATATGTTGCACACATGATAGCCTCAAGCTAGAAACTATGTGGTAAAGCCTGACTCTTGACCATACACCTCACCATCTCCACGAGAGACCTGTTATTTCATTCAACAACTCGATTCTGTTGAGGTGTATATGACACTGTACACTAGTGTTTTATCCCACATTCAACCACAAATGCATTAAAATCAGAAGACATATATTCCCCCCCTCAATCAGAAGGGATGGTGCCCATTTTACATGCTAACAGATTCTCAGGCAAAACCAAAAACATTGTTTGAAGCACATGAACACTTTGGACTTTGCCTTCAATGGATATACCCATGCATGCCTTGAATGGATATACCCATGCAAAAACTGATAACAAGTTCTTCTTGATCCTTGGGACAAATAAAGCATCTTACAAAGTGAAAGAACTACCATCAGCAGTAGTCAAAATGATCTTACCAACTCCCATAACAAGATAAGAGGAGTTGTTGATGCATGTAGCAGTATTCCGTGTAGGGGCAAGCTCGAGTGAAGAGAAGAAATTGTGCTGCAAGGTAATATGTTTGGTAGCCCCACTATCAAAATACCAAACATCTGAGTCTAGTGCAGACATGCACTACTCATGAGAAGATCGATCAAAACTCCAAACAGTAGTAATTGCCCATTCTTCTTCCTGCACAAGATAAGCAGACTCCATTTTTGGTGTAGAGGCTTCTGCAACAACCATTCCAGCCTCTTTCTTCTTTGCCTCTTATGCAGCCAGTTTTGGACAGTTCTTTATGATATGATCATTCCCTTTACAGTACTTACAAAACAATTTCTTCTTTTCAGATTTTCTCTCATCTTTGTCTTCGTTCTTCGAATGTGTAGCATTTGCAGATTTCTGCTTACTAGTAGAAGAGCTCTATTTTCCTTTGCCCTTCTGACTAGCCTCAAAAGCTTGATCTGCAACATGCATAATGGACCTGTTCTACCTAGACTGATCTTCCTGCAATAGAACAGAGACTAGCTCTTCAAACGATAAGGCATTTCGATTGTCTTTCATCATCAAGCGAAGAGAAGAAGCAAAACTCTGATATGAATCAGGAAGACCATTCAAAACAGTCTACACAAGTGAGCTATCAGGTATAACCTCATCAATAGAAATCAACTGTTCCTTCAAGTCTTTGATCTTTGTTAGAAAATTGTCCATAGAATCACCCTCATTCATGTGCTCACTCTCCAACTGTTTTTGGAGGTAAGCAACACGAGCCTCATTCCTAGCTTGGTACAATGTGGTAAGTGTATCCCAAGCATCCTTAGCTGTTCTGCAAGAGTGTATGTGAGGAATAATGGCACATTCGATAGACAAAGCTATCAATGCATGTGCCTAGGCATCTCTGCCATCCTAACGAATCTTCTCTGTAGTAGGTGCAGCAGAAACTGTAGTACGAACAGGAATATGCACAATATCAACATCTTTGACACCTTCTCCATCAGCTTCAGTACCTGCAGTTGTAACAGTTGTAGGTGTGATAGAACGTTTTTCGACACCCTGCACAATGTTCCAAAATCCTTTTGCAACCAACAAATGTCGCATCATATAAGCCCATAATGGGTAGCTGGTACCATCCAACTTATCCTCAACAGCCAACATATGGAATACATCACTGCTTTCATCCATGGTTGGTGACTAAAATACCTTGATGCAAAAAAATGATTGTATCTCAAAAAGTTGAACGGAACTGCCCACATGACTTCCACTAGACTTGTAGGAGAGTTTGAGATGCTTATACTAGTGAACAAAAACTGGTATATACCTTTGGCACAAAAAGATGAAATAGCCTGCACAAGCACTACGATAGTGCATTTGGAGGCCGTAACATGTTGAGTATGCTCACCAAAACTCGTGTGATTCTGAGACTGCAAACGGAGGAGTGTCGATGGCACCCTAGATGAAACAATGACCTACTCTGATACGAATTGTTGGAGATAGACATCTGGGGAAGCACGCGAACAGCACAGGGAAGGAGAAGAAGCTTGGAGCACAACACACAATACTGAGTGTATTACTAGAGAATGTACAAAGATAAGTAGCCCATTAGGGCAATAGGCATATATAGAAGCCGGGGAAAAAAAAACTCCTAAAGAGAGAAAAAAGTGCCCCGGTGGTCCTAGAGTGTTCACACATCACTACCTAAATATATCAACAACTTCCATATGGAGAAGAAGATGGAGTTTTACAATTTCCGACAACACGAAAGTGATCAACATAGCTTATTCATTGATGAATACAAAGAGAAGTTCGTACGTCTTCATAAATATGCATTAGAGGTTAGTGGTGACGCTCTAAAGATCAAATTTATTGAAGGGCTTTGTGAGCAACTTCGCTATCAAGTCAAGGGATCTGGATGCATTGATTTTCTTGATGCTGTTGTGGTTGTCGAGAACTTTGAGAGGATGGAGAAGTTCAATTTGGTGAAGAAAATAGAAGTAGATTCATTGCAACGAGACATAGGACACAAAGATCTGTTACAGTGAACATGAGCAATTCAAAGAAGACTCCATCTTCAAATAACCAAGGCAAGAATCTTGCTGAGGTGGAAAATCAAAGGAAGCTTCAACCAAGAGAGTGGCGACAAGACCCTAATTTTATTGAGAGGGCAAAAAGACTTGGTTGTGTGTTTTCATTGCGGGGAGCAATGGCATCGGACATATGAGTGCCCAAATAAGACACTCTTTCGACCTGCACAATCAAAAGCAAAAAATATCATTGAGGAGGGTACAACTATTGAGGAAGAAGATGATGGAGGTAAGTGCCCTAACTTTACTTTATGCTGCATGAGTGATGCAATCATAGGCATGCGATGATTAATTGTGAATAAAGAACGATCACTTTAAAGCTAGATTGTTAATCTATTCATATTCTAGGTGATGCCTATAGCCCTAAACCTATCCTTATTTCTGGTATGCATATAATTAAAGGTATACATGATGGTTGTAAAACATTTATACTATATGTAAACAACGTGCATGAGGAAGATAATGAGGAAAGTGTTTGGAATTATGTAGAAAATCTTTTGAAAGAATATGTAGATGTATTTCTAAAAGAGTTACCTAGTATACCTCCACCTAGGCATATTAACCATGCCATTGACCTATATCAAGGGAGTGAACCATATTCTAGAGCACCCTATAGATTTAACATCGATGAAGTAAAGGAGCTTAAGGTTCAATTAGATGATCTTCTAGAGAAATCCTTGACAACAGCGAGTGTGTCACCTTGGGGTGCACTTGTTTTATTTCAAAAGAAGAAAGATGGCTCTTATAGATTATGCATTGAGTATAGGGGGTTGAATAAAAGAACAATTAAGAATAATTATCCAGTCCCTCACATAGATGACTTATTAGGTCAATTAAGTGGACCCACTCTATTCATCAAGATTGACTTAAGATTTGGATATCACAAAATTAGGATCAAAAGAGAGGATATTCCTAAGACATCTTCTTGAACACGATATGGTCACTATGAGATAACAATTCTACCTTTTGGCTTAACAAATGCTCCTACCACAAATATGGGCTTGATGAATAATGTTTTTCACCATTACCTAGATGAATTCATCTTAGTATTTCTTGATGATATATTTGTATACTATAAAGATGATTCTCAGCATGCGGTGCATCTCAAGAAGACTTTGCAAACTCTTAGAGAACACAGATTGTATGGAAAAAGGAGTAAGTGTTTGTTTGCTAAGGATAAACTTCTATATCTAGGAAGAGTAATATCAAAAGAAGGAATCATTATAGATGAAGATAAAGTAAAAACAATAGTTGATTGGCTGATTCCTAAGACTCTAAGGGATGTTAGAATTTTTCTTGAGTTCGCACAATATGAAAAAGCACATATTAAGGATTTCTCTAAGATAAGTACTCCCCTCACTGAATTGTCTAAAAAGAGTGTAGCATTTGCACGGAGTGATGCCTGTCAAAAATCATTTGAAACATTGAAACGAAAAGTCATTGAGAATTGTATTTTGAAAATACCAGAAATGGGAAAGCCTTTTGTGGTTGCACGTGATGCAAGTTGTAGTAAGATAGGATGGCAGGATGTTTTCTTGTGTCTGTAATAAATTCTCATTTTCTCACTCAAATTCAAGAAGAGATGAAGCAGGATCCTTTTTATGCACTTATTTTGAATTCTTTGAATGCAAATAGGGGATCGATGTATGAGGAAAAAAATCATTTGTAGAATGGAACATTGTATTGTAACAATCGGCTATGCATATCTTCTCAATCATCATGAAAAGTTAAAATTTTGCATGATTGTCATGACGCACCTTTTTTTGCACATCCAAATTATTCAAGGACCTATGTTAAAACAAAGTATTCTTACTTTTGGCCATGCATGAAGTGGGATAATAGAAAATTTGTAAGTGAATGTTTGAAGTGCCAAGAGGTGAAATCTGAGTTTTAGAGGATTCCTTGAATGCTTCGACCTTTAGATGTTGCAAATCAAAAGTGGGAGTCTATTTCTATGGACTTTACCACTAAGCTACCTATGACCAGAAGTAAACATGATACCATATTTGTTGTAGTTGATTGGCTTACCAAGCTGGCACATTTCTTTCCTATGAAAAAGACTAATACTGCATCAAATGTTGCAAGAATCTTTGTAAAAGATACTTTTTGATTGCATGGAATGCCTAAAAGCATAATTTCTAATAGAGATTCTAGATTTACATCAAACTTTTGGAGAGAAAAATTTGAATCGATTGGAACTCAACTTCGTATGATTACAACTTTTCATCCACAAACTGATGGGGAAATCGAGAGGGCTAATAGGGTAGTTGAAGATATGTTGTGTATGTATGTAAATGAAAAGCAAGATAATTGGAGTGAATATTTACCCTTGGTTGAGTTTGCATACAATAGTGCATGGCATGCATCTAAAAAAATGATTCCATTTGAAGTTATAAAGAATTATAATTGTTTGACTCCACCTTCACTTTTGGGTTTTCCAAATGAAGTAGAAGTACCCAAAGAAATGCTTCATAAAATGGATGAAGACCTTGGGAAAATTAAGAAACACATAGAAGAAGCTCAGAAAAGACAAAAGAAATTATATGATTTCAAGTTGATGATATGGTATTTCTTGAAGTTAATCCTCACCGATCATATACTTTCTTCTTGATATGCAGGTCCTACTGAAGTTTTGAAAAAGGTTGGATCTCTTGCTTATTTGCTGGAATTACCTAAACATTTAAATGTGCATCCTATATTTCATGTTAGCTTACTTAAAAGATATGTATCCAATGTTTCTCATGTTTTGCATCACAATTATAAGCTGAAAGATGATGAATCTTTTGAGCTTCAACCTGAAACAATATTAGACAGAAAGGAAAGATTTCTTAGGAATAGTTCTATAGTAGAAATTTTAGTGAAATGGCACTCATACCTAGTAGAAGATTCAAGTTGGGTGAACTTGAATGATTTTTGAAAACATTATCCTTCTTTCCAACTTTGAGAACAAAGTCCTTAAAGGGGGGAAGAACTGTAATAGGCCTATCTCCTAGTGAAATAATTCATTTTGAATTTTCTGAATTTCATTGTGGTAATAATGCTTAGAATGAGTAACTAGGTCATTTTATGCATGTAGGGAAAAATTTGGGTTCACAAGTTTCATATTCTCTCTCTAGACTTTATTCGCATCATGTTTTCTAGTGGAATTTTGAAGGTGAAGTTGAAAGAATGAAGGAAAACTTTGTATGAGAGAAAGGTAAAGAAAGTATAAGAGAATAAAAGTGCCTATGTGAAATTTTTGTGAATTATGTTTTAAGTACCTTGTTTAGGGTCATACATTTAGGTCATTGTAAGAAAATGTCTTGATTTTACTCTCTCTAGAATTTTGGAACTTACAGGGCTCAAAATTTGCATTTGGAGCTGGATTTGGACCTCAGACATAACTAAGACTATCGTGCAGATCGCAAAATTAAACAAAAGAGTCTCTCACAAGCTTCAGCTTATTCCTCACCATTTTTGAGTTATAGAGCTTTGAAAAATGCCGTTTTCCAACACTTAAAAAGAAATGAGTGCTTATCTAATTCTATTCGAATCCGTGATTATGATGCTCACGTGTCACCATGACTAATTATGGATATTTTTGGATATGTCTTTTTGGTGTTTTTTTTCCTATTTTTGACATGTACGCTAAAGAAAGAAAGCACACTACAATCGCATGGCTTTCTCTAAAAGTTTTGGACAAACTTGACTTTTTCTAAATTTGGTGGATCGCACACTCCTTTGGGAGCGCAATGATCAAACTCTGATATAGGGAGACATGCACATCAACACAAGAAATGCATATAAATCTCAGTATTACCTTGTGATTCAGAGTGAGAGTGAGTGAGAGTGTGATTGAGAGTGCGAGTGTGATTGAGAGTGTGAGTGTGAATGCATTTATGATAGCTGAGGGATGGTCAGGAGGTAGAGGCTTCCTCAAGAAGCTACTGTCGAAAGCTATTGTAACCATTGATTCACATCTATAATATTAGAATTCTTCCTTCTCTAGGTCATATTTGTTTCTACTCTTCTACATCAGATTTTCTCTTACCTTCTACAATCTTTGTGTTCTACTTTCCTCTGTTCATTTTGACTGATCGAAAGATTGTGATTGGGGATAGATTGTGATTGAGGAAATGCTACAAGTGGTATCAGAACAAAATCAATCCTCAGGAACGATGGAAGGTCTAATACAAAAGATTTGTGAACAAGAGGAGCTTATTCACAAGCTTCTTGGAGAATTGTGCAAAGAACGAGGTGGAAAGCAACTAGAAGGAGCAAGAAATTTTTTCCTGGAGTTGAACAATGAAGTAGATGAAGGTGCAGGAGCATCTAGTGTACCTCGCGGAAAACAAAAACGCAATTATGAAGATATGGAACCAGGTGAGTTTGCCCTTAACCAAGTCTTCAAGAAGGCAAAGTTGAATGATTTTGATGGTGAGAAGAAGAGTGGCCAAGATCTTGAGGCATGGATTGAAGAACTGGAGGATTTCTTTGTCCTTCAACAATTGAGTGAAGAGTCCAAGCCAAAAGTTGGGATCCTACACCTGCATGGGATCGCGAAGCTATGCTGGAAGTTGTGTATATAGACTCAAATGCGTTCTGGTCTAGTTCTATGGAAGGACTTTAGAGAACAAGCTAAAAACACTATTGTTTTGCACACTACCATACGGAGAAGAAGATGGAGTTTTACAATTTTCGACAACACGAAATGGATAAGCATAGCTTATCTATCGATGAGTACAAAGAGTAGTTCCTACATCTTCATAAATATGCATTAGAGGTTAGTGGTCATGCTCTAAAGAGTAAATTTATAGTAGGGCTTCGTGAGGAACTTTGCTATCAAGTCAAGGAATCTAGATGCATTGATTTTCTTGATGCTATTGCGATGGATGAGAACTTTGAGAAGATGGAGAAGTTCAGTTTGCTGATGGCAAATAGAAGTGGATTCATTGCAATGGGACATAGGCCACAAAGAATTGTTACAACGAACATGAGCAATTCAAAGAAGACTCCATCTTCAAACAACCAGGGCAAGAATCATGCTTAGGAGGAAAATCAAAGGAGGCATCAACCAATCGAGTCCAAACAAGACCCGAATAAAGCATTCTTTTGATCTGCAAAATCAAAAGTGATAAATATCATCGAGGGGGGTACAATTATTGAGGAAGCAGATGATGGATTTAAATGTCGTGACTCTACTCTACGTTGCATGGTGGTTAGTTCTTTCCCAAAGGCTTCTATAATAACGATTCCGGGTATATGTTCTGCATAAAATTAGATTTCTGATCGATCTAGGTAGTACCCATTCTTTTCTATCTTTCAAATTGGTAGAGAATCTAGGGATAACCCTAGATATGCAGATAAACAAACCTGTATAGATGGCCAATGGACGATTATACTACACAAAAGGATATATTGAAAACCTTGATATTACTATTTCTGATGGATGCTTTTCTAGAAATTTCCATGTAATTGAGATGAAACAAAGTGATCCAATCATAGGCATGGATTGGTTAGGTAAAAATTCTACGATAAATAATTGTGAACAGAGAACGATCACTTTAAAGCTAGATGATGAATCTATTCATATTCTAGGTGATGCCTATAGCCCTAAACCTATCCTTATTTCTGCTATGCAGATAATTAAAGGTATACATGATGGTTGTAAAACATTTATAGTGCATGTAAACAACGTGCATCAAGAAGATAATGAGGAAAGTGTTCTGAATTATGTAGAAAATCTTTTGAAAGAATACGGAGATGTATATCCAGAAGAGTTTCCTGGTATACCTTCACCTCACCAGATTGACCATGCCAGTGACCTATATCCAGGGAGTGAACCATATTCTAGAGCACCCTATAGATTTAACATCGATGAATTAAAGGAGCTTAAGATTCAATTAGATGATATTCTAGAGAAAGGCTTGATAAGACCGAGTGTCTCACCTTGGGGTGCATCCGTTTTATTTCAGAAGAAAAAAGATGGCTCCTATAGATTATGCATTGACTATAGGGGGTTGAATAAAAGAACAATTCATAATAACTATCCACTCCCTCACATAGATGACTTATTTGGTCAATTAAGTGGAGTGACCGTATTCATTAAGATTGACTTAACATCTGGATATCACCAAATTAGGATCAAAACAGAGGACATTCCCAAGATAACTTTTTGAAAACGATATGGTTACTATGAGTTTACGGTTCTACCTTTTGGATTAACAAATGCTCCTGCCACATTTATGTGCTTGATGAATAATATTTTTCACAATTACCTAGATGAATTCATCTTAGTATTTCTTGATGATATATTTGTATACTCTAAAGATGATTTTGAGCATGTGGTGCATCTCAAGAAGACTTTTCAAACTCTTAGAGAACACAAATTATATGGAAAAAAGAGTAAGTGTTTCTTTTCTAAGGATAAACTTCTATATCTAGAAAGAGTTATATCAAAAGAAGGAATCCTTATAGATGAAGATAAAGTGATACCAATAGTTGATTGGCCAATTCCTAAGACTCGAAGGGATGTTGGAAGTTTTCTTGGGTTGGCACAATATGAAAGAGTACATATTAAGGATTTCTCTAAGATAGCTACTCCCCTCATAGAATTGAATAAAAAGAATGTAGGATTTGTGTGGAGTGATGCCTATCACAAATCATTTGAAACATTGCAACAGAAATTCATTCAAAATTGTGTTTTGAAAATATGAGAAATGGGAAAGCCTTTTGTGGTTGCATGTGATGCAAGTGGTAGTCACATAGGATGTGTGCTTTCAGAGGGTTGCAGGGTGGTCACATATGAGTCCACAAGACTAAGAAAACATGAATTTAACTATCCTACTCATGATTTAGAAATGCTTGTTGTTGTGCATGCACTTAAGCATTGGAGAAATCTATTGTAAGGGGTTATGTTTTAATTGAAAACAGATCATCAAAGTCTAAAATACATCTTCACACAACCATTGCTTAGCAATAGGCAGAAGCCTTGGATTGAATTATTAAGTGAGTATTATTTTGACATTATGTATCTAGCTGGTAAGGAAAATAAGGTTGCTGATGCATTGAGTCAGAGACCTTTGTGTAATCTTGTGTCTATAATAAATTGAGATTTTCTCAATCCAATTCAAGAAGAGATAAAATAGGGTCCTTTTTATGCATCTATTTTGAATTCTTTGAATGCAAACAAGGGATCGATGTATAAGGAAAAAATTCATTTGTAGAATGGAACATTGTATTGTAACAATAGGCTATGCATATGTTTTGAATCTGCATTAAAAATTAAAATATTGCATGATTGTCATGATGCACTTTTTTTTGCACATCCAAGTTATTCAAGGACCTATATTAAAACAAAGTATTCTTACTTTTGGCCATGTATGAAGCGGGATATTAGAAAATATGTAAGTGAATTTTTGAAGTGCCCACATGTGAAATCTGAGTTTAAGAGGATTTGTGGAATGCTTGAACCTTTGGATGTTCCAAATCGGACATGGGAGTCTATTTTTATGGATTTTATCACTAAGCTACCTATGCCCAGAAGTAAGCATCATACCATATTTGTTGTAGTTGATCGGCTTACCAAGATGGCACATTTCTTTCCTATGAAAAAGACTGATACTGTATTGAATGTTGCAAGAATGTTTGTAAAAGACATTTTTGAATTCCATGGAATTCCTAAAAGCAGAATTTTTGATAGAGATTCTAGATTTATGCCAAACTTTTGCAGAGCAACATTTGAATCGATTGCAACTCAACTTCGTATGAGTACACCCTTCCATCCATAAACTGATGGGGAAATTGAGAGGGTTAACAGGGTAGTTGAAGATATGTTGTGTATGTATGCAAATGAAAAGGAGGAAAATTGGAGTGAATATTTACCCTTGGTTGAGTTTGCATACAATAGTGCATGGCATCCATCTATAAAAATGATTGCGTTTGAAGCTATGTATGGTTATAATTGTTGGACTCCACCTTTGTTTTTGGGTTTTCCAAATAAAGTAGAAGTGTCCAAAGAAATGCTTGATAAAATGGATGAAGAACTTGGGAAAATTAAGAAACACATAAAAGAAGCTCAGAAAAGACAAAAGAAATTCTATGATTTAAAGTGAAGACCACTTCAATTTCAAGTTGATGATATGGTATTTCTTAAAGTTAATCCTCACCAATCTAACTTGTTGCTAGGGAAGGATCATAAACTTTCTCCTCGATATGCAGGTCCTTTCAGAGTTTTGAGAAAGATTAGATCTCTTACTTGTTTAGTGGAATTACCTAAACATTTAAATGTGCATCCTATACTTCATGTTAGCTTACTTAAAAGATATGTATCTAATGTTTCTCATGTTTTGCAGGAAAATTATAAGCTAAAAGATGATGGCTCTTTTGAGCTTCAACGTGAAATAATATTATAGAGAAAGGAAAGATTTCTTAGAAATAGATGTATAGTAGAAATTTTAGTATGGCACTGATACCGAGTAGAAGATTCGAGTTGGGTGAGCTTTGACGATTTTCTAAAACATTATCCTTCTTTTCAACTCTAAGGACAGAGTTCTTAAAGGGGGGAAGATTTGTTATAGGCCCCTTTTCTAGTGACATAATTCATTTTGAAGTTTCTGAATTTCATTGTGGGGATAATGATTAGAATGAATAATTAGGTCATTTTATGCATGCAGTAAAAATGTTGGGTTCACATGTTTCATATTCTTTCTCTAGACCTTATTCGCATCATGTTTTCTAGTGGAATTTTGAAGGTGAAGATGAAAGAATTAAGGAAAATTCTACACGAAAGAAAGGTAGAGCAAGTATGAGCGAATAAAAGTGCCTCTCTAAAATTTTTGTGAATCATGTTTTAAGTACCTCGTTCAGGGTTCTACATTTAGTTCATTGTAAGAAAACGCCTTGATTTTACTCTGTCTAGAATTTTGGGACTTCTGGGGCTAAAAAGTGGTATTTGGAGGTGGATTTGGACCTCGGACGTCTTTAAGACTATTGTGTAGATCACAAGATTGAATAAAAGTGTCTCTCACAAGCTTAAGCTAATTCCTTGCCATTTTTAAGTTATAGGGCTTTGAAAAGTTCCGTTTTATAAGACTTAAAAAACAACGGCTTGTCTAATTCTATTAGAATCTGTGATTCTGATGCTCACGTGTCACCATCTCTAATTATGGATATTTTTGGATATGTCTTTTTTTTGTTTTTTCCCTATTTTTCATAGGTACGCTAAAGAAAGAAAGCACACTAGGATCGCATGGCTCTTTGCGAAAGTTTTGGAGAAACTCGACTTTTTCTAAATTTGGTGGGTCGCACAGTTCTTTGGGAGGGCAGCGATCAAACTCTGATATAGGAAGACCTACGCATCAACACAGGAAACACATAGAGATTTGAGAATTACCTTGTGATTGAGAGTGAGAGTGAGAGTGAGAGTGAAAGTGAGAGTGTGATTGAGAGTGTGCATGTGATTCAGAGTGTGAGTATGAATGTGATTGTGATAGCTCGCGGGTGGTGGCGAGGTAGAGGCTTCATCAAGAACCTATTGTCCAAAGCTATTGTAACTATTGATTCACATATATCATATCAAAATGGGCCATATTTGCTTCTACTATTTTGCATCAGATTTTCTCTTACCTTGTGCAATCTCTGCATTCTTCTTTCCTTTCTTATTTTTGAGTGATCGAAAGATTGTGATTGGGGATAGATTGTGATTGAGGAAATGATACAAGTGGTATCAGACCATAATCAATCCTCGAGAATGATGAAAGGTCTAACACAAAAGATTCGTTAATAAGAGGAGCTTATTCAGAAGCTTCTTGGAGAATTGCACAAAGAACGAGGAGAAAAGCGACCAGAAGGAGCAACAAATTTGTTTACAGAGGTGAATAATGAAGTAGATGAAGGTGCAGGAACATCTAGTGTACCTCGCGAAAAACAAAAACACAATTATGAAGATAGGAACTAGGTGAGTTTGCCCTTAACCAAGTCTTCAAGAAAGCAAAGTTCAATGATTTTGATGGTGAGAAGAAGAATGGCGAAGATCTTGAGGCATGGATTGAAGAACTGGGGAATTTGTTTGACCTTCGACAATTCAATGAAGAGTCCAAGGCAAATCTTGGGATCCTCCACCTGCCAAGGATCGCGAAGCTATGGTGGAAGTCATATATGCAGTCTCAAATGCGTTCTGGTCCAGTTCTATGGAAGGAATTTAGAGAACAAGCTCAAAAATGCTATTGCTCTCCAAACTACCATATGGAAAAGAAGATGGAGTTTTATGATTTTCAACAACATGTAAGTGATAACCATAGCTTATCTGTTGATAAGTACAAAGAGAAGTTCCTACGTCTCCATAAATATGCATTGGAGGTTAGTGGTAATGCTCTAAAGAGTAAATTTATTGAATGGCTTTGTGAGGAACTTCACTATCAAGTCAAGGGATCTGGATGCATTGATTTTCTTGATGCTGTTGCGATGGCCGCGACTTTTGAAAAGATGGAGAAGTTCAATTTGTTGGAGGCAAATAGAAGCAGATTCATTGCAACGGGACATAGGCCACAAACACCTATTACAATGAACACGAGCAATTCAAAGAAGACTCTATCTTCAAATAACTAAGGCCAAAGTTCTGCTCAGGTGGAAAATCAAAGGAGGCATCAACCAATCGAGTGGAAACAAGACCCTAATTTTATTGAGAGGGAAAAAAGTCTTGGATTGTGTTTTTGTTCCGGGGAGCAAAGGCATTAGACATATGAGTGTCTGAATAAGGCAATCTTTCAACCCACACAATCAGAAGCCATAAATATCATCGAGGAGGGTATAATTATTGACAAAATAGATGATGGAGGTAAGTGCCCTGACTCTACTTTACGTTGCATGGTGGTTAGTTCTTTCCCAAAGGCTTTCGTAATCACAATTCTAGGTAGGATTTCTACACATAAAATCAGATGTTTGATCGATTCAAGTAGTACCCATTGTTTTATATGCTTCAAATTGGTACAGAATCTAGGGATAGCCCTAAATATGTAGATAACCAAACTTGTAGAGATGACCAATGGATGATTACACTACACAAAAGGATATATTGAAAACCTTGAATTTACTCTTCTAATAGGTGCTTTTCTAGAAGTTTCCATGTAATTGAGATGAAACAGAGTGATGCAATCATAGGCATGAATTGGTTTGGTAAAAATTTTGCGATGATTAATTGTGAACAAAGAACGATCACTTTAACTCTAGATGATGAATCTATTCATATTCTAGGTGATGCCTATAGCCGTGCTATGCAGATAATTAAAGCTATACATGATGGTTGTAAAACATTTATACTATATGAAAGCACCGTGCATGAAGAAGATAATGACGAAAGTGTTTTGAATTATGTAGAAAATCTTTTGAAAGAATGTGCAGATGTATTTCTAGAAGAGTTTCCTAGTATACCTCCACCTAGGCAGAATGATCATGCCATTGACCTATATCAAGGGAGTGAACCATATTCTAGAGCACCCTATAGATTTAACATCGATGAATTAAAGGAGCTTAAGATTCAATTAGATGATCTTCTAGAGAAAGGCTTGATAAGACTCAGTGTCTCACCTTGGGGTGCACCTATTTTATTTCAGAAGAAGATAGATGGTTCTTATAGATTATACATTGACTATAGTGGGTTATATAAAAGAACAATTAAGAATAAGTATCCACTCCCTCACATAGATGAATTATTAGGTCAATTAAGTGGAGCGACTGTATTCATTAAGTCTGGATATCACCAGATTAGGATCAAAACAGAGGATATTCCTAAGACAGCTTTTCTAACACGATATGGTCAGTATGAGTTTACGGTTCTACCTTTTGGATTAACAAATGCTCCTCCCACATTTATGTGCTTGATGAATAATATTTGTCATGATTACCTAGACGAATTTATCTTAGTATTTCTTGATGATATATTTGTATACTCTAAAGATGATTCTAAGCATGCGGTGCATCTAAAGAGGACTTTGCAAACTCTTAGAGGACACAAATTGTATGGAAAAAAGAGTAAGTGTTTCTTTGCTAAGGATAAACTTGTGTATCCAGGAGGAGTAATATCAAAGGAAGGAATCCTTATAGATGAAGATAAAGTAAAAACAATAGTTGATTGGCCCGTTCGTAAGAGTGTAAGGGATGTTAGAAGTTTTCTTGGGTTGGTACAATATGAAAGAGCACATAATGAATATTTCTCTAAGATAGCTACTCCCCTCGTGGAATGGATTAAAAAGAATGTAGGATTTGCATGGAGTGATGCCTTCCAAAAATCATTTGAAACATTCAAACAAAAAGTCATTGAGAAATTTGTTTTGAAAATACCAGAAATGGGAAAGCCTTTTGTGGTTGCATGTGATGCAAGTGGTAGTCAGATTGGATGTGTTCTTTCATAAGATGGCAGGGTGGTCGCATATGAGTCCAGAAAACTAAGAAAACATGAACTTAATTATCCTACTCATGATTTAGAAATGCTTGCTATTGTGCATGCACTTAAGCATTGGAGACATCTATTGTTAGGGGTTAAGCTTGAATTGAAAACAGATCATTAGAGTCTAAAATACATCTTCACACAACCGTTGCTTAACAACAAAAAAAAGCATTGGATTGAATTATTATGATTTTGACATTAAGTATCTCGCTAGTATGGAAAATAAGGTTGCTGATGTGCATTGAGTCAGAGACCTTTGCATAATCTTCTATCTGTAATAAATTATGATTTTCTCAATCAAATCAAGAAGAGATAAACCAGGATCATTTTTATGCACCTATTTTCAATTCTTTGAATGCAAACAAGGGATTGATGTATGAGGAAAAATTTCATTTGTAGAATGGAACATTATATTGTAACAATGGGCTATGCATATCTTCTGAATCTCCATTAAAAGTTAGAATATTGCATGATTTTCATGATGCACCTTTTTTTGCACATCCAGGTTATTCAAGGATGTATGTTAAAACAAAGTATTCTTACTTTTGGCCATGTATGAAGCGGGATGTTAGAAAATATGTAAGTGAATGTTTGAAGTTCTAACAGGTGAAATCTAAGTTTAAGAGGATGCTTGGAATGCTTCAAACTTCAAATGTTCTAAATCAGATGTGGGAGTCTATTTCTATGGACTTTATCACTAAGCTACCTATGACCAAAATTAAGCATGATACCATATTTGTTGTAGTCGATCTCTCTCTAGAAAAGTTTCATATTCTCTATCTAGACCTTATTTGCATCATGTTTTCGAGTGGAATTTTTAAGGTGAAGATGAAAGAATTAAGGAAAACTTTGTATGAGAGTGTTGGCAGCAGTCAAGGCACCGAAGGACTCACAAGACAAGGAAGCCAAAGAAGGGATCCAGAGCGGAGAGAAGGCACAAGCAGATTAAGTAGTCACCGAGATCTTGCAAGTAGGCCATTCAAATTTTTCCAAAACAACATCTTCATAACAGTGATTCTCATCACTACAAATCATTGTACATACCATTTTACCTTTTTGTAACACCATTTTGTGCAAACCGAGGAGTCCTCGAGCTTCAACAGTATTAGAAGTAGCATCGTACCAATTTTCATAATTTTTAGACTTCGTTTGAGCCCCCAAATAGGCCCTAGAACCTAATTTCTAACTAGGCCAGACACTAGGTCTGGATAGGGCCAAAAGCTAGTCAAAAACTATAAATAGAGCTAGAGAGCTCATTTGTAAGGTTAGCTAGTAATAGATTTGAACTTGTATGAGCATTTTTGGAGTAATCTAAAAGAACTCCATTGTCTTTCTCTTTGTCTTGACGTGCGTGCGCGTGTGTGTGTATGTGTGTGCATGTTGGTGTGCTTCTCACTCACTCACTTGTGCCTTCACTTGCTCTAGGCCATCATACCATCCTCACGTCTTCCCGGATTGACATTAAAAGAGGTGCTATCATTGAGCTACACCAAATTTTTGCACCGTTGCCGGGGATCGAGCTTTGAGAGGAGCATGTGATGATAAGATGTAGAGTTGAGGTGTTGGAGTCAAAGGTATTTCCTTCACTTTTATCTATTCTCTTTTGTTTTCTTCACCATCTTCATTACCACCATTATCATCACCATCTTCCAACTCCATCTCCATCATCGCAAAAATTTCAGCTTTTTTGTCATATCACCACACCCGCACCATTTCCCTCATTTCAGTTGTGAGAGAGAGCAAGAGAGCATTTGTGTGCTAGTGCTTTTCTATGTTTTTTGAGATTTTCTGTAGGAATCAGCATCCCCAGCAGCTGCACCAGCCCGAGCAGGTAAAAAATCTAACTCTGCAAGTCCCGAGGCATTGACCTCTGTCAATCGCGACCGACAAAAAAAATGATCCTTTTGCTAAACAAAGTACATAATCATGATCTACATGCCTAGAGCTTCCTAAATATGTGTTTAAAATTTTAAAACTCCTCTGTTTTCTGTCAATCGCGATCGACACCTGAATCGCGATCGATAAACCACGACGGACACTTGCCGACCGACCTGTCAATCGCTATCGACACGTCAATCGCGACCGACAGAGTCAACGACCGACTGAACACTCGCGACGGACTGGTCAATCGCGATCGACACATCAATCGCGACCGATAGAGTCAATGATCCTTTGACCACGTCTGACTGAATTTTCGGGCCACGTGTCAATCCCGATTGACCCATCAATCACAACTGACAGCCATGACCGACCTGTCAATCGCGATCGACACATCAATCGTGATCGACAGAATCAATGATCCTTTGACCATGACTCACTAAATTTTCGGGCCACATGTCAATTGCGATTGACCCATCAATCGTGACTGACAGCCACGACGGACCTCTCAATCGCGACGGACATGTCGATTGCGACTGACCTATCAATCGTGATTGACAGAGCTTTCGATCGTGATTGATGGGCAAATCCGACCATTTTTTAGGGCATAAATATATGGTTTATTTTGGGTCAAATTTTGAGGAAAAAAAGACACTAGGGTTTATCATTGCATTTTGAGGCCGCGAGACAAGTAATTCAAGAATTCCTATTTGCTTGTTAGCCTGTTTGAATCCTGTTTTCGCCCTAGAACCCTAAATTGGCATAACTTTCTCATACGAAATCCATTTGCTGTGATTTTTGTTTTGTTGGAAAGCTCGTGGGGAGTACAACCAAAACTTCCACTGTACCATAAAATTAATATCAGGATTATTAGATAGGGTATTTTGAAGTTGATCATATCCTAGGGTAGGAAACTAAGGGTCCCTTGGGATTGTTTTCCATAAAGGGAAAAGGCAATTTGGTCTCTGAATTACATGCATGAAAGTGATCTGTTTGTTAATTGAATTTAAGTCTTGAACTAACTTTGGTACTTTTGCAGGTCCTTTGAGAGCATTGAAGGGTACTCAAAGCAAGAGTAAGTGCAAGTTTGGTAACACGCTTTTTGGGCACACCAGGGCAAAAACACAAGGAAATAAACTCAAGGTTGGAAATTCTCAATACCCTCTGTCAATCCCTAGCTTAGGCTAAGTACGGATAGAGGATTGTGATCAATTAGGGATACATTAAGCACCATCAAGTCTAAGAACCCTAATCACTCAAGTGCAAGTGTTAGGAAAGTACAATTGCAAGACAACTTAAGGGAAAAGAATTTAAATCGAGTGACCACACTCAAAGTACGATCAAACTTAAGTGTTCCTTGTGACAAAGATTGATTGGACAAGAAGTGGCATCCTAAGAAAAGTAAAAAAGAACAAGTGATTAATACAAAAGAACTCAGCAACGAGGTTGTACTTGGGAAAATTGGGAGTATTCAATAGGGCATATGAACCTTAGATCAGGACGACACCTAGGGAGAGATAGACAAAGTCTTAGACCTTCAGAGGCTAGGGTCAATCAAACTACTAGGTCTTGGGCCGAACAGTTGAGCCATCAACCCTAGCTTTGAACTAGCGAGTCTGAGATGTCTCAAGGTATGGAGAGACCCACGGGAAGTTCAGGTGTGCCATACCTACACAGGGTAGAAGGCCCTTACAAGACGCAACTCAAATACCTTAGGACTAACCGATTAGGTGCTAGCATCTATGAGGACGGCCTAGGAAGATCTGTGGTCCAGATTAAAAACCCTGAACAACCCATTGGAATTGAGCATCCTGCTGTCCAGTTTGAAAATGGAGCATACCTGGACAAAGAAGGAACCATATTTGTGGTTACCAGCCACCCAGATAGGATAGATGAATTTGGTAATGTGATCCCAGAAACGGATATAGGTGACCTAGAGCAAGGGAACATGGGTGAAGAACCTAAAACCCCCCGAGGCAAATCTATGCTTACTAGAATTATCACGCCAGAGTGGATTCCCTAGGATAATAAGAGCGTAGATCTGCTTCTCAATTGAGAAACCGATGAAGCCTTCTGGAGGTATAAGCCTAATCAACCGAATGAGGTAGGAATGATCACGATTTATGAGTTCAAAGATCCTGATTGCCCAGGCAAGGTGACCTATCTAGACAATACTTCAGAGAGCATCTTTGTGGTCACCGAGCATGGTAGACATGCCTACACTTGGAAGGGGGAATTTATTTTTTCCCAACCAAGATCTAATGTCTCTTTTGGCCACCAAGGGGCTGGAACATCCCAAGCTCATGGCGCTCAAAGGGATAGAAGCAGAGGTAGGCCAGAAGTGAGCTTTGCCAACCCAATAGGCAGAGAACAAATGCAAACAGAGAGGAATAGAGAAGAAATAGAGAGAACTAGAGTTCCAAGGAATCTAAGAAATGCTGAGGATTTTCATTTGCCAAGGCCTAGGGAACACACCACGACTCTGAGACCTACACAGCTAGTTAAGTCCATGAAGAATTACTTCGATGGAACTGGAGACCCTTATGATCATGTGGCCAAATTTAGACAAGTCTTGAGAGCTGAACAAGTGGAGGATCTACTCACGCAGTATAATGCCTTTGGTCTAACCCTTAGGAACACTGCTCTTACGTGGTTTCAACCACTAAATGAGAGGCACTTCAAAAACATAGACCAACTTCTAGAGGCATTCATTATTGAATTCTCTAAGAGTGGCATAAGTCATAATACTTCCTCGCTGATTCATAGCTTCAAGCAAACCCCTCAAGAGACGGTTATACTAGCAGGAAGAAGGTTTAGGAAATATTTAGAGAGATGCCCTGTTTCTGAGTTACCCACACCAGCTAAACAAGTGGCTTTATTCCTAGATGGATTGCTCAGTACCAAACTACAATCATATGTGTACTTGAAGGACCCTAGAACTATAGAAGAGTTTGTATGCATGTGCATAGACATTGAAGATAATCTAGGGGAGGAATTAGAACTATCAAAAATCTACAAGGATTCAGATAGTTCTACTAGCCTTAGTTCCACGCAATCCACCTCTATTGAGGAACTAGCTGAGAAGGTAGCTCAGAAGCTAGGCATATCAAGCAAACAAATACCAAGGTTTGCCCCAGGGAGGCGATGCTATACTTGTGGAGGTGACCATTTTGCGAGTGTATGTTCCATTATGGCTCAAACCCAAGTGAATCCTAGTGGCCAGTACTGCACAATAGAGCGAAGATACACCAACCACACCGCAGAAGATTGCCCCTATAACAAACCAGCTGTCAGAAAAAATCACCCTCAGCCTCCTCCAGAACAAGGAAGATATCAGAACCCATGCCCACCACCTCAGTTTGCTAGACCTCAACAAGCCTACCCACCACAATATCAAGCCCAGCAGAGACATCAACCAGTGTTAGCACAACAACCCCCTGCTCCAGCTAATGTGATTTCCGTAAAATATGAACTGCAGAAGAGAGCCTGAATAGAGGCATAGTGCCAATGACACCATTGCTTTCAGAAAGTGATCCCAGTGACCATAGCTTTGATTCTACACATATTGATAGCCCCCAGGCTTACTACGTGCAGTCTCGTGAACATGGTCAATCCTACTATAGTGAAGAACCGAGTGAACCTAGTTGGGATCCAGAGTATGCTAACATCATGTACACAACTCCTAACACTAGACCTCAACCTAGGCAGGTAAGACCCCCATTCCCTAGAGGACCATGCTATAGATGTCAAGGAGATCACCTCATCCGTGATTGCCCAATGCCTGCACCTACACAACCCCAGTCAGTAACAATATAGGGCTTTTGTCAAGATTGTGGAAAGGAGCATCTCGTATGAGATTGCCCAAAGAATCCCAGTAATATGCCAAAAATCTCTCCAATTAATGTTATTGGGTTAGTAGTAGACGCTACAGGAAGTGTAACTTCCACTGCACCAGTACAGGTGGTCACTAGAGCTCAGGCTTTGCAGCAGAACCAAGGTTTAGGTCAAGAAAAGAGTGGAGAGGTTAGTGAAACTGAGAGCATAGCCAAGAAATGGTCGAGAGCCTAGAGTGATAGCCGAGAGAGAATGAAAAGACAATGGTCCAAAAAGATGAGCGACTTAGAAGAAAGCATAAGAGAAACAAAAGCCAAAATTGTGGAACTCACCTCGCAAACAAACTCTCACATACCACCACCACCTTCATCTCCATCACCATCTAATCGACCATCTTTCAACCCACCTTAGACCATCCCACCACCCCCTAGAGTAGGATCAGTGCTAGCTGACCCCACTCCTGAAGACATAGACATGATGCTTAAGGCATATTAGGGCAGAATCCAAGAAGGGCCAAATGTGACGGATCATGACAAGTACTACCCTAGAGCTGACCTAGAGATAGAAAGAACCAAGCTTTGCGCAAAAATGGTCGCATTGGCTTAGACCATGTTTGAAGCCAGTCACCTCTTCAACTACTCTGGCTCAGCTAAGACACAATTGCACTTGGATGGACTATTAGAGAAGTTAGAGAGAATAATTGCAAGATCTGCCAAGGAAGAAAGAAACCAAGGGAGAGATGAGGCAAGTAAAAGAATAAGCATTCCCCCACAGGAAGCTTATGTACCCAATTCCACTGAACCAAACACCTCCTTTTCTATGAATAGATATTCCCCAGAATTCTTGTGAGAGATTCAAGTGGAAAAATGGGCAAAAGAGAGCGAAGTCCATCCTCCCATTGAACTGGTGGATGACGCACATGACCAATTCCCGCAAGATATTCCCTCCATTTATGGAGAGCAGGAGAGTGCACAAAGTCAAGAGAGGCTAGACTTCGAGTCTAACTCCCTACAGGAATTACACCACTTCACAGGCCCATGGGAAGCAAAGTGTACTTCTATGAGAGCACCCACGGTCATGGTAAGAAACGAAGACTCAGTCATACCTAGGAACACGGAGGTAGTGAAAAACACTAAAGTGCAGTGCAACCTCACTTTAGAGGAGCTACTCAAAGTTAGGCCAGAGTTATGGAAACATGTAGCTAACCAAGTGCCAGAAGTACCGAAACCCCGTTCCTAGGTAGGTTCTCATAGAACAGTGCCAGAAATTCCTCTAGACAAGATAGGAGATATGAGTGAAGGTGAAGAAGGAAACACCTATCTTCCCATTACCCATCAGGGGTACACAACCAAGGCAATTCTAGACTCAGGTGCACGAGTTGCTATTGCTACCACTTCTCTATGGAAATGTTGGGGCAAGCCAGCACTCAGGCCCACGAGGATGAAATTGTAGATGGCTGATGGTCACATAGAAAGACCCTTAGGCTTGCTGGAAGGAATAACTCTCACAACATGCGGTGTTGAGTTTGAGCATACTTTCGCCATATGTGATTTCAGCAAGAACCATGCCTATGAGATGATTTTGGGAAGACCATTTATGCGACAGTTGCAAGTGGTCTAGGATTGGGGAACCAATTCCTTGTATTTGCAACACTTAGGTGTTACGACCAAAGTCAATCTCAAGGATTACTCTCATAGAGATGTACCGCCTATTCAATGGAATCCCATCCATAAAGCCAAGGATGACACGGAGTCTGTGCAGTCCATAGGATCAAGAACCTCATGGATGCATGAAGACACTCACTTATGGATGTGTAAAGTGGCAGTGGAAGAAGAGAAGAGAGAAAAGGCTAGAGAGATAGGTGCTAAGGAAACCCATAGATCAATTCAAGACCCAGCCTATGCACCTGTAGTATTTCCTGACGATGAGTTTGAACCTCATGGTTGGGCAGAAATTTTAGCAACAATGGATGTAGCCATCAATGAAGAACAATGGACATCCCACTGTGATGAGGATGGCTATGACATTTCAGTCTTCTCAATAGAGTCAATCATGGGAGATGCAGTTTTAGAAGAAAGCAAACCTATTCCTGATGTATTTGAGGATGCAAGTGACTCGGATCTAGAGTCAATGATTATGGACCCACCTTTTGCATCAGATGTAGAGTAATGCCATTTGGGCTTACCAATGCTCCTACAACTTTCCAAAGATTGATGTGTCACGTGTTTAAAGAGTTCTTGAGGAAGAATTTAGAGGTCTATGTTGATGATCTCTGTGCTTATTCCAACATTATACAAACACATATACCTGAGCTCAGGAAAATCTTTGACAAATGTAGAGAATATCAAGTCTGCTTGAACCTAGAAAAGTGTGTTTTCATGGTCAAGCAAGGCAAGATTCTAGGACACATAGTGTCAAAGAATGGCATATCCACTAATGAAGAGAAAGTAAGAGCCATCGCCGAACTACCTAGGCCAAAGAATGTCAAGGAAGTACAAGCTTTCATGGGGCATTGTGGTTATTACCGACGCTTTATACACATGTACGCCATCATTGACAAGCCTCTATACGGACTTCTGACTAACTTTGAGTGGACTGATGAATGTGAGGATTCCTTCAATGAGCTTAAACGACGATTATGTTGAGCACCAATCTTGACCACACCAAATTGGAATAAGCCATTTCATGTTCATGTAGATGCATCCAATTATGCTATTGGATGTGTACTCGCACAACCTAATCGTGAAGGTAATATGCATCTTCCAATTGCCTATGCTAGCAGACAGTTAAATGCAGCTCAACGGAATTATACCACTACTGAGAGAGAGGGATTAGGCATGGTATATGCAGTTAAAACGTTTAGACACTATTTGCTTGCAAATAAGTTTAAATTTTTTACTGATCATCAAGCACTGTTGTACTTGGTAAACAAGCCATGCAATACAAGTAGATTAGTAAGATGGTTTCTCTTACTGATGGAATACGACTTTGAGGTTGTGGTGAGGAAAGGGAAGACTCACTTGAGAGCACACCATCTCTCTAGGCTCACATCTGGAGAGGCCCCACAAGGAGTATCAGATGACCTTCCTGATGCTTACTTATTTAATTTGGAAGTTGTACCTCAATGGGCTAAGCCATTAGTGCCAATATTGACATACGGGCCTAACCACCCAGTCAAAAACACTCAAGATAGAGAGGTAGTAAAGGCCCAAAAATACAAGATCATGGCAGGAAGTATGTACAAGCATACAGATCAAGGGATCCTAGCTTGTTGTGTGGAAGAGGACGAGTACGCAAAGTGGTTGCAATCAGCACATGTAGGTGCATTAGAGCAACACCATTCGAGGCAAAGGACTTTACAGGCACTAAGGAGATTCGGAGTGCATTGGCCTTGTTGTCAGGATCTTGCTCACGCGCATACAGAGATTACGGACGCAGAAAAAACACACAGAAAATAGAGGCAACAAGAGACGAGACCGAACGCAAGATTGGGTGCAATCTCCCCCCATGCACTCTGTTTCGACAGTCCACAGAGTGCATGTATTTATAGGACTTTTGATTACGTCGAAAATAGTGGTTATATGAGGGCGGCTTCAAAAAGTAAGCGTGAAACTAAAAGTTGATAACTTTTACAGAAAGCCATTGCTTTGAATAACAGAAACTACGGTCTACAATGACCCTTATGCTAACCATTGCTTTTCTAACAATAGAACCTTCTACGCAATTTATTTACAAGCTAAATAATAATTATTCGGATTATTGATGTCCGCCCTTTCACGCCTTGCACGCTCCTCACGAACCTTCAGCTGCTATATCAGAAACATCAAAAACATATTAATACGTTAATAATATATCACTTTAACAATGCATTGTTCAGTAATATACAGCATGCCTCCCAGTTGACAAGCAACTGACCTCAGTTGATAAAATAATTCAACACTCTAACAATTATAATGCAGTGTTCAACATATTCCATGTGACAATCCAACAATGCATTGGCTATTTTATATTTCAATCCAACAATGCATTGGCTATTTTATATTTCAATCCAACAATGCATTGTTCAACATATTCCATAAGGTATAACATGCCCCTCAGTTGAACAAGCAACTGACCTCAGCTGATATAATAATAAACATGGATGGCCAGTCACATGTTTCATCACTGAATAAAGAAAATAGGCATGTGCCATGTAAAATTACATGCATGGAAATGTTCATGGAGCTGTTACATTAATGTGTTTGTGTATGATATGCAGAAATTAAGTGGTCATAATGAGGTGTTAATTGTGTTTTATGTATCCATTGACATTCTTCAATAGAGTGATTTTTGTACTTAACCAAATATCGATGATATTGAGTACCTGTGCGTGTAGTAGTGACATCATGATCAATGATTTTCTCAGGAACTAAGATTTCAGATTGTTCTTCAATCAAAGGAGGGTCATCAAGAAGAGGAGCAAGTGGGAAAGTTCCTTTAAAGGGTTTAAGTAAACTAATATGAAAAGAATTATGTATAGTCCAATGGGATGGAATATCTAATCGAAATGAATTATCATTAATTTTTTCTATAATGCGAAATGGTCCATAATAGCGTGGTGCAAGTTTAATTTTAGGATGCTGCAAAATATTTTTGAGACGTCTTTTAATTATTCGCAACCATACAAAATCATTTTCCTTGAGTTCTTTGGCTAATCGTTTAGTATTGATAATACGTGTATATCGCTCTTGACTTTTCCTAATGTGCTCGTGAACATCATGAAGTAAAGAAACGTGATCTTGAGCAATAGAATCAGCCATCGGAATGTCGGTTTGGGTGAGGGACATGGGAGTGGGAAGCTTTTTACCAAAAACTATTTCGAAAGGTGCACGACCAGTAGTGGTGTGTGAAGTGTTATTATAAGCAAATTGAAGCAATGGCAACTTTTCATCCCAGTTATTAGGATTATCTAATGAATAACAACGCAATAAATCAAGAATAGTACTATTTGTAGCCTCACTCTGTCCATTACTTTCAGGATGAAATGCAGAGCTAAAATCTATTTTAGAACCAAAATGTTGAAATAAGGCAACCCAAAAATGATTACAAAACCTAACATCACGATCAGATAACATTACTTTAGGAAATCCATGATGTGGAAAAATGCATTTAATGAATAATTTTGCAGCTTGAGGTGCAGTCAAAGTTTTTCTACATGGAATGAAGTATCCATAATTACTAAACCTATCAACTATTGTCCAAATCATATTATTATGTGATGAAGTGATAGGAAGACCTGTGATAAAATCCATAGAGATTTGTTCCCATGGTTCACTTGGAATAGGAAGTGGCATTAATAATCCAAATGGTTTACCATGATGTCGTTTGACACGCTGACATACAATGCATTGAGAAACATAATGTGCAATGTCTTTTTCCATGTGTGGCCAAAAGAAGAAATCTTTGCAAGCAGAAATGGTGCTTTGTATGCCTCTATGACCCATGTAAGATGGTTCATGCATTTCTTTAATGACAAAATCTTTAAAAGCTTGGGTTATGCACAATCTATGTTGAAAATAGAGAAAACCGTTATGAAATGTATAATGTTCATCAGATAAAGATGCAGCATTGTTGAAGTCATGCCATGCACGTGAAAAATACAAATTAGATGCATAAGTGGAAACCATTTCTTGAAAAGAATGAATTTGGATGGCAGAAATATTATTCAAAACAACAGAATGCAAAGGAAAACGGCTAAGAGCATTCGCTACAACATTAGCTTTACCAGGCTGATATTGTATCATGGGTTGGAAATTTTGAATGAATGATGCCCATTTAAGATGCCTATTAGAGATTAAGGGCTGATTTAATAAATGTTTAATAGCCTGTTGATCGGTTTTGATTAAGACCTCAGAGCCCATAAGATAGTGTTTCCAAATTCGCAAAGCATGCACAACTGCTAACAATTCTTTATCATACATACTATAATTATGCTCTGAGGGTTTAAGCTTTCTACTCTCAAATGCAATGGGATGGTCATTTTGCATCAGAACAGCACCTATTCCTGAACCACTAGCATCAGTAACAACATGAAAGGGTTGTGAGAAATCAGGTAACTGTAAAATAGGTGCATGTGAAAGTGCATGTTTAAGTTTGTCAAAGGACTGTTGTTGGGTAATTCCCCATGCAAATTTTATTTTCTTTTTCAACAACAAAGTAAGAGGCAATGCTAAATAAGAAAAATTTCAAACAAACTTCCTATAGAAACTAGCCAACCCAAGAAAAGAACGAACATCATTGACTGATTGTGGTGTAGGCCATTCTATGATAACTCTAATCTTTTTCAGATCCACATGCACACCTTCACTTGAAATAATATGTCCTAAATATTCTAGCTTACGCTGAAAGAAATAACTCTTTTCAGGATTAGCATAAAATGTGTTCTCTCGTAACAAATGAAAAACTGTTTGAAGATGCTTTTCATGTTCACTATCATTCTTACTGTAAACAAGTATGTCATCAAAGAAGACAAGAACAAAAGCTTGGTAATCAAGAAAAATATTGTTCATCATTCGCGCAAATGTAGCAGGGGCATTAGTAAGTCCAAAGGGCATTACCATAAATTCATAATGGCCATTTTAAGTTCTAAATGCAGTCTTAAAAATATCACTTTGTGTCATAGGAATCTGATGGTAACCCGATTTAAGATCAATTTTACTAAAGACACGAGCTCCTCGTAACTTATCTAAGAGATCATCTATTCCAGGAATAAGGTATCTATTCTTGATCCTGATCTTGTTAAGGGCTCTATAATCAATGCACATTCGATAAGTTTTATTCTTCTTCTCTACTAAGAGAACTGGTGCTCCAAATGGGGAAGAACTAGGCCTTATAAGTCCTTTTTGTAGTAGGTCTTTTACTTGATTTTCTATTTCCTTTTGATGTAGTGGGCCATGTCTATAGGGTGCTTTATGAGGAGGAGAACTACCAGGGACTAAGCCGGTTTCATATGAAAAGGTTGCAATCTGCACCTTATTTTTGTATGTCCAGGTTTACCACAATTCCAGCAAGTGATTCGTGGTCGCTTCTGTTGGGCATTCACTGCTGAAGTTTGAAGGGTAGGTGGTTTGGTTGGTTGGAGAGATGAAGCAACGGGTGGAGTTAAATAATTGGATTGTGGAGGACGAGGAAAACTAGGGTAAGATGGGGCATTAAAATTACGCTTCATAGGAAATGAAGGTTTAACAGGAAATGGTCGTGGACGTGGTTGTTGTAGACGGAGTGACTTGGTTATGGACTAGAATTCTTTTTCTGCATCATAAGCAAAAGATATAGCCTCGTTGAGGGTTGTAGGTCGTAGGGTGTGAAGCTTAGCTTGGATACCCACCTCCAAACCATCTTCGTATTTCTGCTGCAAGATATCTTCTGATACATCTTCAAGCATTCGTACAAGTAGTAAATTTTGCTAGAACCGCTCTGTGTAGGTAGTAACCGTATCACCCTCCTTCCATGTAAGGGTCGTCCATGCACGTCGAACATGCAAATGGTATTGAGGAGGAAGAAATGAATCCTTCACGTTTTCTTGAAAAGCCTTCCAAGTTATTGGACGCTCCGTACTATGCCGCAGGACATTCCACCAGAGTTGTGCTTTACCTACTAGGTAGTTAGTGGCAAATTTAACTTTTTCACTTTCAGCATACATTTCATCGGTATAAAAATCATCAAACTGCGACAACCAAGAAAGTACTAAAGGCCCATCCTTTCGGCCATCAAATCGTAGAAACTAGTAGTTTCTATTACCAATCTTTGAATGAGTAACATCAGATTGGGCAGACACAATAGCTTTTACTACTCTCGCAAGGTTGTCTTCCTCAGCTTGCATCTTTTGGAGGATTTCATCACGTTGTCGGATCTCGTTCTGAGCTCCTTGAAGCTCATGCTACAAGAGCTCTAGTTGTTGTTCAAGTGTTGCCGCAGGTAGAGGTGAATTACTGTAATCCTCCATGGTGCTCTTGGACCCTTGCTCTCAACCTTGGTGTATTGAACCTTCTTGTTTGCAACCTTGGTGTCTCGATCCCGTGTTCTCAACCTTGCTTGGTATCTTGAACACTCAATCAAGTGCCACCCAAGGATTTTGAAGGAATTCGCACTTCCAAGATAGCTCATTGGAAAGTTCGTTCCGAGAGCTTTCCAACGGTATATTACACGCCTCAATCCGACCTACGGATTGAGAGATACACTTGATTCTTTGTTGGGTCCATCCTTGAAATCGTCGCGAGTGCCTTCCACAAGTAATAAAGAGAGAGAACTTGAGTACAACTCCAAGAGATGGTGGAGTGGTCAAAGTACTTCCCTTGAAAGTAGGAGGTTGTGGGTTCAAATCCTCCTACCTTAGGGACTCTAAACCTCTCTATTACCACTCAAAAATTAAAATTGCCTCGCGCGTAGCCAACGCTCGCCAAGGGAGCCTTGGGTGCCAATGTTGCCAATGTATTGCCTAAGTTATTGCCTAAGTTCTTTGCCTTAGTCGACGCCTTGGAGTAAGCCGAAGGAGTAAACGTAGGTGAAAACGTAGGTAAAAACGTAGGTGAAAACGTAGGTGAAAAGGTAGGTTCTGGTTCTGGAATAGGAACAGAAACAGAAACCGAAACCGAAGTCGAAGACGAAGACGAAACAGAAACCGAAACCGAAGACGGAGACGGAGATGGAGATGGAGATGGAGATGGAGATGGAGATGGAATCGGAATTCAAAATCGCGAACAGAGAACAGAACCCTCTGTATTGACGCGTGTAGAGCTCTGATACCACTGTTGTCAGGATCTTGCTCACGCGCATACAGAGATTACGGACGCAGAAAAAACACACAGAAAATAGAGGCAACAAGAGACGAGACCGAATGCAAGATTGGGTGCAATCTCCCCCCATGCACTCTGTTTCGACAGTCCACAGAGTGCATGTATTTATAGGACTTTTGATTATGTCGAAAATAATGGTTACATGAGGGCGGCTTCAAAAAGTAAGCGTGAAACTAAAAGTTGATAACTTTTACAGAAAGCCATTGCTTTCAATAACAGAAACTACGGTCTACAATGACCCTTATGCTAACCATTACTTTTCTAACAATAGAACCTTCTACGCAGGTTTATTTACAAGCTAAATAATAATTATTCGGATTATTGATGTCCGCCCTTTCACGCCTTGCACGCTCCTCACGAACCTTCAGCTGCTATATCAGAAACATCAAAAACATATTAATACATTAATAATATATCACTTTAACAATGCATTGTTCAATAATATACAACAAGCCTACTATGGAAGCTGATGTACATAAGATGTGTAAAGAATGCCCAATCTGTTGCACTAAACCACCCGTGGAGCATGCCACTCTTTATCAAGTATCCATAGTGCCAGATTGGAGTGAATCACTAGTAGCCTTCCTGAGGATGAAAACATTCCCACAAGATGTGACATTGGCCAGACAGAGAAGTCTAGAACAAGAAGCCCTAGATTACTCACTCATTGGTGATAATCTATACAAGCGTGGTAAAGATGGTTACCTGAGACTCTGTGTCCATGAGAGTGAATATTTAAAGATCTTGGAAACTGTTCACCAGGGTGTAGCGGGAGGACATTTTGGACCAGATTGGGTGATTAAAGCAATCCTATTTGCAGGGTTGTGGTGGCCTACCCTTCACATGGATGCACATACCTATGTGAAATGGTGCGATGTCTGTCAGCGAACTAAGTATCCTATACGCAAAGATGAGATGCCTTTGAAACCGATGATGGGTGGACGTGCATTCTCTAAGTGGGGAATAGACTTTGTTGGCCCTATTAATCCCCCAGCTAAGGGTTCCCATGCTGAATATATCATTGTGGCCACAGACTATCTAACCAAGTGGGTAGAAGTGAAGCTACCACAAAGAATGATGCTCAAACGAGGGCTAAGTTCTTATTTGAGAATGTGTTCACAAGATACGGGCCACCTATAGAGCTAGTCAATGATAGAGGGACTCACTTCTTGAATGAAGTTATCGAAAATCAACTCCAAGAGTTCTTGGTTTTACACAAGAAGTGTGCCCCCTACCATCCACAAGAAAATGGGCAAGCAGAAAGCACAAATAAGATTCTATGCAATGTGTTGACTAAATTGGTGAATAATAAACGCTCTGATTGGGACAAACAGCTACACCATGCTGTTTGGGCATACCGAGTTGCCTATAAAACGGTACTCCAAGCCACACCTTTTCAGATGGTATTTGGCCAAAATGCGGTGCTACCTTTGGACTTCTTAATTTCTACATTGAGAGTAGCACAGGAGCATGAGTGGACGGGCCATGAGCTCTCCTCTAGGATTGTTGACCTTGAGCGATTAGGAGAAACAAGACTGAGGGCTGTCGCAGGAATATATGCAGCTAAGAAATGATAGAAGGCGTAACTTTGATGCCCATGTTAAGGATAAAGGATTGTAGGCCGAAGATTTAGTTTTGGTTTATACCCTGAAACAACATGCGAGAAAGCTAGAGAAACGTGGTTATGGACCTATGATCATCAATAGGATTTCAACTAGTGGAGCAGTACAACTAGCCACTTTAGAAGGCGATATTCTCCCCAATTACATAAGCGGATGGAGAGTCAAGTTATATCAAGAACCCATGACTGAAGAGATGCTAAATAGACTCAACACTGCCAAGAAACATAAGGAAGAAGAACAACGAATTCGAGAAGAGGCTCAGGCAGAAGCGTTGGAACGCATCCGAAGAATGAAGTTGAGAAGAGAGGGTAGAGATCTGCATAGGACAGATGACTACGCGCACCCAGAATATCATGTGGCTATGTGTGAAGTTTCAGGTAGTAGCTCTCATAGAATAATTGACCGACATCCTTTTGTGACCTTAGGGTTAGGACAAGGAACGAGTACAAGGACTGTAAGAGCCTTGATTGACTCAAGTGCAGCCACTAGTGTTGTTAAACTCTCTTACTCTCGAGAACTGAACTTAAATGTCAATCCTGTGGAAGCATACTTCATCGGGTTGGGAGGCGTGGAAACCCCTTGCATGGGCAAGCTCGAACTTCCCCTCTACATTCAAGACATTTTACTGACAGTTAACGTACTAGTGTGTCAAGATGAGGATCTCACTGAACCTCTTGTCTTGGGTCAAGACTGGATCTACGATCATGCAGTCAACCTAAACCTAAGAAGTGGACTTCTTCAGGTATGGCTAGATCACAGTCCAATTACAAGTGAATTAGACAATGGCGCACTCAAGGAAATAGGAAAGGCACAAGCTTCTGGTCCTTCCAGGAGTACACATGAAGATGGCTATGCTATTCTTGTCCAAAACTATGTGATGCAGAGGGATGATTATCTCAACAAAGACGGCAAGGATAGGATGGAACTCCCTTCTTTTCCAAAGGCCATCGAGAGGCGGCAACCAAAGGTGGATAAAAAACAGACGAAGCAGATGACATATAATGGAAGCCAAAAGAACTCGCGAAACAAGATGTCTCAGCCATCGAAACAAGTGTGGGTGCGGAGAGGCGAGCATTCTATTACGGTCAAGCCACAGCAACTAGCTCAACTTCCTATTAGTGATCAACAACCAGACACTAATAAGAAGTCCTCCAAGAAGTCTTTTGTTAAAAGTAAAATCTATCTGGGTACCCAAGAAGTCGATGAAGGTTGACCCACAATCTAGACAAATTTGGGTTCCTAAGGCTTGCTTGTGGGCTCAAGTAGCTACACACAGATCACTCCATACACGACATGGGTCACTCACTCGAACCGCCGAAGCCCCCTTTTATTTGATACACACAAATACATATTTTCCCATGAACACGAGCAAAATCACTTGTAAATGGGTTCCTAAAAAGCCTCATTTCCAAGTGGACACTCTTATAGAGCCCTCCAGAGTTTCCACAAAATCAAAACCAAAACCTAAAGTCATTCACTGTGTTTGGCAGCCCAAAGCTTGTAATAAACCCCCCGATCCCATTTGTACATTCATCTCCACCAACTAACTGCATCATTCTCACACTGCATCTTTTCACTTAGCTCATAGGACTAACAACACACACAAACATCAAGCACTCACTGATCGACTAACTCATCATTCACCTCATGTTAAGGTTGTAATGGGGACAAAGATTGTTCTACCTTGTCCTTTACAATGTTAACGCATGATTCTATATTCTCACAGAACTAGCAAGCAAGCTGTAACATGGCAGAAACCGGAGGCACCAGCTCCCAGGCACGGTCTAGCGCCCAGATTGTGGACATTGAAACCCTCCTTCTGGAACCACAACTCACTGACAGACCTCAAGAACTTAGAGCTGTGCATGTGCTTCCTATTCAAGACCCGCCTCAGGGGCACACTTCTCAAGTGGGGAAACATGCACATTGGTTCAATGATGTCGCAGGGCCATTAGGAGACGACACCTACTTTTGGGAGGCAGAACTTGAGTTTAATGGAAAATGGGGACGATATCATTTCTTTACCCACGAATTTGAGTAGTATCAGAATGCAGAAGTAATGCGATCACTATGGACCAAAGCGGGCTTGGATGGCTATTTTAGGGCACATTTCCTATGCTGCTCCTATTTTATCAGTACCATCACCCCTAGCAGGGCCAAGGGAGGCGATAGTACTTTTGTGCTACCTTCACTGATGCCAGGCCAAGAACTCAAAAGATTCAAACTGACCCTCAAGAATGATTCCAGGCAAGATGAAGCACAAGGATCTCAACAAATTGAAGCACATGGTAGCAATGACGCCAACCATCGCTCTCCACCTACGAACGATCATGCAGCACTTCACTTTCCCCGCCCAAGAACGCTTCACAATGCCACCTAAAAAGATATGGTTCAGTTTGTACTTGGTAGAGACAGAGAATCTCACCATCAATCTGCCACACTGGATCATCGATCAAATCCATCTAGCCCATCAACGATGGAATAAGAAAGAGAAGAATGTGCTTCATGGGTGTTGTGCTTTGACAAAAATAATTTATAGGTGCTTAGCTTATGACGTCCCTATTCAAAGGGCACTAGTATGGTCTACGACCCAAGAATTCCAAAGACGGCTATCAATGGCGGGTCCGCCATCGAAGAAAATGAGAGGGGGAGTGCAATTACCATGTGCTCAAGCAAGGGGAGCCACCACCACACCAGAGGTGACCCCTCCACAAACGCGACCTGTCCAACCATTTACCATTCGCCTACCGAGACCAAGTGCAGAAGGACCCAATCTCGTGTTCCCTCGCATTCCATCGGACTTGGAGTTCCCACAAGGTTACACCCTCGCCAATTTGACAGATGAAGAAATTGCCCGCTTGATCAATGAGTCTAACCTGGAGACAGAAGCAGAGCAGACCCAAGGACCACAACCCACTACTACAACTTCAGCCCGGACCCAACCGAAAGTAGTAGAAGTAGAAGAGGATGATGAAGAGACAGAAGAAGAAGAAGCGAATGAGGAGTATGATCAAGAATATGAAGAACTTTCAAAACTAGCAAGTGCCCCAGCATACTCGGCCCAGATAAAAAGATTGTATGAAACCATGAAGCGAGTCCAAGAACAACACAAACTGTCGCTCGAAACAAGAAAGGTGCTCATGAGCCAAATGTTAGCCGAGGAAGGTGTGGATGACATGTTTATTGAGTCAATGAACTTGCACGCAGACACGGTAGGCTTAGATGAAGCCGTTCATGCAGCCATGGCTTATATTCATCGCTTTGAGAAACAAGTGCCTACCCGCCCCATGCGATCCGGCAAGCAAATTCACATCAATGTATCAGAACCAGGAGATAACACACAAATAGAAGAACATCAGGCGGAACCACTCTCACCACACACCTCACCTCTCACTACACAACTCACCTCACCACATGACACTACCACCCCCACTTCCACCATCACCACAGTTGTCATGGGAATTCCTCTCTCTCCAGGCATCCAATTCGGAGGAGTTACCATGCCCACTTTCACAACACTCTTCACGAACATCACATCCACCCCACCCACTGTCCCCATCTACATGGTCACACACACAGTTGACACCATCGAAACATCACCAGCCACAGCACCGCTCCCTCCCCCCACACAGCCTCAATCTCCCATACCCCCTCCACCCACCTCACCACTTGTTTCAACCTCATTCACAACTCCCTTTCCCTTTCCCATTCCCCCTGCATCTTCCCCTTTCCCTACATTCTTTAATGTAAATAATATGTTTTCAACGTTACATTAGTGTGTGTATCAACGTCAGAGTGAGTATCAGGCTCTCGAAGACCGTCATCGTCAACTGACTACGAATCACCAACAACTACAGAGACGGCTGATAACCATAGAAGATGAAAATGCTGACCTCAATCAACCCTATACCACACTCGAGCAAGCCCATCAAACCCTCTTGGAGGCACCCCAACCATCACAATTGCCAGGTGTCAAACAACACAAAGCTTTACTTGAAGTCTATCAAACAGATAAACTAAGAGTCCGGCGTAATTTGACTCTACTCAGAAAGCACATGGCTACCGCCCTTGAAGAAAACAAGCATCTGCAGAAGCAAAACAAAGAAAACCTGGAAGCTGCAATGGAAGGCTCTCCGCACAAGATCGACCCAGAACAATTCAAAGCAGTCCCCTCATAAACAATGAAGACAATCTTGGAAAGCTATGCCGATCTATTAGAAGCACATGATTCTCATCACTACAAATATTGTACATACCATTTTACCTTTTTGTAAATCCATTTTTGCAAGCCGAGGAGTCCTCGAGCTTGAGGAGTATTAGAAGTAGCATCATACCAATTTTTATAATTTTTAGACTTCGTTTGAGCCCCCAAATAGGCCCTAGAACCTAATTTTTAACTAGGCCGGACACTAGGTCTGGACAGGGCCAAAAGCTAGTCAAAACCTATAAATAGAGCTAGAGAGCTCATTTTTGAGGTTAGCTAGTAATAGATTTGAACTTGTATGAGCATTTTTGGAGTAATCTAAAAGAACTCCATTGTCTTTCTCTTTGTCTTGCTGTGTGTGCGCGTGTGTCTGTATGTGTGTGCATGTTGGTGTGCTTCTCACTCACTTACTTGTGCCTTCACTTGCTCGAGGTCATCATACCATCCTCACGTCTTCCCGAATTGACATTAAAGGAGGTGCTACTCATCATTCAGCTACAGGGAGAAAGACAGAGCTAGTATAAGAGAATAAACATGCGTGTGTGAAATTTTTGTGAGTCATGTTTTAAGTACCTCATTCACGGTCCTACATTTAGTTCATTGTAAGAAAATGCCTTGATTTTACTCTCTCTCTCTAGAATTTTGGGACTTGGAGGGCTCAAAAGTGGCATTTGGAGGTGGATTTGGACCTCGGATGTCTCTAAGACTATCGTGCATATCGCAAAATTCAATAACAGTGTCTCTCACAAGCTTAAGCTAATTCCTCACCATTTTTGAGTTACAAGGCTTTGAAAAGTACCGTTTTCCAACACTTACAAAAAAAAACAAGGGCTTATCTAATTCTATTGGAATCCGTGATTCTGATGCTCACCTGTCACCATGTCTAATTATGAGAATTTTCGGATATGTCTTTTTTGTGTTTTTTTCCTATTTTGGAGAAACTCGACTTTTTATAAATTTTGTGGATCACACACTTCTTTGAGAGGGCAGCGATGAGACTTTGATATAGGGAGACCTACGCATCAACACAAGAAACACATAGAAATCTGAGAGTTACCTTGTGACTGAGAGTGAGAGTGAGAGTGAGAGTGTGATTGAGAGTGCGCGTGTGAATACGATTGTGATAGCTCAACGGTGGTGGGGAGGTAGAGGCTTCATCAAGAAGCTATTGTCCAAAGCTATTGTAACCATTGATTCACATCTATAATATCAGAATTATTCCTTCTCTACGTCATATTTGTTTCTACTCTTCTGCATCAGATTTTCTTTGATGAGTACAAAGAGAAGTTCCTACCTCTTCATAAATATGCATTAGAGGTTAGTAGTAATGCTCTAAAGGGTAAATTTATTGAATGGCTTCGTGAGGAACTTCTCTATCAAGTCAAGGGATCTGGATGCATTGATTTTCTTGATGTTGTTGCGATGGGCGAGAACTTTGGAAAGATGGAGAAGTTCAATTTGCTGAAGGCAAATAGAAACAGATTCATTGCAACGGGACATAGGCCACAAAGACATGTTACAATGAACATGAGCAACTCAAAGAAGACTCCATCTTCAAATAACCAAGGCAAGAGTCCTACTCAGGTGGAAAATCAAAGGAGGCGTCAATCAATCGAGTGGCAACAAGACCCTAATTTTATTGAGGGGGCAAAAAGACTAGGTCTATGTTTTTGTTCCGGGGAGCAAGGGCATCAAACATATGAGTGCCCGAATAAGACAATCTTTCGACCCACACAATCAAAAGCAATAAATATCATCGAGGAGGGTACAGTTATTAAGGAAGTAGATGATGGAGGTATGTGCTCTGACTGTACTTTACATTGCATGGTGGTTAGTTCTTTCCCAAAGGCTTCTATAATCACGATTCTGGATATCAATTCTATGCATAAAATCAGATTTTTTATCGAGTCAGGTAGTAACCCATTGTTTTCTATCTTTCAAATTGGTATAGAATCTAGGGATAGACCTAAATATGCAATTAACCAAACCTATAGAGATGTAAAATGGACGATTACACTACATGAAAGGATATATTGAAAACCTTGAATTTACTCTTTCTAATAAGTGCTTTTCTGGAAGTTTCCATGTAATTGATGCCTCTTCTGAGCGTCAACCTGAAATAATATTAGACAAAAAGGAAAGATTTCTTAGAAATAGATCTATAGTAGAAACTTTAGTGAAACGGCACTGATACCCAGTAGAAGATTCGAGTTGGGTGAACTTGGGCGATTTTCCAAAACATTATCCTGCTTTCCAACTCTAAGGATAGAGTTCTTTAAGGGGGGAAGAATTGTAATACGCCTCTTTTGTAGTCAAATAATTCATTTTGAAGTTTCTGAATTTCATTGTGGCGATAATGCTAATAATGAATAATTAGATCATTTTATGCATGTAGGAAAAATTTTTGGTTGACAAGTTTCATATTCTCTCCCTAGACCTTATTCGTATCATGTTTTCTAGTGGAATTTTGAAGGTGAAGATGAAATAATTAAGGAAAACTCTATATGAGAAAAAGGTAGAGCAAGTACAAGAGAATAAAAGTGCCTGTGTGGAATTTTTGTGAATCATGTTTTAAGTACCTTGTTCAAGGTCCTACATTTAGTTCATTCTTAGAAAATGCCTTTATTTTACTCTCTCTCTCTAGAATTTTGGAACTTCCAGTGCTCAAAAGTGGCATTTGGGGGTGGACTTGAACCTCGGCTGTCTTTAAGACTATGGTGCAGATCACAAAATTGAATAAAAGTGCCTCTCACAAGCTTAAGCTAATTCCTCATTGTTTCTGACTTGTAGGGCTTTGAAAAGTGCCATTTTCTAACACTTAAAAAAAACGAGGGCTTATGTAATTCTAGTCGAATCCGTGATTTTGATGCTCACGTGTCACCATGTATAATTATGGATATTCTGGAATATGTCTTTTTCGCATTTTTTTCCTATTTTTGACAAGTACGCTAAAGAAAGAAAGCACACTATGATTGCATGGCTTTTTGCAAAAGTTTTGGAGAAACTCGACTTTTTCAAAATTTGGTGGATCGCACACTTCTTTGGGAGGGCTAAGATCAAACTCTGATATAGGGAGAAATCCACATCAACACACGAAACGCATAGAAATTTGAGAATTACCTTGTGATTGAGAGTGAGAGTGAGAGTGAGAGTGTGATTGAGAGGGCGAGTGTGAATGTGATTGTGCTAGCACGGGAGTGGTCGGGAGGTAGAGGCTTCATCAAGAAGCTATTGTAACCATTGATTCACATCTATAATATCAAAATTCTTCCTTCTCTGTGTCATATTTGTTTCCACTCTTCAACATCATATTTTCTCTTACCTTGTGCAATCTCTACGTTCTTCTTTCCTCTATTATTTTTGAGTGATCGAAAGATTGTGATTGGGGATAGATTGTGATTGAGAAAACCCTACGAGTGGTATCAGAGCAGAATCAATCCTTCGGAATGATGGAACATCTAACACAAAAGATTCGTGAATAAGAGCAGCTTATTCAGAAGCTTCTTGGAAAATTGCACAAAGAACGAAGCAGAAAGCAACCAGAAGGAGCAATAAAATTGTTTGTCGAGCTGAACGATGAACTAGATGAAGGTGCGGGAACATCTAGTGTACCTCAAATAATACAAAAATGCAATTATGAAGATATGGAACCACGTGAGTTTGCCATTAACCAAGTCTTCAAGAAGGCAAAGTTGAATGATTTTGATGGTGAGAAGAAGAGTGGCAAAGATGTTGAGGCATGGATTGAAGAACTAGAGGATTTCTTTGACCTTCGATAATTCAGTGAAGTCATATATGTAGACTCGAACACGTTCTTGTCCAGTTCTATGGAAGGAATTTAGAGAATAAGCTGAAAAATGCTATTCTTCTTCACAATACCATATGGAGAAGAAGATGGAGTTTTACAATTTCTTACAACACGAAAGTGATAAGCATAGCTTATCTATTGATGAGTACAAAGAGAAGTTCGTTCGTGTTCATAAATATGCATTAGAGGTAAGTGGTAACGCTCCAAAGAGTAAATTTATTGAGGGGATTCGTGAGGAACTTCGCTATCAAGTCAAGGGATCTGCATGCATTGATTTTCTAATGTTATTGGGACGGCCAAGAACTTTGAGAAGATGGAGAAGTTCAATTTAGTGAAGGCAAATAGAAGTAGATTCATTGCAATAGGACATCGGCCACAAAGACATGTTACAATGAACATGAGCAATTCAACAAAGACTCCATCTTCAAATAACCAAGGCAAGAGTTCTGCTTAGGTGGAAAATCAAAGGAGGCGTCAACCAATTGAATGGAAACAAGACCCTAATTTTATTGAGAGGGCAAAAAGACTTGGTCTGTGTTTTCATTGCGGGGGGCAAGGGCATCGGAGATATGAGTGCTCGAATAAGCCAGTCTTTCCACCCACACAATCAAAAGCGATAAATAACATCGAGGAGGGTACAATTATTGATGAAGCAAATAATGGAGGTAAGTGCACTGACTCTACTTTACGTAGCATGGTGGTTAGTTCTTTCCCAAAGGCTTCTGTAATTACGATTTTGGGTATGATTTTTGCACATAAAATCAAATTTTTGATTGATTCAAGTACCACCCATTGTTTTCTATCTTTCAAATTGATACAAAATCTAAATATGTAGATACCAAAACCTATAGAAATGGCCAATGCATGATTACACTACACGAAAGGATATATTGAAAACCTTGAAATTACTCTTTCTAATAGGTGCTTTTCTGGAAGTTTCCATGTAATTGAGATTAAATAGAGTGATGCAATCATACGCATGGATTGGTTAGGTAAAAATTCTATGATAATTAATTGTGAACAAAGAATGATCACTTTAAATCTAGATGATGAATCTATTCATATTCTAGGTGATACCTATAGCCATAAGCCTATCATTATTTCTCTTATGCTGATAATTAAAGGTATACATGATGGTTGTAAAACATTTATAGAGTATGTAAACAATGTGCATGAAGAAGATAATGAGGAAAGTGTTCCGAATTATGTAGAAAATCTTTTGAAAGATTACGTATATGTATTTCCAAAAGAGTTGCCTGTTATACCTCCAGCAAGGCAAATTCACCATGCCATTGACCTATATCCAGGGAGTGAACCATATTCTAGAGCACCCTATAGATTTAACATTGATCAATTAAAGAAGCTTAAGATTCGATTAGATGATCTGCTAGAGAAAGGCTTGATAAGGCCAAGTGTCTCACCTTGGGGTGCACCTCTTTTGTTTGAAAAGAAGAAAGATGGCTCTTATAGATTGTGCATTGAGTATAGGGGGTTGAATAAAAGAACAATTATGAATAAGTATCCCCTCCCTCACATAGATGACTTATTAGGTCAATTATGTGGAGCGAGTGTATTGAATAGGATTGACTTAAGATCTGGATATCATCAAATTAGGATCAAAATACAGGATATTCCTAAGACAGCTGTTCGAACATGATATGGTCACTATGAGTTTAAGGTTCTACCTTTTGGATTAACAAATGCTCCTCCCACATGTATGTGCTTGATGAACAATATTTTCCATGATTACCTAGATGAATTCATCGTAGTATTTCTTGATGATATATTTGTATGCTCTAAAGATGATTTTGAGCATGTAGTGCATCTCAAGAAGACTTTGCAAACTCTTAGAGAACACAAATTGTATGGAAAAAAAGAGTAAGTGTTTCTTTCTTAAGGATAAACTTTTGTATCTAGGAAGAGTCATATGAAAATAAGGAATCCTTATAGATGAAGATAAAGTAAAAGCAATACTTGATAGGACGATTCCTAAGACTATAAGAGGTGTTATAAGTTTTCTTAGGTTGGCAGAATATAAAAGAGCCCATATTAAGGATTTCTCTAAGATAGCTACTCCCCTCACATAATTTACCAAAAAGAATATAGGATTTCCATGAAGTGATTCTTGTCAAAAATCATTTGAATCATTGAAACAAAAAGTCATCGAGAATTTTTTTTTGAAATACTAGAAATGGGAAACACTTTTGTGGTTGCACATGATGCAAGTGGTAGTCACATAGGATGTGTTCTTTCACAAGATGGCAGGGTGGTCGCATATGAGTCCAAAAAACTAAGAAAACATTAACTTAACTATCCTAATCATTATTTAGAAATGCTTGTTGTTGTGCATGCACTTAAGCATTCGAGAGATCTATTCTTAGGGCTTAAGTTTGAATTGAAAATAGATCATGAGAGTCTAAAATACATCTTCACACAACCATTGCTTAACGATAGGCAGAAGCCTTGGATTGAATTATTGTGTGAGTATGATTTTGACATTAAGTATCTAGCTGGTAAGGAAAATAAGGTTGCTAATGCATTGAATGGGAGACCTTTGTGTAATCTTGTGTCTATAATAAATTCTGATTTTCTCAATCAAATTCAAGAAGAGATAAAACAGGATCCTTTTTATGCACCTATTTTGAATTCTTTGAATGCAAAGAGGGGATCCATGTATAAGGAAAAATTTCATTTGCAGAATGGAACATTGTATTGTAACAATCGGCTATGCATATCTTCTGAATCTCCATTAAAAGTTAAAATATTGCATGATTGTCATGGTGCACATTTTTCTACACATCCAGGTTATTCAAGGACCTATGTTAAAACAAAGTATTATTACTTTTGGCCATGTATGAAGCGGGATATTAGAAAATATGTAAGTGAATGTTTGAAGTGCCAATAGATGAAATCTGAGTTTAAGAGCATGCCTGGAATGCTTCAACCTTTGGATGTTCCAAATCAAAAGTGGGATTCTATTTCTATGGACTTTATCACTACGCTATTCATGACCAAAAGTAAGCATGATACAATATTTGTTGTAATCGATCAGCTTACCAATATGGCACATTTCTTTCCTATAAAAAAGATTGATACTGCATTGAATGTTGCAAGAATCTTTGTAAAAGAAATATTTCAATTGCATGGAATGCCTAAAAGCATAATTTTTTATAATAATTCTAGATTTACGTCAAACTTCTAGAGAGACACATTTGAATCGATTGGAACTCAACTTTGTATGAGTACAACTTTCCATCCATAAACTGATGGGGAAACCAAGAGGGTTAACAGGGTAGTTGAAGATGTGTTGTGTATGTATATAAATGAAATGGAGGATAATTGGAGTGAATATTTACCCTTGGTTGAGTTTGCATACAATAATGCATGGCTTGCATCTATAAAAATCACTTTGTTTGAAGCTATGTATGGTTTTAATTGTTTGACTCCACCTTTGTTTTTGGGTTTTCCAAATAAAGTAGAAGTGTCCAAAGAAATGCTTGATAAACTGGATGAAGAACTTGGGAAAATTAAGAAACACATAAAAGAAGCTCAGAAAAGACAAGAGAAATTCTTTGATTTAAAGAGAGGACCACTTCAATTTCAAGTTGATGATATGGTATTTCTTAAAGTTTATCCTCACTGATCTAACTTGTTGCTAGCAAAGGATCATACACTTTCTCCTCGATAAGCAGGTCCTTTTAAAGTTTTGAAAAAGATTGGATCTCTTGCTTATTTGTTGGACTTACCTAAACATTTAAATGTGCATCTTGTATTTCATGTTAGCTTACTTAAAAGATATGTATCTAATGTTTCTCATGTTTTGCAGGACAATTATAAGTTGAGAGATGATGTACCTTTTGAGCTTCAACCTGAAATAATATAAGACAGAAAGGAAAGATTTCTTAGAAATAGATCTATAGTAGAAAGTTTAGTGAAATGGCACTCATACCTAGTAGAAGATTTGAGTTGGGTGAACTTGGATGATTTTCTTAACCATTATCCTTCTTCCCAACTTTGAGGATAGAGTTCTTAAAGGAGAGAAGAATTATAATAGGCCTCTTTTCTAGTGAACTAATTCATTTTGAATTTTTAAATTTTATTGTCGGGATAATGCTAAGAATGAATAATTAGTTCATTTCATGCATCTAATTAAAATTTTGGGTTGACAAGTTTCATATTCTCTCTCTAGATGTTATTCGCATCATGTTTTCTAGTGGAATTTTGAAGGTGAAGATGAGAGAATTAAGAAAAACTCTGTATGAGACAAAGGTAGAGAAAGTATAAGAATAAAAGTACCTGTGTGAAAATTTTGTGAAACATGTTTTAATTACCTCGTTCAAGGTCCTAGGTTTAGTTCATTGTAAGAAAATGCCTTGATTTTACTCTCTCTCTAGAATTTTGGAACTTGTAGGGCTCAAAAGCCGCATTTGGAGGTGGATTTGGACCTCGGACTTCTCTAAGACTATCATGTAGATCGCAAAATTAAATAAAATTATCTCTCACAAGCCTAAGCTAATTCCTCACCGTTTTTTTGATTCATTATTTTTTATGTGATTACTCTTGAAAGTTAGCTCTTTAAGTTAACTAGAATTTCCTAAAAGGAATTAAGCTAATTGTTGTTGTGCTCAGAGAATTATGCAAAACACTTGAGAGGTCTAGGAACCAAAATAGCAAGTTCTTCACCTCTTTTCTAACTCCAACTTATCTCTTTTGATCTATCTTTTTGAGAGTGATCTTACAAGGTACATAGGGTGTCTAATACATCCATTGGCAAGCTAAAAGGGCCCACCCACATACTCCTAGAGTTCATTGGGCTAGTGTAGATCAAGGATTTTGCAACACCTCTTCATCTTCAAGCACATACCTATCCATCTCTTCACAGTGGTATCAAAGCAAGGATGGTAGATGGATTTCCTTCATCAATTGACAAATTGGACAGAGGTAACTACTCAGCTTGGTCATTAAGAATGGAAGCTTATCTCCAAGGTAGAAGTTTATATGGTTATGTGGCTAGAGATGAAGTTATGCCAAGTTTCAAGAACAAAAGTCAACCAACAAAAGAAGAACAAGAAAGATTGAGCACATGGTGCTCCAAGGATGCACTTGCAAGGTCTTATCTCCTCAACTCTATCTCAAATTTTTTGTTGCCTCACATAAGAAGTTATAAGACATCTCAGGAAGTGTGGGATGCACTTGAAGCTCTCTTCTCTTCAAGTACTAAAGCTAGGAAGCATCAACTATGGCTAGATTTCACAACTCTAAAGAAGGCTCCCAAACTAAATGTGACTGATTTTGTCACAAAGCTCAAGGACATAGCAGGTCAGTTGGGAAGCATTGGAGAGGTAATAGATGAACAGGTATGGATTTGTACATGGACATGCATGTATTTTGTACATGGACATGCATGTACCTGATTTCAATACACTCATTGGACAAATACTTACTCAAGAGGCAAAGCTTATCAAAAAGGGAGAAAGCTCTAAAGGTAATCAATCTTCAGCCTTATATAGTGATAAAAGAAAGTCCAAAGAAAACAAAGGAAAGTCAAAGAAAGTGGATGATGAAGCAGGAACATATCAAGATAACTATGCAGGTAGAGGAAGACATGGCAGAGGTAGAGGAAGAGGAGTAGAAATTCTAGCAACAATGGATGTAGCCATCAATGAAGAACAATGGACACACCACTATGACGAGGATGGCTATGAAATTTCAATCTTCTCCATAGAGCCAATCATGGGAGAGGCAGTTCTAGAAGAATGCGAACCTAGCCCTGATGCATTTGAGGGATGCAAGTGACTCCGACCTAGAGTCAATCATTATGGACCCACCTTTTGCATCAGATGAAGAATACTTCTATGAAGTAGAATTTCAACCCCAGAGACACGGAGAGCTTACAAATGATGTAAGGTTAGCCACACAAGTGACCCTTAAGGATGAAAGAAAGAAAAGAAAGAAGAGAGAAGTCAAACCAGAAGAGGAAGAATCTTTGTTTGAGGTCCCTGAAAACTTTAAAAAGTATGAGATAGACGATAGAAGAGTCATGGTAAGGATGCCAAAACGTGAGGCTCAATCAGGAGAGGCCTATGATAACAAAGAACCACCAAGAAAATAGTTGTAGCCATGGAAGAAGGAGAAGAGCGATGCACTTACATAGGGCATGACCTGGCGGAAGAAGAGGAGTATGAGTTGATAGCCTTGCTAAGAGAGTACCGAGATGTCTTTGCTTGGAGCTTCAAACACTTGAAAGGTGTTGACCCAGACATATTCTCACACACAATTCCCATGACCTCAGACGCGAAACCCTTTAAACAGAAGCCATATACATATAATGATAATTATGCTGCTAAGATCAAAGAGGAGATAGATAGACTCGTTGAAGTTGGATTCATCTATGACATTGAGCACACTGAGTGGGTATCCCCCATTGTAGTGGTGCCCAAGAAGAATGGAAAGCTATGTGTGTGCATTAACTTGAAGAAGGTTAATGCACCCACAATTCGAGATAACTATCCACTTCCAATTACCGAGCATCTATTAGAAAGAGTAGCACGCAAGGAAGTGTACAGCTTCCTTGATGGATTTTTGGGCTACAATCAGGTAGCCATTTCTGTAGGGGATCAGCATAAGACAGCTTTTGCCACTCAGTGGGGCATATTTGCTTTTCGAGTAATGCCATTTGGGCTTACCAATGCTCCCGCAACCTTTCAGAGACTGATGTGCCATGTATTTAAAGAATTCTTGAGGAAGAATTTAGAGGTCTATGTTGATGATCTTTGTGCACATTCCAACATTAGACAAACACATATACCTGAGCTCAGGCAAATCTTTGACAAATGTAGAGAATATCAAGTTTGCTTGAACCCAGAAAAGTGCGTTTTCATGGTCAGGCAAGGCAAGATTCTAGGACATAGTGTCAAAGAATGGCATATCCATTGATGAAGAGAAAGTAAGAGCCATAGCAGAGTTACCTAGGCCAAAGAATGTCAAGGAAGTACAAGCTTTCATGGGGCATTGTGGATATTACCAACGCTTTATACACATGTACGCCATCATTGCCAAGCCACTCTACGGCCTTTTGACCAACTTTGAGTGGACTAATAAATGTGAAGACTCTTTCAATGAGCTCAAAAGGAGATTGTGTTCAACACCAATCTTGACCACACCAGATTGGAATAAGCCCTTCCATGTTCATGTGGATGCATCCAGTTATGCTATTGGATGTCTGCTTGCACAACCTACGGGCAAAGGTAATATGGATCTTCCAATTTCCTATGCTAGTAGACAGTTGAATGCAGCTGGAAGAAATTATACCACCACTGAACGGGAGGGATTAGGCATGGTATATGCAATTAAAAAGTTTAGAAACTATTTTCTTATAAATAAGTTTAAATTTTTTACTGATCATCAAGCACTGTTGTACTTGGTAAACAAGCCATGCAATACAGATAGATTAGTAAGATGGTTTCTCTTACTAATGGAATACGACTTTGAAGTTGTGGTGAGGAAAGGGAAGACTCACTTGAGAGCAGACCATCTCTCTAGGCTCACATCTGGAGAAGCCCCACAAGGAGTAGCAAATGACCTTCCTGATGCTTACTTGATTAATTTGGAAGTTGTACCTCAGTGGGCTAAGCCATTAGTGCCAGTATTGACATACGTGCCCAACCACCCAGTCATAAACACTCAACATAGGGAGATAGTAAAAGCCCAAAATTACTAGATCATGGCAGGAAGTATGTACAAGCACACTGATCAAGGGATCCTAGCTTGTTGTGTGGAAGAGGATGATTACGCTAAATGGTTGCAATTAGCACATGTAGGTGCATTAGAGCAACACTACTCAAAGCACCGAACCCTACAGACACTAAGGAGACTCGGAGTGCATTGGCCGACTATGGAAGCGATGTCCAGAAATTGTACAAAGAATGCCCGATGTGTTGCACTAAACCACCCGTGGAGCATGCCACTCTCTATCAAGTGTCTTTAGTGCCAGATTGGAGTGAACCATTAGTAGCCTTCTTGAAGACGAAAACATTCCCTCAAGCCATGACTTTGGCTAGAAAAAGAAGTTTAGAACAAGAAGCCCTAGATTACTCACTCATTGGTGATAATCTATACAAACATGGTAAAGATGGTTACCTCAGATTATGTGTCCATGAGAGTGAATACCTCAAGATATTGGAAACTGCTCACCAAGGTGTAGCAGGAGGACATTTTGGACCAGATCGGGTGATCAAGGCAATATTATTTGCAGGTCTTTGGTGGCCGACCCTTCACATGGATGCACATACCTATGTGAAGAGGTGTGATGTCTGTCAGTGAACTCAATATCCTATACGCAAAGATGAGATGCCCCTGAAACCTATGATGGGTGGACGTGCATTCTCTAAGTGGGGAATAGACTTTGTAGGTCCTATTAATCCCCCAGCTAAGGGTTCACATGCAGAGTATATTATTGTGGCCACATACTATCTAACCAAGTGGGTAGAAGTGAAAGCCACGACTAAGAATGATGCCCAGACAACCGCCAAGTTCTTATTTGAGAATGTATTCACAAGATACGGGCTACCTATAGAGCTAGTCAGGGATAGAGGGACTCACTTCTTGAATCAAGTTATCGAAAATCTTCTCCAAGAGTTCTTGGTTATACACAAGAAGTCTGCCCCCTATCATCCACAAGCTAATGGGCAAGCAAAAAGCACAAATAAGATTTTATGCAATGTGTTGACTAAATTGGTGAATAATAAACGCTCTGATTGGGACAAACACCTACATCATGCTGTTTGGGCATACCGAGTTGCCTATAAAACGGTACTCCAAGCCACACCTTTTCAGATGGTATTTGGCCAAAATGCAGTGCTACCATTGGACTTCTTGATACCGACATTGAAAGTAGCAGAGGAGCGTGAGTGGACAGGTAATGAAATCTCATTGAGAATCTTGACCTTGAGTGGCTAGGTGAAACAAGACTGAGGGCTACCGTAGAAATATATGCAGCTTAGAAGCGACAGAAGGCATACTTTGACGCCCATGTTAAGGATAAAGGCTTGAAGTCAGGAGACTTAGTTTTAGTCTACACCCTGAAGCAACATGCGAGAAAATTAGAGAAGCGTGGTTATGGACCTATGATCATAAATAGGATCTTAACGAGTGGAGCGGTACAACTAGCCACATTAGAAGGCGATATTCTACCTAGCTACATAAGCGGGTGCAGAGTCAAGTTATCTCAGGAACCTCTGACTGAAGAGATGCTAAATCGACTCCCCATTGCTAAGAAACGCAAAGAGGAAGAAAAGGGAATTCGAGCAGAAGCTCAAGCAGAAGCTTTAGAACGCATCAGAAGGATGAAGTTGAGAAGACAGGATAGGGATCTGCCCAGAGCAACTGACTATGCGGATGCAGGATATCATATGGCAATGTGTGAAGTCTCCGGAATAAGTGCCCATAGAATAATCGATCGACGTCCATTTGTGACCTTAGAGATAGGACAAGGAATTAGTGCAAAAACTATGCAAACATTGATTGACTCAGGTGCAGCCACTAGTGCGGTGAGACTCTCTTACTGTCAAGAATTGAAATTAAAAGTCAATCCTATAGAGGAATATCTCATAGGATTGGGAGGTGTGGAAACCCCTTGCATGGGCGAGGTGGAACTTCCCCTCCACATTCAAGATGTTTTAATGACAGTGAAAGTACTAATGTGCCAAGATGAGGATCTCACTGAGCCTCTAGTCTTGGGTCAAGACTGGATCTATGACCATGCAGTCAACTTAAACCTAAGAAGTGGAATTCTTCAGGTTTGGGTCAATGAGAAACGCATTACAATTGAGTTAGAAAATAAAGCACTCAAGGAATTACGCAAGGCACACACTCCTGGTTCTTCCAGGAGTACACATGAAGATGACCATGTTGTTCTTGTCCAAAACTATGTGATGCAGAGGAATGATGATCTCAATAAAGAAGTCAAGGACGCAACAGAACTCCCGTCTTTTCCAAAGGCCAGAGGGATGCAGCAACCAAAGGCAAATCAAATACAGAAGGAGTAGAGTGTGGGTGCGGAAAGGCGAACAGCCTGTTGCGATCAAGCCAACCACAAGGGCAAAACTTCTTATTAGTAATCAACAACACGACACTAATAAGAAGTTTTTCAGAAATTCTTCTGCGAAAGTGAAGTCTATTTGGGTACCCAAGAAGTCGATGAAGGCTAGCCCACAATCAAGACAAATTCGGGTGCCTAAGGCTTGCTTGCAGGCTCAAATAGCTACACAGAGACCACACCCTGTACAACATGGTCCACTCACTCTAACATCTGATACCCATCCTTATACATCACGCACAAACGCATATTCACCCATGAGCACGAGTAGAATCACTTGTAAACGGGTGTTGGCATACAAGTCAGATGAAGAGCATACTAGCGAACGGAGGAGTCATGCACAATACGGCAACAAGGCCCAATCATTTTTTCCATGGACCATTTACAACTCAAGTGATTTTAATCACTACACAAACATTGTAAATTCCGTTTTTGGTAGAATAGACTCCATTTTGTGCAAGCCGAGGAGTCCTCGAGCTTGAGGAGTATTAGAACTAGCTACATATCAATTTTCATAATTTTTAGACTCTGTTTGAGCCCTCAAATAGGCTCTAGAACCTAATTTTTAACTAAGCCGGACACTAGGTCTGGACAAGACCAAAGCTAGTTAGAAAACTATAAAAAGAGCTAGAGAGCTCATTTTTGAGGTTAGATTGTTTGTGAATTGAGCTTATGTAAGAGACTTTTTGACTAATGCAAAGAACTCCATTGTTCCTCTCCTTGTTCTTGCCTTGTGTGCGCGTGTGTGTGTATGTGTGTGCATGCTTGTGTGCTTCTCACTCAGACACTTGTGCCTTCACTTGCTCATAGTCTTCATACTAGTCCTCACGTCTCCACGGATTGACAATTATGAGGTGAATCTTCTCACGTTGGTACTCACCATTGTGCTAGAGTGACAATGGGTCCCTAAAAAGCCTCATTTCCAAGCAGATACTCTCACCAAGCCCTCAAGAGTCTCCACCAAACCAAATCCAGCCATCCACGGTGTTTGGCAGCCTAAAACGTGTAATAAACCCCCCGACCCTCATTTGTAAATTCATATCCACTTACTAACTACATCACTCATACATCGCATCTTTCCATTTAGCTCTTAGGATTATCCATTCACTAACTACACACACAATCACCGAGCACTTATTGACCTACTAACCTCTCACTAAACTCATGTTAATGTTGTAATGGGGACACATGAACGCTTGGTGTCCGTTTGCAATGTTAGCATTCATTTGTATATTCTCACAGAACTGGTGACCAGTTTCCTCAATATGGCCGAGGAAGGAACTAGCTCCCAGGCAGGCATCAGCCCTCAAATCGTGGACATTGAAAGTCTTCCCATTGAGGAGGAATTGAAGGAGCGCCCAGTGGCATTGAGGGCATTACATGCCATACCGATTCAGAATCCTCCACAGGGGCACACAATGCCGGTCAGCAAAAACTCACATTGGTTCAGTGATGTGGCAGGACCTCTGGGAGAAGGCACTTACTTGTGGGAGGCAGAGATAGAGTTCAACAGGCACTGGGGCAGGTATCACTTCTTACCCAAGGAATTTGAGAGACTTCAAAATAATGAAGGGCTAAAACTGATATGGAAGAAGGTGGGACTATACAATTACTTCAAAGCCCAATTTCCAAAGCCCGACTGTCTAAGGTGCTCGTATTTGATTAGCACCCTCACTCCGAGCAAAGAGAAAAAGGGATACAACACCTTTGTCCTCCCATCTCTCACAAGGGGAAACGAGCTGAAGCAGTTCAAATTGACGAACAACTTGGTGAGGGAAGCTCTCGACATGAAAGGTATGCACATTCCCACCGAGAAAGAGACTACGGTCCCCGGCAACATGAAGAACCGGAATCTGACGAAACTAAAGGACATGGTGGCAATGACACCGACTATTTCCATTTACCTTCAAATGTGCATGCAGCATTTTGCGTTCCCGGCTCAAGAGAGATTCACGATGCCACCCAAGAAGATCTGGTTCAGTTTATACTTAGCAAATGCTTTCAATTTGACAATCAACATGCCACATTGGATTATTGACCAGATACACTTAGCGCATCAACGGTGGTATAAGAAACAGAAGTCAGTGATTCATGGATGTTGTGCTCTCACAAGGATCATTTACCAATGCTTGGCTTATGACGTGCCAATTCAACAGGCACTTGTTTGGACCAGGGTGCAAGAATTTCAACGTAGACTATCAACTGCAGGGCCTCCATCCAAGAAAATGAGAGGAGCAGTTCAGATGCCTTGTGCCTAGGCCCGAGGTGCTACACTGATACCAGAAACCACTCCACGGCTTCCAAGGCGAGTGTAGCCATTCACTATTAGGTTGCCTAGGCATAGCACGGAAGGACCAAATCTAGTATTTCCACCTATACCCACCGACTTAGAGTTCCCTCATGGCTTTACATTGGAAGATCTAACTGATGAGGAGGTGGCCAGGATAATTCATGCTACCAATTTAGAAGTGGAAGAAGAGCAGGCAAGCGAGCAACACACACTCACCGACCAACCCCATCCAGTCTAACCAAAAGTAGTCAAAGTCGATCAAGATGAAGAAGAGACGGCAGAAGAAGAGCAAGAGGATGAACAAGGATTGTCTGACGAAGAAGAGCAAGAATATGAGCAAGAAGTGGTATAGGAACTTGAAGTCGATGACATGTTACATGCCTAGATAACGGACAATCTCAAGCTTCGATGCAACCTCGCCTTATTACGGAAGCACATGTCCGTAGCACTTGAAGGAAACAAACGACTACACAAACAGAACGAGGAAAACCTGGAAGCAGCAATGGAGGGTTCACCGTAGGAAATGGACGCAGAGAGATTCAAGGCTATCCCATCTAAAAATATGCAAATCGTCTTGGAAACCCATGCCGACCTCCTAGAAGCCCACCCAGCATTAGAAAGAGAAAGAGATGACCTACTAAAGCAACTGGCAACTCAGTAGGAGTCACCAAGCAAAGTCACAACAACAACCGACACATCTAAAGAAGTCGCAGAACTGAGAGTAGAACTAGAAGAAATTTGAAGTAAAGTTCTTCAATACAAACGTCAACCCTCTCCCCTGGTGGAACCGGAACCTGAAGACTTAGTGCCAATTGAAGTGGAAGAGACTTTTGAAGACCCATATGTTCCTATGCCAGCACCCGGAGGTAAGCAAACAGAAGAAGGAATGGACACGATTGAGATCGAAAGCCCCTGAATGGATGTAGAGGTTAGAAAAGGTTGCTACAACCCATGACGAGAGAGTTGCAGTTCAGATAGCGTCTATGTCACGATTGGAGGAAGTCGTCATAAAATCGGATTACTTCAGAAACCTCTCCCATCATAGGTGGATTGGCACATCCGATGCTTTGTATGTTCCATTCTGTGTCTTAATGGTAGATTATAATGTTGAAATCAAGCAGCGCACAACGAAGAAACCAACCTCCGCGACACAGTTTGCACGAGAAGACATCCCTACCAGTGCCACGCATGGGAATATCTTTCAACCTACCTGGAGGATCCGTCTGCTTGAAACCTACCCTGAGATGGTACGCACGTGTAATAACATGCCTTTATATATCAAGTATAATCCCTGCTACTGCCCTGTCTTTCGAAGAAGGTCTTGGCCGGAGTACACAAAAACAGTGCTGACAGTCAAAGGATGTGAAAAATGGCTCAATTATGTCTACCTAGCCCCACCTAAAGGCCAACCCACAATAGCATACATGATTTTGACGATTCGGCATTGGGGAGTTAGGTTCAAGAATGTCCCAGATGTCATGGCACAGATGTGCCTCAAAATTTTTGAGCTCATGCTGGTTACATTCAGGACATTTAAGAATATCAAAGAACCTCATCTTTCGGCTATTGGATTTAATGAAGGGAATCAGGACCTTGTCTACGATATGAGCACCACACAATCCATTAACGTCATATATGCGTGGCATGCTCGTATAAAGTATCTACCTACCTGCTTCAAACAAACGTTTGAAGAAATGTTCATCACAGGGTTATGGGAATATCATTCAGAGATATTCATTCCGAGACCATCTCATCTATTACAGTTATTTGCGGTGGAACAAGCCCTACCTTCAGAAAAGCTACATACACCACATCCAGAAGTTCCAGGGCCAGTAGACTAGGATGCCCTACTCACTGATTCGGCCAAAGGGTTGAGAATAGCAGAACATCATTTAGCCACAAACGTTGTGGAGTACTACATCCAACGACCCACTCAACAAGGGTCTGTCAGAGACGACAGACGCGAGAGAGGGGGGGGGGTGTTGGTAGTAGTCAAGGTACACAACGGCTCACAAGACAAGGAAGTCAAAGAAGGGATTCAGAGCGAAGGGAAAGCACCAACAGACAAAGTAGTCAATGAAGATCTAGCAAGTAGGCCGTCCAAAATTTTCCATGAAGTAATACTTCCTAAATAGTGAATCTAGTCACTCTACATCATTGTAAATACCATTTCACCTTTTTGTAACTCCATTTTGTGCAAGCCGAGTCATCCTCGAGCTTGAGGAGTATTAGAAGTAGCATCGTACCAATTTTCATAATTTTTAGACTTCGTTTGAGCCCCCAAATAGGCCCTAGAACCTAAATTTTAACAAGGCCGGACACTAGGTCTGGACAGGGCCAAAAGCTAGTCAAAAACTATAAATAGAGCTAGAGAGCTCATTTTTGGGGTAGCTTGTAATAGAATTGAACTTGTATCAGCATTTTGGAAGGAATCTAAAAGAACTCCATTGTCTTTCTCTTTGCCTTGCCATGTGTGCGTGTGTGTGTGTATGTGTGTGCATGTTAGTGTGCTTCTCACTCACGCACTTGTGCCATCACTTGTTCGAGGTCTTCATACCATCCTCACGTCTTCCCAGATTGACATTAAAGGAGGTGCTACTCATCATTGAGCTACAGTGAGTGTCTGACCACCATAATTAAAGAGAGCTATGTTCTTTGTGTCTTGCACCTCAAAGGTGAAAAGTCTACTTGTCTTTTCTCCCTTTGCTATTCTTCTGAACCCTTGGCTAGGGTCTTCCACATATGCTCCTCCTCTTGTGAACCTGACTTGCAATCCTTTCTCTACTATCTTCCCAACACTTATCAAATTCTTTGTAATGGTAGGGACATAAAGTACCTTACTGAGTAGGTTGATGTTTCCATTAGGTGCTTTGACATTGCCTATTTTCTCCACACGATGTCTTGTGTCATCTCCTGTTTTTACCTCATGCCTATTCCTTCGATCTTCCAAATCTAATAGGAGAGCTCCATTTCCTTCCACATGATTGGAGCAACCTGAATCCTCTTTGATTGAGTCTTTTGTGTAGTTATTGAAGTATCTGTTTCCTTTGTAGCCTCCTTGATAGTTTGAATGATTGTAGTTGTTGTAGTTGCCATGATAATCAGTTGTATGATTAGTTAATCCACAAATAGAACATGGGTTGGAGTCTTGGGATCTCCCCCTATGATTGGTTACTCTCTTGCTCTCCATAAATGGAGGGAATATCTTGTGGGAATTGGTCGTGTGCATCATCCACAAGTTCAATGGGAGGAGGGACTTCACTTTCTTTAGCCCATTTGTCTTCTTGAATCTCTCGTAGGAATTCTGGTGTGATAGAAGAAGATGTGTCTGGCTCCGTGGAGTTAGGCACAGAGGCTTCCTGGGCAGGAAGGCTTACTCTCTTACTTGCCTTGCCCTTACTTGGAGGGGTGGGTTCCTTTTCTGACTGTGCAATCAACCTTTCCAATCTTTCTAGCAGTCCATCAAAGTGCAACTGCGTCTTAGCTAAACTAGAGATGTTAAAGAGGTGACTCGCTTCAAACATGGTTTGAGCCAATTCCACCATCTTAGCACAAATCTTGGTTCGTTCAAGCTCTAGTTCCGCTCTCGGGTAACACTTTTCATGATATGTCACATTTGGCCCTTCTTGGATTCTAGCCTGATATGCCTTAAGCATCATATTTAGGTCCTCGGGATTGGGATCTGCTAGTACAGACCCTACTTGAGGGGGTGGTGGGGTCGTATGGGGCGGGCTAGAAGGTGGTGGATTGGATGGAGATGGGAATGGTGGGGGTGGAGTAGTGTGAGAGGGAGTTTGAGATATAAGTTCAACTATCCTGGCTTTTGTTTCTCTTAGGCTTCCCTCGAGTTCACTCATCTTCTTTGCCCATTGTCTTTTCATTCTTTCTCGGCTATCTCTCCAGGCTCTAGTTCTCTTATTGGTTATGCTTTCAGTTTCACTAACCTCAGCATTTTTTTCCTGTCCTAAACTTTGGTTCTGCTGGAGGGCTTGAGCTCTAGTGACCACTTGCACTAGTGCAGTGGAAGTCACACTCCCTGTGGTGTCTACAACTAACCCAATAACATTAATAGGAGTGATTTTTGGCATATTATTGGGATTCTTTGGGCAATCTCGTAAGAGATGCTCCTTGCTGCAATCTTGACAAAATCCTTGAATCCTCACTGATTGGGTTTGTGTGGGTGGAGGTAAGGGGCAATCACGAATGAGGTGATCTCCCTGACATCTATAGCATGGTCCTCTAGGGAATGGGGGTCTTACTTGCCTAGGTTGAGGTCTAGAGTTGGGGTTTGCGTACATGACATTTGTGTAATCTGGCTCCCAACTCGGCTCACTCGGTTCTTCACTATAGTAGGACTCACCATGTTCAGGAGACTGCATGTAATAAGCTTGGGGGCTATCAATATGTGTAGAATCAAAGCTATGATCACTGGGGTCACTTTCTGAAAGCAATGTTGTTACTGGCAGTATGGCTCTATTCAGGTTCTCTTCTGCAGCTGCATATTTTACTGGGATCACATTGACTGGAGCTGGAGGTTGTTGGGCTAGCACTAGTTGAGGTCTCTACTGAGCCTTATATTGTGGTTGGTAGGTTTGTTGAGGCCTAGCATACTATTGTGGTGGGTACTGGTTCTGGTATCTGCCCTGTTGTGGATATGGTTGAGGGTAGGTTTGCCTAACTGCTTGCTTATTGTATGGGCAGTTTTGTGCTGTGTGATTTGTGTTTCTCTGTTCTATGGTGCATTACTGGCTACTAGGGTTCACCTGGGGTTGAACCATAATGGGACATACGTTCGCCAGATGGTCACCTCCACAAGTATAGCATCTTTTCACTGGGGCAAATCTTGGAATTCGTTTACTTGAGACTCCTAATTTCTGAGCTACTTTCTTGGCAAGTTCCTCAATAGATGTGGATTGAGTGGAAGAGAGGCTAGTAGAACTATCTGAATCTTTGTAGATTTTTGAAAGCTCTAATTCCTCCCCTAAATTGTCTTCAATGTCTCTGCACATGCGTACACACTCTTCTATCGTTCTAGGGTCCTTCAAGTACACATATGATCTCAATTTGGTACTTAGTAATCCATCCAAGAATAAGGCCACTTGTTTGGCTGGTGTGCGTAACTCAGGAACAGGGCATCTCTCAAGATATTGCCTAAACCTTCTTCCTGCAAGTCTCACGGTCTCCTGAGGGGTCTGCTTGAAGCTATGTATCAATGAGGAAGTATTATGCCTTATGCCACTTTTAGAGAATTCAGTGATGAAAGCCTCTAAGATTTGGTCTATGCTCCTAAACTGTCTCTCATTCAATGGTTGAAACCACGGAAGGGCTGTGTTCCTAAGGGTTAGACCAAAGGCATTATACTGCGTGAATAGGTCCTCAACTTGCTCAGCTCTCAAGACTTGCCTAAAATCAGCCACATGATCATATGGGTCTCCTGTGCCATCGAAGTAGTTCTTCATGGACTTAACTAGCTGGGTTGGTCTCAAGGTTCGAGTGTGCTCTCTAGGTCTTGGTAGAGGGAATTCATCCGCATTCCTTTGGTTTCTTGGGGCTCTAGGTCTATCGGGTTCTGTCTCCGTTCTCATTCTTTCTCTTCCCAAGGGGTTTTCAAAGCTTACTCCTGGCCTATCTCTACTTTTGTCTCTTTGAGTTCCATGAGCTTGGGATGTTCCAGCTCCGGGGTGACCATAGGACACATTAGATCTTGGTTGGGTGAAAATAAAGTCACCCTTCCAAGTGGGGTAAAGTTACCTCTATAAGTCTACTATATGCTCACCAATTTGCATTTCATTTGGGTGTCTCAATCGTCAGTTATGAGTAATTGAAGTCAGCCCTGTCTATTCATTTTCACTTCTCTGTTAGGTACCCGACCTTTTTACTCATCGTGTCAAAGAATTTTCTCCGTATGTACTTACCCAAACTCAAAGATTTAAAGCTTGTTGAGTTCTTCATTTTGTCTAGTATAATCTTACAAAGTTTTATAATCATTGGATTCTTAAATCGTGAGTTATGTTCATTTTTCTGCTCACTTCTCTCATTACTATAGCAGCCCATGAAAATCGGGATGATGTGATCGCTTGTTAAACATCATTCTCAGTGTGTGGTTAATTATTTTTTATGAGATTACTCTTGAGAGTTAGCTCCTTAAGTTAACTAGACTTCCCCAAAAGGAATTAAGCTAATTGCTGCTGTGCTCAGAGAAGTATGCAAAACATTGGACAGGTGTATGAGCCAAAATAGCAAGTTCTTCACCACTGAGCTAACTCCAACTTATCTATTTTGATCTATCTTTTTGAGAGTGGTCTTCCAAGGTACATAGGGTGTCTAATACATCCATTGGCAAGCTAAAAGGGCCCACCACATACTCCAGTTCATTTGGCTGGTGTAGATTAAGGATTTTGCAACACCTCTTCATCTTCAAACACATACCTATGCATCTCTTCACAAGAGTGAGAAGGAGAGTGAGAGTGAGAGTTCAAGTGTGATTGAGAGTGCGAGTGTGAATGCGATTGTGATAGCTCGGGGATTGTCGGGAGGTAGAGGCTTCATCAAGAAGCTATTGTTTAAAGTCATTGTAGCCATTGATTCACATCTATAATATTAGAATTCTTCCTTCTTTGCATCATCTTTGTTTTTACTCTTTCGCATCAAATTTTCTCGTACCTTGTGCAATCTTTGTGTTCTTCTTTCCTCTGTTATTTCTGAGTGATCGAAAGATTATGATTAGGGATAGATTGTGATTGAGGAAATGCTACAAGTGGTATCAAAGTAGAATCAATCCTCGTGAACGATGGAAGGTCTAACACAAAAGATTCGTGAACAAGATCAACTTATTCAAAAGCTTCTTGGAGAATTGCACAAAGAACAAGGCTGAAAGAAACCAGAAGCAGTAACAAATTTGTTTGTGGAGCTAAACGATGAACTAGATGCAGGTCTGAGAACATCTAGTGTACCTCACACAAAACAAAAATGCAATTATAAAGATATGGAACTGATGGAGAGTGTTAATCTCCAAAAGAATAACTTACTCTTGTGATTAGAGCACCTCTATACCAAGAGTAAGTCAAAATTTCACAACACAAAAGTCTACTGCACAATTTCTTCAAATTAATCTGTCAAACATGTAAAGTTTTTTTTATGAAACTTTGTATGGAGTGTCGCCTAAAGATTGCGCACCTCTTTCAAGTTAAAGTTCTTCAAAAGATTTAGTATAACTTGAGAAATCACCTTCACAAGTTATCTATGTCTGAAACTGTCATTCTGAACAGTCGACTTTACACCTGCAATTTCTAAGACTTGGTTCTCCTTGAATAGAACCCGTTTAAGCAAATGCTTCTGGTTACGAGTAGCTTATCTTCTAACTTAGAGATTAAGCTCTCACTCATGCAAAACTTTAAAGTATGCACTGAGAAATGATCAAAACATTGATCACTGGAAATGCGCCTGTTTCAGTAAACTTTGAACACTCAACACATATGAATGTTCCTACTGACAATTCTCGGTTTCTGTTTACAATTAAACTCTGAAACTTAAGCTATAGATTGATTAACTATAGACTTAGATATCCTCAAAAGGATTTCACAAATCATCTATCACAGATGAAGAACACACAGAAATTTCGGCGCAGTATTTCTTCGATTACTCAGAAAGTTACAGTTGAGTGATGAGAGGAAAACTCAACTAACTTTTCATATGTCTTATGACATCTAACTTTTTATTCTTCTCATCTATGCCTCTCTCTTCTACTCTCGTATATGCCTCTCATACTTTTCTCACTCCTTTCCTACTACTTCTCGCCTCGACATTTTCCAGGTATTTATAGATAAATTTGTACAAGCTTATAACGCGGACTATACTACTGTACATATGTGTACAATTTTTCCGGTTCTCTTCCATGCTTCAAAATTTGTTCTTTTCTTCCTCCTTTTATCTTCCAACTCTTCATGAACTGAAAACTATAAAAGTGATCATTTCCGATAACATTCCGGTGACTTTACGGTGACCTTCCGGTACTGTTCCGGTGACCTTCCGGTGATCTTTTTAAAGAAATTTTTGCTCAAGTTTCTGCGGACTTAAAGACCTTCAATTGTTGATTGTCTTGCACCAACAGCTCCCCCTCAATCATCAATTGAGGTTTTCTCTGTCTTCTTTATTCCTGCCATATCTTTAAACCTTTGTAACTTAGGTCCATCCAAACTTTTTGTAAGCATATCAGCTATCTGATCTTTCGTTGAAGTATGGATTACTTCAATCTCTTTATCGATCACCTTCTCTCTTAGAAAGTGATACTGAATCTCAATGTGTTTAGTCCTGGCATGAAAAACAGGATTAGCAGCTAAATATAATGAACTCATATTATCTCCAAATATAATTGGTGTCCTCTGTATAGTGTCAAAATTCTTCATTAAAGTCTTTAGCCAAATTACTTCCTTTGCGGCTTCAACCATGCCTTTGTACTCGGCTTCGGTAGAAGACAAAGCAACTGTATGTTGCTTCTTGGAACACCATGAGATTAGCTTATCTCCCACATAACACATGTATCCATATGTTGACCTTCTGTCATCTGGATTACCTGCCCAATCTGCATCACTGTATATTTTGATATTTGTATCTGATGTAAAACCATAATACAAACCTTCTTTGAGTGTACCCTTAATGTACCTCAACACTCTTTGTCCTGCAATCCAATGTTCTTTCCTTGGACAATGCATGAATTGAGACAATACTCCTACTGCATATGATAAATCAGGTCTGGTTAAAGTAGCATAAATAAGACTACCAACCAAACTCTGATATTGTCTCACATCCTTGAATTCTTCACCTCCAAACTTACTCAATTTGTGATTCACCTCCATTGGAGTAGGTGCTATCCGGCAATCATTCATTTTAAACTTGATTAACAAGTTCTTCAAATATCTTTCTTGGGTCACGAATACTCCATGCTGAGTATATGTGATCTCCATACCCAAGAAGTATGACAAGTCTCCCAAGTCACTTATCTTGAACTCCTTTTCCATTTGCTTCTTGAGTCTTTGTATACCAGACTCATCTGTTCCTGTAAGGATTATATCATCAACATATATGCACATGTATATGAAACCATTATCACTTGCTTTTATAAGCAGACTACTATCTGCTTCAGACACCTGAAAACCAAGTTCTTTCAAGAACTTTACAAGTCTATAATTCCACGCTCTTGGCGCTTGCTTCAAGCCATACAAAGCTCTCTTGAGCTTGCACACATGATCTGGGTACCTTTTATCTCTGAACCCTTGAGGTTGCTCCATGAACACATCATCTGAAATATATCCATTCAGAAAAGCATTTTTCACATCTAACTGACATAACTTCCAACCTTTACTCGCAGCAACAGCTATGAGTGTTCTGATGGTTGTCATCTTTGCCACTGGACTATAAGTCTCATCATAATCAACTCCATATGTTTGAGCAAACCCTTTGACAACAAGTCTAGCTTTGTATCTAGACACACTTCCATCTGCAAATCTTTTGGTCTTGTAGACCCACTTGCATCCAATAATCTTCTGGCTATTTGGTTTAGGAACTAAATCCCATGTTTGATTTTCCACCAATGCATCATGTTCTTCTTGCATAGCTTTTTCCCATTTTTCCTTACCTTTTGCCTCTTCGTATGTAGAAGGGTCTTCATCTGCTTTCACTATATAAGCATAATCTTTCGTAGCCAAAAATGAAGTATCATAACTGTATCTTGTAGGTTGCCATCTATTTCTTGATGACCTTCTGAGTTCTCCAGTCCTTGAGGTTTCTGGTTCTTCACACTCAGGATCAAATCTTGGCCTTTCTTCAACTTCTTCCTTCATTTCATAATTTTCTTCTTCATCAATTATTTGAACCTTTGATTTACCTTTCTTTTGACTCACTTCTTCTTCATCACCTGTATTGTTATTAACTGTTCCTGCATACCAAGAACTTTGCTCATCAAACATAACATCTTTTGACACCAGAAATTGTTTTGTGGATGGATTCCACAACCTGTATCCCATCTGTCTGTCATCATAACCAATGAAAACATATTTTTCAGCTTTAGGTTCCAATTTGTGTCTTAATTGTGATGGCACATATGCATATGCCACACATCCAAATACTCTGCAATGATCTAAGGTAGGTCTTTTACCCCACCAAGCTTCATATGGTGTCATACCCTGCAGGGCTTTACATGGTAACCTATTGACCAAATAAGTAGCTGTATTTACAGCTTCAGCCCACAAATAATTAGGGCAATTTTTCTCATTCATCATGGACCTTGCAAACTCAACAAGAGTCCTATTCCTTCTTTCTGCTACACCATTTTGTTGAGGAGAGTATCTGCAAGTAACTTCCCTTTTTATACCTGCATTCCGTAAGTAGTCACTGAATTCGTTGGAGAAATACTCTCCCCCTCCATCTGATCTTAGTCTCTTCAGTTTATGACCTGTAGTTCTTTCTGCATACGCATGATAATGTCTGAATGTATTGAATACTTCTGACTTATCCTTGATCACATAGATAGTGATCCATCTAGTAGCATCATCAACATAAATCACATAATATCTTGATCCATTTATACTGAAATCTTTTGATGGTCCCCACACATCTGTGTGTACCAACTCAAGCTTCTCTGAGTACATAAAACCATGCTTGGAGTAAGAATTCTTATGAGCTTTACCTAACTGACATGCCTCACATTTGTATGTCATATGTTGACCTGCAACATTAGGCAATCCAAGCACTGAACCATTGTTAATCATATCTTTAATACCTCTTTCATTGAAATGTCCAAGCCTCTTGTGCCAAAGATCTAACTCAGAAATTTTATGTCCTTCATATGTAAACATGGCCTGAGCAACGTTGCCTTGAATCTTCAGTGTAAACAGTCTTCCTTCTTTCTTTCCTGAAACAATCTGTTTATACCCTTGACTAGGATCTTCCACGTATACTCCTTCATTAGTGAATCTTACTTCATATCCCTTTTCAACAATTTGTCCTACACTTATCAAATTCTTAGGAATTGTAGGAACATACAGAACCTTACCCAATAAGGTACTACCGTCTTTAGCTTTCACTGATCCAATCGACTTCACTTTATGCTTTGTGTTGTCACCTGTTTGAACAACATGATTAGAAACTTTATTCTCCAAATCAGTCATCAATGATATGTTTCCACTCAGGTGATTGCTACATCCTGAGTCAATGTAGAAGACTCTTTGATCTTCACTCTGTCTTTCACAAGTAGCATTCAGTATCAATGTCGAATCCTCCTTCTGTTCTGAAGCGTAATTATAGTAGGTATTGTTATATTGTTGACTTTGGAATCCTCTACCTGTATTTCTTCCAAAGTAACTCCTACCACCTCTGCCTCTGAAATTTCCTCTTTGATTTCTGCCACCTCTTCCTCTTGCATTGTAACTTTGATTATATCCATTATTACTTTGAGTATTGTGCCAACAATCATTAGCTAAATGATTTGTCTTACCACAAATCCAGCAAGCTTTGCCTCCATCTTTGTTGTTTCTGCCTCTTCCTCTACCTTTGCCACCTCCTCTTCCTCTTAGGAAGTTGGCTTGGCTAGTTGTTCCTTCATCTTCATTTGCTTGTTGCTTTCCTTTGCTATTCTTCTTTTTATCTTTTGAGTACATTGCATGACATGCACTCTTGTCACCATCTCCTTTAACATCATTCTCAAATGTTAGCATATGACCTAGCAACTGATTTAAATCTGGAGTGAAATGATCAAGTGATAACTCTGTAGACAAAATAAACGGCTTCCATTTGTCATCACCTCTTAAGCCTGTAAGAATTTGCCTTACCAATTTATCCTCCTCAATGTCTTCATCAACAGCTCCTAATGCATCAGCAATGTCTTTCATCCTTGTCACATAGTCTGAAATGGACTAAGAAGCCTTCTTCTTGAAGGTTGTAAACTCTGCCCATAAGGATGCCTTCCTTGACTTAGTAGTATTCTAGAAATGCTCCTCCAAAGCATTCCAAATGTCAGTTGCACTTTCAAGACCTCGAATATGAGGTAACAAGTAATCATTTACTGCCATATAGATAATGCTCCTAGCTTGAGCATCTTTCTTCATCCAGTTTTTCAAATCTGCTAACTCTTCCCTAGTCGGAACACTAGGATCTCTGAACTGTGGCTTTTCTTCTTCTCCGGTGATATAAGCTATCAAATCTTTGCTCATAAGATGAGCTTCCATCCTCATTGACCACGCAGGATAGTTTTCCCTATCCAGTTTCTCTATCTGCAGAGAATCTCCCATCTTGTGTCTTCCTGTGTATTGAAATCTTCAACCTTTATGAATAATATATGTACCTTTGCTTCAAATTAGACTCCGTTTGTCCTTCTTGATGTCGTATGGTCTCCTTCTCTTGCTTTGCCTTCAACCTTTCACCTTTTAGTTCTTCAATTGTTGAATTTCTTGAATCTGCAGCAGTCGGGACCTTCCTTTCCTTGATTTGATGTCTCCTGCTCTGATACCACTGATGGAGAGTGTTAATCTCCAAAAGAATAACTTACTCTTGTGATTAGAGCACCTCTATACCAAGAGTAAGTCAAAATTTCACAACACAAAAGTCTACTGCACAATTTCTTCAAATTAATCTGTCAAACATGTAAAGTTTTTTTTATGAAACTTTGTATGGAGTGTCGCCTAAAGATTGCGCACCTCTTTCAAGTTAAAGTTCTTCAAAAGATTTAGTATAACTTGAGAAATCACCTTCACAAGTTATCTATGTCTGAAACTGTCATTCTGAACAGTTGACTTTACACCTGCAATTTCTAAGACTTGGTTCTCCTTGAATAGAACCCGTTTAAGCAAATGCTTCTGGTTACGAGTAGCTTATCTTCTAACTTAAAGATTAAGCTCTCACTCATGCAAAACTTTAAAGTATGCACTGAGAAATGATCAAAACATTGATCACTGGAAATGCGCCTGTTTCAGTAAACTTTGAACACTCAACACATATGAATGTTCCTACTGACAATTCTCGGTTTCTGTTTACAATTAAACTCTGAAACTTAAGCTATAGATTGATTAACTATAGACTTAGATATCCTCAAAAGGATTTCACAAATCATCTATCACAGATGAAGAACACACAGAAATTTCGGCGCAGTATTTCTTCGATTACTCAGAAAGTTACAGTTGAGTGATGAGAGGAAAACTCAACTAACTTTTCATATGTCTTATGACATCTAACTTTTTATTATTCTCATCTATGCCTCTCTCTTCTACTCTCGTATATGCCTCTCATACTTTTCTCACTCCTTTCCTACTACTTCTCGCCTCGACATTTTCCAGGTATTTATAGATAAATTTGTACAAGCTTATAACGCGGACTATACTACTGTACATATGTGTACAATTTTTCCGGTTCTCTTCCATGCTTCAAAATTTGTTCTTTTCTTCCTCCTTTTATCTTCCAACTCTTCATGAACTGAAAACTATAAAAGTGATCATTTCCGGTAACATTCCGGTGACTTTACGGTGACCTTCCGGTACTGTTCCGGTGACCTTCCGGTGATCTTTTTAAAGAAATTTTTGCTGAAGTTTCTGCGGACTTAAAGACCTTCAATTGTTGATTGTCTTGCACCAACAGGAACCAGGTGAGTTTGCCCTTAACCAAGTCTTCAATAAGGCAAACTTGAATGATTTTGATGGTGAGAAGAAGAGTGGCAAAGTTCTTGAGGCATGGATTGAAGAATTTGAGGATTTATTTGACCTTTGACAATTCAGTGAAGAGTCCAAGGCAAAAGTTGAGATCCTACACCTGTGTGGGATCGCGAAGCTACGGTGGAAGTCGTATATGTAGAACCATATGGACAAGAAGATGGAGTTTTACAATTTCCGACGACACGAAAGTGATAAGCATAGCTTATATATTGATGAGTACAATGAGAAGTTCCTACATCTTCATAAATATGCATTAGAGGTTAGTGCTAACGCTCTAAAGAGTAAATTTATTGAAGGGCTTCATTAGGAACTTCACTATCGAGTCAAGGGATCTCGATGCATTGATTTTCTTGATGTTGTTGCGATGGCCGAGAACTTTGAGAAGATGGAGAAGTTCAATTTGCTGAAGGCAAATAGAAGTAAATTCATTGCAATAGGACATAGGCCACAAAGACCTGTTACAATGAACATGAGCAATATAAAGAAGACTCCATCTTCAAATAACCAAGCCAAGAGTCTTGCTCAGGTCGAAAATCAAAGGAGGCATCAACCAATCGAGTGGCAACAAGATCCTAATTTTATTGAGAGGGAAAAAAGATTGGGTTTGTGTTTTCATTGCAGGGAGCGAGGGCATCAAACATATGAGTGTCCAAACAAGGCAGTCTTTCGACCCACACAATCAAAAGTGATAAATATCATCGAGGAGGGTACAATTATTGAGGAAGCAGATGATAGAAATAAGTGCCTTGACTCTAATTTACATTGCATCGTGGTCAGTTCTTTCCAAAAGGCTTCTGTAATCACAATTCTAGGTAACTTTTTGCACATAAAATCAGATTTTTGATCGATTGAAGTGGTACAGATTATTTTCTATCTTTCAAATTGGTATAGAATCAAGGGATAGCCCTAAATATGCAGATAATCAAACCTCTAGGGATGGTAAATGGACGATTACACTACACAAAAGGATACATTGAAAACCTTGAGTCTACTCTTTCTGATAGGTGGTTTTCTGGAAGTTTTCATATAATTGAGATGAAAGAGAGTGATGCAATCATAGGCATCGATTGGTTAGGTGAAAATTCTACGATCAGTAATTGTGAACAAAGAATGATCACTTTAAAGCTAGATGATGAATCTATTCAAACTCTAGGTGATGCCTATAGCCCTAAACCTATCCATATTTCTGCTATGTAGATAATTCAATGTATACATGATGGTTTTAAAACATTTACATTGTATGTAAACAACATACATGAAGAAGATAAAGATAAAAGTGTTACAAATTATGTAGAAAATCTTTTGAAAGAATATGTAAATGTATTTCTAGAAGAGTTTCCTAGTATACCTCCACCTAAGCACATTGACCATGCCATTGACCTATATCCAGGGAGTGAACCATATTCTAGAGCACCCTATAGATTTATCATCGATGAATTAAAGAAGCTTAAGATTCAATATGATCTTCTGGAGAGAGGCTTGATAAGACCGAGTGTCTCACCTTGGGATGCACCTATTTTATTTCATAAGAAGAAAGATGGCTCTTATAGATTATGCATTGGCTATAGGGGGTTGATTAAAAGAAACATTAAGAATAAGTATCCACTCCCTCACATAGATGACTTATGAGTTCAATTAAGTGGAGCGACTATATTCATTAAGATTGACTTAAAATTTGGATATCGGATCAAAACGGAGGATATTCCTAAGACAAATTATTGTAGACGATATGGTCACTATGAGATAACAGTTCTACCTTTTAAATAAACAAATGCTCCTACCACATTTATGTGCTTGATGAATAATATTTTTCATGATTACCTAGATGGATTCATCTTAGTATTTCTTGATTATATATTTCTATATCTAAAGATGATTTTGAGCATGCGATGCATCTCAAGAAGACTTTCCAAACTCTAGAGAACACAAATTGTATGGAAAAAAGAGCAAGTGTTTCTTTTCTAAGGATAAACTTGTGTATCTAGGAAGAGTAATATCAAAAGAAGGAATCCATCTAGATGAAGATAAAGTAAGAACAATAGTTGATTGGCCAATTCCTAAGACTCTAAGGGATTTTAGAAGTTTTCTTGGGTTGGCACAATATGAAAGAGCATATATTAAAGATTTCTATAAGATAGCTACTCCCCTCATAGAATTGACTAAAAAGAATGTAGGATTGGCTTGGAGTGATGCCTGTCAAAAAGCATTTGAAACATTGAAATAGAAAGTCATTGAGAATTGTGTTTTGAAAATACTAGAAATCGAAAAGCGTTTTCTAGTTGCATGTGATGCAAGTGGTAGTCAGATTGGATGTGTTCCTTGAGAGGATGGGAGGGTGGTCACATATGAGTCCAAAAAACTAAGAAAACATGAACTTAACTATCCTACTCATGATTTATAAATGCTTGCTATTGTTCATGCACTTAAGCATTGGAGACATCTATTGTTAGGGGTTAAGTTTGAATTGAAAAAAGATCATCAGAGTCTAAAATACATCTTCACACAACCATTTGTTAACAACAGGCAGAAGCGTTGGATTGAAATATTAAGTGAGTATGATTTTGACCTTAAGTATCTGGCTAGTAAGGAAAATAAGGTTGCTGATGCATTGAGTGAGATACCTTTGTGTAATCTTGTGACTGTAATAAATTCTTATTCTCTCAACCAAATTCAATAAGAGATAAAACAGGATCCTATTTTTGCACCTATTTTGAATTCTTTGAATGCAAATAGGGGATCAATGCATGAGGAAAAATTTCATTTGCAGAATGGAACATTGTATTGTCACAATCGGCTATGTATATCTTCTGAATCTCCATTAAAAGTTAAAATATTGCATGATTGTCATGATGCATCTTTTTCTCTACATCCAAGTTATTCAAGTACCTATGTTAAAACAAAGTATTCTTACTTTTGGCCATGTATGAGGCGGGATATTAGAAAATATGTAAGTGAATGTTTGAAGTGCCAACAGGTGAAATCTGAGTTTAAGAGGATCCTTGGAATGCTTCAAGCTTTGGATGTTCCAAATTAGAAGTGGGAGTCTAGTTCTATGGACTTTATTACTAAGCTACCTATGACCAGAGGTAAACATGATACCATATTTCTTGTAGTCAATCAGCTTACCAAGATGGCACATTTCTTTCCTATGAAACAGACTGATACTGCATTGAATGTTGCAAGAATCTTTGTAAAAGAATTTTTTTGATTGCATGGAATGCCTAAAAGCATGATTTCTGATAGAGATTCTAGAATTATCTCAAACGTTTGGAGAGCAACAATTGAATTAATTGGAACTCAACTTCATATGAGTACAACTTTCCATCCACAAACTCATGGGGAAACCGAGAGGGTTAACAGAGTAGTTGAAGATATGTTTCGTATGTATGTAAATGAAAAGAAGGATAATTGGAGTGAATATTTACCCTAGGTTGAGTCTGCATACAATAGTGCATGGCATGCATCTATAAAAATGACTCCGTTTGAAGCTATGTACGGTTATAATTGTTTGACTCCACTTTCATTTTTGGGTTTTCCAAATAAAGTAGAAGTGTCCAAAGAAATGCTTAAAAAAATGGATGAAGAACTTGGGAAAATTAAGAAACACATAAAAGAAGCTCAGAAAAGACAAAACAAATTCTGTGATTTAAAGAGAAGGCCACTTGAATTTCAAGTTGATAATATTGTATTTCTTAAAGTTGATCTTCACCGATCTAACTTGTTGCTAGGGAAGGATCATAGACTTTCTCCTCGATATACAAGTCCTTTTAAAGTTTTGAAATATTCAAGTTGGGTGAGCTTGGACGATTTTCTAAAACATTATTCTTCTTTCCAACTTTGAGGAAAGAGTTCTTAAAGGGTGGAAGAATTGTAATAGGCCTCCTTTCTAGTGAAATAAATTTTGGGCTGACAAGTTTCATATTCTCTCTCTAGACCTTATTCGCATTATGTTTTCTAGTGGAATTTTGAACTTGAAGATGAAAGAATTAAGGAAAACTCTGTATGAGAGAAAGGTAGAGCAAGTATAAGAGAATAAAAGTGCCTGTGTGAAATTTTTGTGAAGCATGTTTTAAGTACCTTGTTCAGGGTCCTACATTTAGTTCATTGTAAGAAAATGCCTTGATTTTACTCTCTCTCTCTCTCTCTAGAAGTTTGGAACTTGCAGGGCTCAAAAGTGGCATTTGGAGGTGGATTTGGACCTCGGACATGTCTAAGACTATTGTGCACATCGCAAAACTGAATAAAAGTGTCGCTCACATGCTTAAGCCAATTCTTCACCATTTTTGAGTTATAGGACTTTGAAAAGTGCCATTTTCCAACACTTCAAAAAAAGACGAGGGTTTATCTAATTCTATTCAAATCCGTGATTCTGATGCTCATGTGTCACCATGTCTAATTATGGATATTTTTGGATATGTCTTTTTGGTGTTTTTTTTCCTATTTTTGACAAGTACACTAAAGAAAGAAAGCACATTACGATCGCATGGCTTTTTGCGAAAGTCTTGGAGAAATTCCATCTTTACTAATTTTTTTGGATGGCACACTTCTTCGGGAGGGCAGCGATCAAACTCAGATATAGAGAGACATGTGCATCAACACACATACGTAGAGAAATCTGAGAATTACCTTGTGATTGAGATTGAGAGCGAGAGTGAGAGTGTGATTGAGAGTGGGAGTGTGAATGCGATTGTGAGAGCTCGAGGGTGGTCAAGAGGTAGAGGCTTCGTCAAGAAGCTATTGTCCAAAGCTATTGTAACCATTGATTCACATCTATAATATCAAAATTCTTCCTTCTCTGCATCATATTTGTTTCTACTCTTTTGCGTAAGATTTTCTATTACCTTGTGCAATCTCTGTGTTCTTCTTTCCTCTATTATTTTTGAGTGATCGAAAGATTGTGATAGGGCATAGATTGTGATTGAGGAAATGCTACAAGTGGTATTTGAGCAGAACCAATCCTTTGGAATGATGGAAGGTCTAACACAAAAGATTTGTGAACAAGAGGAGCTTATTCAAAAGCTTCTTGGAGAGTTGCATAAAGAACCAGGCAGAAAGAAACCAGAAGGAGCAACAAATTTGTTTTTGGAGCTGAATGAAGTAGATGAAGGTGTAGGAACATCTAGTGTACCTTGTGGAGAAGAAGATATGCAACCAAGTGAGTTTGCCCTTAACAAAGTGTTCAAGAAGGCAAAGTTGCATGATTTTGATGGTGAGAAGAAGAGTGGTGAACATCTTGAGGCATGGATTAAAGAACTAGAGGATTTCCTTGACCTTCAATAGTTCACTGAAGAGTCCAAGGCAAAGGTTGGGATCCTATACCTGCGTGGGATCACGAAGCTATGGTGGAAGTCGTATATGTAGACTCGAACGTGTTCGCGTCCGGTTCTATGCAAGGAATTTAGAGAACAAGCTAAAAAATGCTATTGTTCTCCACACGACCATATGGAGAAGAAGATGGAGTTTTACAATTTCTGACAACACAAAAGTGATAAGCATAGCTTATCTATTGATGCGTACAAAGAGAAGTTCCTACGTCTTCATAAATATGCATTAGAAGTTAGTGGTAATGGTCTAAAGAGCAAATTTATTGAAGGGCTTCCTAAGGAACTTCACTATCAAGTTAAGGGACCTAGATGCATTGATTTTCTTGATGTTGTTGCAATGGTCAAGAACTTTGAGAAGATGGAGAAATGCAATTTGTTGTGGACAAATAGAAGCAGATTCATTGCAATGGGATATAGGTCACAAAGACCTATTACAATGAACATGAGCAACTCAAAGAAGACTCCATCTTCAAATAACCAAGGCAAGAGTCCTACTCAAGTGGAAAATCAAGGGAGGCATTAACCAATAGAGTGGCAACAAGAACCTAATTTTATTGAGAGGAAAAAAAGACTTGGTCTGTGTTTTCATTGCGGGGAGCAAGGTCATCGGTCATATGAGTGCCTGAATAAGGCTGTCTTTCGACTCGCACAATCAGAAACGATAAATATCATCAAGGAGGGTACAATTATTGAAAAAGCAGATGATGGAGGTAACTGCCCTAATTCTACTTTACGTTGCATGGTGGCTAGTTCTTTCCTAAAGGCTTCTGTAATCATGATTACGGGTATGATTTCTATGCATAAAATCAGATTTCTGATCGATTCAAGTAGTACCCATTGTTTTCTATCTTTCAAATTACTACAAAATCTAGGGATAGCCCTAAATATGCAGATAACCAAACCTATAGATATGGCCAATGGATGATTATACTACACAAAAGGATATATTGAAAACCTCGAGTTTACTCTTTTTGATAGGTTCTTTTGTAGATTTTTCCATGTAATTAAGATGAAACAGAGTGATGCAATCATAGGCATGGAGTGGTTAGGTAAAAATTTTAGGATGATTAATTATGAACAAAGAATGATCACTTTAAAGCTAGATGATGAATCTATTCATATTCTAGGTCATGCCTATCACCCTAAACCTATCCTTATTTCTGTGATGTAGATAATTAAAGGTATACATGATGGTTGTAGAACATTTATAATGTATGTAAACAACGTGCATGAAGACGATAATGAGGAAAGTGTTCCAAATTATGTAGAAAATATTTTGAAAGAATACGCAGATGTATTTCCAAAAGATTTACTTGGTAAACCTCCACCTAGGGAGATTGACCATGCCATTGACCTACATCTAGGGAGTGAACAATATTCTAGAGCACCCTATAGATTTAACATCGATGAATTAAAGGAGCTTAAGATTCAATTAGAGGTACATCTATTTTATTTCAAAAGAAGAAAGGTGGCTATTATAGATTATGCATTCACTATAGGGGGTTGAATAAAAGAAAAATTAAGAATAAGTATCCACTCCCTCATGTAGATGACTTATTAGGTCAATTCAGTGGAGTGACTATATTCATTAAGATTGACTTAAGATGTGGATATCAATAAATTAGGATCAAAACAAAGGATATTCCTAAGAAAACGTTTGGAACACGATATGGTCACTATGAGTTTACAACTCTACCTTTTGGATTAACAAATGCTCCAACCACATTTATCTAGATGAATTCATCTTAGTATTTGTTCACGATTACCTAGATGAATTAATCTTAGTATTTCTTGATGATATATTTTTTCACGATTAACAAATGCTTGATGAATAATATTTTTTAGGATTACCTGTTTGAATTCATCTTAGTATTTCTTGATGATATATTTGTATACTCTAAAGATGATTCTGAGCATGCGGTGCATCTCAAAAAGACTTTGCAAACTCTTAGAGAACACAAATTGTATGGAAAAAAGATTAAGTGTTTCTTTGCTAAGGTTAGGCTTGTGTATCTAGGAAGTGTAATCTCAAAAGAAGGAATCCTTATAGATGAAGATAAAGTAAAAACAGTAGTTGATTGGCCGATTCCTAAGACTGTAAGGGATGTTAGAAGTTTTCTTGGGTTGGCACAATATGAAAGAGCACATATTAAGGATTTCTCTAAGATAGCTACTCCCCTCACATAATTGACTAAAAAGAATGTAGGATTTGCGTGAAGTGATGCTTGTCAAAAATCATTTGAAAGATTGAAACAAAAAGTCATTGAGAATTGTGTTTTGAAAATACCAAAAATGGGAAAGCCTTTTGTGGTTGGATGTGATGCAAGTGGTAGTCAGATAGGATGTGTTCTTTCACAGGATGGTAGGGTGGTCGCATATGAGTCCAAAAAGCTAAGAAAACATGAACTTAACTATCCTACTCATCATTTAGAAATGCTTGTTGTTGTGCATTCACTTAAGAATTGGATACATCTATTGTTAGGGGTTAAGTTTGAATTGAAAACACATCATCAAATTCTAAAATACATATTCACACAACCATTTCTTAACAACATGTAGAAGCATTGGAATCAATTATTAAGTGAGTATGATTTTGACATTAAGTATCTGGCTAGTAAGGAAAATAAGGTTGCTGATGCATTGAGTCGGAGACCTAGGTTGCATTATTCATTATTCAATAATTCGTTTATGCCTGAATAATTACGAAATTTTACGACAAGCTCTTATTGTTCGACCGAATTATTCGGTGACATTTCAGCTTATTTGGAGATGCTCGAATAGTTTTTGCACAAAAATTCAACCCTTTTTTATCAAAAACATTTTTTATCGATAGTTTTTCGACCAAAAGCATTTTCAATGAAAAGCTTTCGATCAAAAAAAGTTGCGCTCGAAACATATTCGATCGAATATTATAAGATAGTTGAACTAGACTCATTTTTTTCATAAAAGCTACTTTGTTCTTTACGAACTTAAAGTTTCGTAGAGAGAACAAGGTATAAATTTTTGCCATATTAAATAATTGAAACTATTGTAATTGTTTGACTCATTGATTATTACTTCACAATAGTATATATATGTGAATTTAAAATCTATTATGATTGATTATTACTCATTTTTCATAAAAGCTTCTTTGTTCTTTATGAACTTAAAGTGTCATAGAGAGAACAAGGTATAATTTTTTGCTATAAATATTAAATAATTTAAACTATTGTGATTGTTTGACTCAATATTGATTCTTACTTCACAATAGTATGTGTAAATGTATGTGCATATCATTAGGAATTTAAAATCTATTGTGATTGTCAGATACATCATCAAGATATGTGTAAGTGTATGTGCATATGATTAAGAATTTAAAATCTATTGTGATACAGTAAATTTATTATTGAAAGATGTAGGTAGATTATGTTTGACTCAATAATGATTTTCACTTCATAATAGTATATGTATGTGTGTGTATATGTGTATGCATATGAGTGTATAATTGTGAATGAAAAATGTAATGTGATTGTTTGACTCTATTGATTCTTACTTCACAATAGTTTGTGTAAATATTTGTGCATATGATTAGGAATTTAAAATCTATTTTGATTGTTTGATACAACATTGATTCTTATTTCCTAGTAGTATGTGTAAGTATATGTGCATATGATTAGGATTTTAAAATCTATTGTGGTGCATTACAAATATTACTGAAAGATATAGGTAGATTATGTTTGATTCAACATTGAGAATCACTTCATAATAGTATATGTATGTGTGTGTGTATGAGTATCTGTATGTATATGAGTGTATAATTGTGAATGAAAAATCTATTGTGATTTTCTGACTCAATATTGATTCTTACTTCACAATAGTATGTGTAAATGTATGTCCATATGATCAGGAATTTAAAATATATTGACTGTTTGACTTAATATTGATTCGTATTTCATGAATGTATGTGTAAATGTATATGTGTGTATGAATGAAAATTAAAATCCATTGTGATTGTTTAACTCAACAATGATTTTTACTTCATAATAGTATGTGTAATAATAATTTGTATATGGGTGTATGATTGAGAATTAAAGTCTATTGTAATTTTTTGGCTCGATGTTGGTCGAAATATCTTGTTTGATATTGCTTTATATTGTTTTTTTTTGTAGGTATAGTCTTCATAAAGCAATTTGCAAGCACTATGGGAAAGGAAAAAGAATGGTCATATGTGGTTGTTCATCAAGAGGGTAAAATAGTATCCACAACAATGCAAATGTTGTGGGCATCTTTATGTAGGAAATGCAACTTGAATAAAAGATCATCTCTTTAGTACAGGTAATAATGTGGCAGGATGCTCTAATCCAAATAGTGATATATGGGTACATTTTGCAAGTTATGCAAACAAATGTAAATCTCAAGGTATCACATCAAAAAGATTCAAAAGCATGAGTAGTTCACAACACTTTCAAAGTAGCCCAAATGTAGAGCAAGAACGAGTAGATGCATCGAAGACAGTAGAGGATCATCAAGATATTTCTACTCAAGTTTCCCAAACTGATTTTCAAAATAACCAAGATACATGTACTCCATTTTCTCCAACTGCATCAAAAAAGAGTGGAGTTGGTGATAATACTTTGTCACCATGCTTTGTCTGCAATAAATCACAAAATACTATACATGTAGCTTTTGAAAAGCAAGATTGTCTCGAGCTTCATCTTAAATGGACTCTAGCATTCTCAGCATGTGGGATTCCTTTCAATGTTATTCGTAATCCCATTTTCAAAGATGCTTTGATCTCAAGTGCATGAAAAGGTTTCACCATGCCAGATTATAACAAAATGTGAATAGAGTATGTAGATAAAGTGAAAAAAAGTAATGAAGCTATTTTAAAGCGAACGTTACTTGATTATGTAGCCATGTATGGATGCACAATAGCATTGGATGGATGGACAAGTTGTCAAAAGAAAGCATTGATTAATGTCATGGTTATATGTCCAAAAGGAAACATGTTTTTAGAAGTTGTTGATAGTTCTCTTAAAGAGAAAAGTTTGGCTTTTCTTGTAAAGGTATATGAACATACTATATTGTGCATGGGTGGTCTGAATAATGTGCCTTCGATAGTGACAGATAATGCCTGTAGTTTTCGAAGTGTTGGAATTACAATTCAAAACAAGTATGAAGGCATTACTTGGGTTCCATGTGCAGCTCATACACTGAATTTATTATTGAAAGATATAGGTAGATTTTCTTTCATTAAAAAAAGCTTATTAGATGCGAATCATGTGGTCAAATTTATTAGAGAGCATCAATTTTCATATTCACTCTTCCGATCAAAATCTCCCAATAAAGCACTTCAGATTTTTTGTCCACATGATTTGCAACTGCTTACATTGTACTTAGTGGATTATTAGAAATTAAGCCAGCTCTTGTAGAAATGATTGCTCATTGAAGATGGGAGGCATGGCTAGAGAAGTATTCTTCTTATCGAGTTGCAGCATCCAAATGTATGTGTCTAATACAATCACAAAATTTTTGGCGTAATCTTTAAAAAATTATTGGTATCACTAAACCTTTTGTGGAACTTTTATGAATGGTTGATATTGATAAATTTGTGATTGGAAAATTTTATTGGATTATGTCAGAAGCTATTCAAAAAGTAAAAGACTTTAATCAATTTTCATTACGCGAGAAAACACAGATTGTATCATTAGTAGAGAAGAGATGGACACAAATGCATACTCATTTGCATGGAACAGCATTCGTTTTGGATCCAACATTTCAACCCAATGGTCAAGCATCAAACAAAGAAGTCATGGAAAACTTCAAAACCACATGTCAATTATTACTTCCAGGTACAAATGGTCGAGATGCATTCCACCAAAGATTAGCGTATGTAAATCGAGAAGGATCTTTTGGAGATCTATGGCATATTGAAGCGATTCAAAAGCATCCATCTCGTATTTGGTGGGAAGAGTATGGAGGTGAAGCAGTGGAGTTGCAACATATAGCTATGACAGTGCTTTCACTAGCAGCGTCAAGTGGTAGTTATGAACATAATTGGAGTTCCTATGATTTCCTTCATTCAAAACAAAGAAATCGCTTAAGTGTATCACATGCTAATGATTTGGTATATGTGTTTTGTAATATGCATTTGTTACATGCTCCAACCAAGATAGCTTCTACAACAACATAACAAACTTTTGGAGAATTTCAAACTCATGAAAGTTTAACAAATGATTCATGGAGTGATCATGATTTAGATGTAGATCATAATGATGGTTCAGACATGGAAGAAATAGATGACATGGTACCTGTCATAGATGATCATATTAAAAATGAACTAAATAATGTACTCTGAATACTATGATTATATTCAATTGCAAAATCGAATACAAGTCATGTCTTTGATTACAAAAAAAGCTTTCCTACTCAATGTTTTCTTGATTCAATAACTCATCGATAGTAAACTGATCAAAAGATGATGCCTTTGAGAGTCTTCCATATTTACTCTCATAAGCATCCACACAAATTAGTAAAAGTTTCACTTGATTTTGTAGATCATCAATCCTCTTTTGTTGATCATCTATTGTTCTTCATAATGTAGGAATTGTTAATCCCTCATTGTATAATTATGCCCCTTGTGATGACAAATCATGTATAAGATTATGTTCTTCACGTAGCAGAATGTAGGGCCGCTTTCGAGGAAGAGGGCCTTCATTTCCTTGATTACAAAATTTGGCTTGATTTTGAGGATGACCCAAACTGATACGTGCATTCTTCGGACAATCATCCCAATCTACATGTCGATGAAGAATATCTTGTACAAAAACCTTTTGAATGAAATATAATGCTATTTGATTATTATTTGGTAATGATCTCTCAACTTGCACAAAGCATCGAAATGGCGTTTCTACAAATCCTTGATGTTGTAAGTCTAAAAGCTTTAAGGGTGTTGTTTCTTTTGCCCTTTCTGTAACCCTAAAGAGAACGTCACGAAGAAAATAATTTGGACATAGCTTTTTTACTTCCTTCATTGATAATGCGTCTCATTCTAATCCCTCTAGCTCTAAATCTTGATGGAATAAAAATGCTAATCTTAATTGTGCAAATTGAGAGTTTTGCTTAGATAATCCTTTGAGATTCAGTATGATCAAGATCATCATTCACATCTAGCATTCTTTCCATGTTTTACTTCTGCAAAATAAAAACACAAATTTTATCTTAAGAGAATTCAAATGAATCCACAATATTTAATTCACATATGTTAAACGAATACACAACATTCAATCCACATAACTCAGATGATACCACAATATTTAGTCCACTTAATAAAAATGAATACACTTAATTTCATCCACTTAACTCTAAAGAAAACACTTCATTTATTCCACATAAATGAATCCACAAGATTGAATTCACATATGTTAAATGAATCAACAACATTTAATGCACATCCCTCAAATGATAACACTTCATTTACTCCACATAATTCAAATAAATCCACATTTTTTAATCCATATATTATAAATGATTACACTTTATTTCATCCACTTAACTCAAATGATACCACAACATTTACTCCACTTAATACAAATGATTACACTTCATTTCATCCACTTAACTCAAATGGTACCACAAGATTTACTCCACTTAATACAAATGATTACACTCATTTCATCCACTTGGCTCAAATGTAAAAACTTTGTTTATTCCACATAATTGAAATGAATTCACAAGATTTAGTTCACATTTGTCAAATGAATCCACAAGATTTAATCCACATAACTCAATTGATAGCACTACATTTACTCCACATAATTCACTTAACTCAAATGTAAACACTTCATTTAATCGAGATAGTTCAAATGAATACATATCGTTTTCAATATGTACGTAATCCATCTGTCGTGGATATCTTTAAACCATATCAAGTAAGATGCGAGAATACTCTAAGCAGTTCATGTGCATCTACTCTTCTTGATACATCCTTGTTAGAAGCTGATTCTAAAACATACTTGAACTTATAAATCCCATTCTTATCAATGGGATAACTATTGAAATCTATATATCTCAAGAGTTGTAACAGGAGTGTTGAAACTGCCCTTGACTCTTATTAAAAGGTGGAGGACTATTGGATATGCATTCGGGTGCAATCCACCAGTACTTTCGAATCCACTCATTTCTAGTAGATATTTTTAGATTAGGTAGCTTCGGAAAACTTTTTTTGGTTGGTAAAAAGGTCGCTCTACCAAAATCACATAATTTGATGTAAGCTTATTGATTATCAAAATGCAACAAGATGTTGCCTGAATGGAGAACGTTATGGGATATATTACAATTGTGTAAAAATGATATTGTTTGTAATAGGCCATTGATAACCTTCTAGATATTTGCTTTCACGGTTGTTATATCTTCTTTTGTGTCCTTCACACCTCTGTTTTGTGGTACATTTAGGTATTCTTTCTTCATTCTTTCTAGACACATGTCTAATGTACCACCATTTAGAATTTGAAAATGAGGCACGTACTTTTGCTATGGTGTCTAGCCAAACCAAGTGGTTAAATAATTCCACTATTCATAATAGATAACATTGTGGCTTCATTGATGGCTTCATTTTCTTGTGTTTGTATGTCAACACTATTCAATTTGAATAGCTTGGCCACAAACACTTCATTGCTGAATCTCGGGTGGGATATCTTGCGTTTATGGATCATGCCATACTATCCTTCCCCCAAGAGAGTTGCATCTTCAAAAAGAATAGAGGAATATGGGAGCAAACAAAGATTGTTCGATGTTTGATCTCCCATGTTTGCATATGCATCTCTTGTATTTGGATCTACTTGTGATCTCACAAGGTGTTCAGTCGTGTCCGGTTTTAATCACTTTCCTCTCTTCATAGTCTGATAATGTAAATCGATAAATGGAATTTTATCGATGAATCCGGGCATACTGGTGATATCCACCATCAATGAATCTGCTACTTTGATGATTTGTCCAAAGATACGTGTAAGCTCTTTTGACATTTGCTCATCTAAGACCTATGCTCCACTAGACACACTGCCAAATTTGTTTTTAATATAAATAAATGTTGTTTTGGATAATTGCACAATGAAATATTTGTAACTAAAAGTGGCCATGGATATAGTGATTTCATCTTCTCTCATTTGATACATGTACGAACACAAAAATTCTTCTAAAAAATTTCTCTCCTACTTGTTTATTTTACCTTCCATCTGTGCAAAAATTAAAAATAGACTATCCGTAAGTGTATGGATAGATAAATCAATAGTATGTGTGCACAAATGATATACATATGCATAGTTAAATAAGTAGATTTATAATTAAATAGAAAGTGTAATTATAATCTTCAAGTGAATCTACGTAACTATTAAGAATGTAGTAGTCAACGAATCGAAAACTTTTAATATTTCATATACATTCACTATACTATGTATGAGTTTTGCCACATAACTCTATATAACTATTGTGATAGTAAGAGTCAAAGAATCAGACAATCACAATAGTTTCTATACACCTTGTGACCTACACTATGTATTCTCATCAGAATCTAAGTGACTATTGTGATAGTAAGAATTAAAGAATCAAACAATTACAAAAGTTTCTGTATACTCCCTATACTATTGAGATAGTAGGGATCAAGGTGGCGATTCAAACTAAGAATTCTCATCGGAATCTAAGTGACTATTGTGAGAGTAAGAGTCAAAGAATCAGACAATCACAATAGTCCCTACACACTCCCTATACTATTGAGAGAGTAGGAATCAAGGTGGCGATTCAAACAATCTCAATAAATCTATTACTATGTCATATACTACTATGAGACTAAGAATTGATCTAGTGAGTGAGACAATCATAGTAGTGGCTTATTTTTAAATGTTTCTCATTGATGTATACAAGTAAGAAACGCTTGTGCGAGTCGAACATGTACACAATTGATGATTAAAAGACACAAAACAAATTATATAAATAAAAATCAGGCATACGTAAGAGACGCATATGTGAATCATACCATATGAATGATATAATTAGCAAAACAATAAAATAAACAATAAAGCACATGTGGAATAAGTTTTTGGATTGAATGTAAGAATATATATTTTTCTGCTTTAAATGCTTTTTGATTGAAAGCACTTTTGATTGATAAATTTTTCGATCGAAAGCGCTTTCAATTGAAAGACGTTCCAATTGAAAACATATCTGTTTGTTTTTTTCGATGTTTATTTAGAAAAGCATGAATAAAATGAACATATTCAGTATTTTTTATTATTTGGTCGAATAAATGCAACCCAGTGAGGAACCTTTGTGTAGTGTTGTGTCTATAATAAATTTTGATTTTCTCAATCAAATTCAAGAAGAGATAAAATAGGATCCTTTTTATGCACCTATTTTGAATTCTTTGAATGCAAAGAGGAGATTGATGTATGAGGAAAATTTTCATTTGTAGAATGGAACATTGTATTGTAACAATCGACTATGCATATCTTCTAAATCTCCATTAAAAGTTAAATATTGCATGATTCTCATGATGCATCTTTTTCTGCACATCCAGGTTATTCAAGGACCTATGTTAAAACA
>CM035433.1:69581315-69586315 GCA_020310875.1 Ceratopteris richardii | reverse complement strand
CAACAATTTTTAGCATATTTTGTTTGCACATGGAGCTTTTTCATGCATCGATATGGGTCATTAGAGATTTTCAGTACCCAAGGAATGGAAAAGTCACACTACAAAGCGAGGGGTGTCTACTTCAAAAACACCCGACATGGTGGTGGTCCAATGCAATCAAAGTACATGGAGGAGATGTTTAATTGGTTTTACCGCACTATATTCTCGAGAAAGTTTTTTGTGGAACGACTTAGGGATTCAAAATTGGCAAAACTTGCAAGAACGATGCAACACAACATTGCTAATGAGAAATGGAAGTCATCGTTAGGTCTTCTTCATCATGCTCAATGGCGTGCCAGGAGACAATGAGAAGGCTCAGCTTGGAAGTAAAGTGAATTTGTTATTTCCCATTATGTGGTAAAACCTATGATTCTTGTAATCTTGGTTTCAATGTGTTATTATTTAATAAATAATATTCTGTATCGTTTTAAATAGTTTTTTTCCATTCTAGTGTGAACAAACACTTTTTAAAAAAACTCTATAAATAGAGAGAACTCACTTCATTTCACACTTTTTGCAACTCAAGAGAATGGCATGCACCACGAAAACTGCAAGGAAAGATCACGTCTTCTTTCCTAGCCCTCATCTAGGGACACAATGCCCACCATGGTTGCAACCCCGCCAAAGACCACGAAGTCGTTCCCAAAGCACATCTGTGCTTGTGTCACACGATGGCACACCACTTGGGAGCAATTCAACACAAGAAAATGAAGTGTCCAATAGACATGAGTATTTCACTCCAAGACGATCAGAGTCCATTTCAGATGATGAGTCACCAACAAGGACACCCATCAAGGAAAGACCCAAATAGAAGTTGATCAAAAGGAGTGTACCGGAGAGCGAAGAGGAGTCATCCCCGAACGATGAAAGCAACAATCAACCACCATGGAATGATATGCAAATTCCAATGAGCCATAGGGTGACACATGGGGGTAATACACTTCCACAAGGACAAGGTCAAATACCAACAGAGGAGGAAAGAGAGCAAAGTCAACAACCACATTGACAACAAAATGTGCAAGATGAAGTTGGGCCCTCACATCGTGTACATCGGAGAAAAAAAAAACTATCAACCACGACATCGACCTCAAAGCCAGCCAACCATACCTCCCAACACAAGAGCTCCACAAGGACGAAGGAGGCACTATAGGGCTTTTGTAGGGATACAACACTACCAAAAGTCCGTTGAACTACTCATACCACGAAGAGCTTTTGCAAGGGTAGTGAAAGAGGAACTACAGAGCTACCAAGCAAGTCTACGAATACAAGGGATAGCACTTCAAGCACTTCAAGAGGCAGCTGAGGCTTACCTCATCTCCATGCTTGAGGACTCAAACCTCTATGCTATCCATGCCAAGAGAGTAACCATACAACCGAAGGACATTCAGCTAGCAAGAAGAATTAGAGGAAATAACCCATGATGTGTATATTATACCCTATGATAGGCCTACTTTGCGATGTAATACAATGGATAATAGAAAATTTTGTTTTAACCTATATTCTTTGTCTTTTTTTTCTCTCTCACTCTCTCTCTCTTAAACTCCGAGCATAATTGTATGCAACTAACTTCTCTTTCAGTCAGTTATATATGGATTCAGTTAGACATGCATGCACTTGCCTATTCTTTTGTGACTAGATATGTTCATTTTCTACCTATTTATGTCCCACATGTCATTTTCATGCCAAAAAACTGGCTCGGGTTTTTTTTGCATATTTGGGGCTTGTGTAAGCATAAAAGGTATGGCAGAGATGTAATGGTCTAGTAATTCAGAGGTTATACCCTACAGGTAATCATTGTATGCATAAAAAGGTATGGATGAGATCTTTGGTCTAGTTAATGCCGAGGTTATACCCTACTAGTAATCTTTCGTCTTGATTCTACCAAAACCAAGTGATAATGAAGAATTACATACTTTCCTATGCTTTGTAGCCCCTAAAAACACCAGATAAGGCCAAAAAAGCCCCAGCCATAGAAATGCGGGAAACGGCCCTGCAAAATTTTTGCAGGGCTGTTTCTCGTGTTTCTGTGGCTGGGGCCTTTTTGGCCTTTTTTATGCATTTAAGTATACAAAAGATCAAAGGGACAATACAAAGACTTCAAATTATACACAATTTGTGGAGAGAAGATTAGTTCAATTTATTAGCACATTCATATACAGGACTAGGCAAATGATGAAAAAAAAAGTTTGTATTATCAAAACATTTACATCATTTCCCAGCTGCCTTCAATTTCTCTACAACTTTGTTTCTCCTTTGGAGAGATTGAGGCAGCTGGTAAGTCAATATAGATCTTCATATTACATGGGGGTCTTACTTTTCCTCTAAAATTAAATCCTAATGTAGTTACAACTAAGGATTTCCTAACAAAATTGACACAATTAGTGTCTTGGGTAAGTGTACATAAACACAAAATTTTGCTAAGGGCCTTCAAGCACCAAGTCATGAAGTGCCCACCCGGACTATAGTCTTTGTGTATGATAACAAAATCATCCTTTGGCAACTTTCCGATGTAGTTTGCCAACGATGAACCACTCCCGCGAGAAGCTCGATCCCCACTAGATCTTGTTGCAAACTTGTGGAGCTCAATTGCTTCCTATTAAGAAAAAAAAAAGAGAATTCAAGCTCTTACAATGTTAACTTAAATTATCCATTTATTTAATTCAATTACCACTTACATCATCAGGCTTGTCTTCTTCCTCCCCTCTTCCAGGGGCATCAAGATCAATGCTAGAGTGGGCCATGCCACTCTGCTCTACTACGAGGGATGTAGGAATTTTTTGCTTCATTATCCTCTCCCGTGCTGCATTGAACTCCTCCTCCGTAGTAGAATTGTTGTCATCTTTTAAAATATTAGCACACACCATTGCTATGTTGTTTGCCACAGAATCCCCAAGTGGGATTGACTTCTTTTCAAGTATGTGAGATGTTTTCTCAAGTGGAACATGTGACATTGTGGAGAAAATACTCAAGCATTCATCTAGACGTAGACCAAATGCCTTCTCAATGTCATGAAGTAAAATAAATTCCTCTCCATCCACAACGATGCTGGAGAGATATTCAAGTTCCACCTCTGGTAATGTGGGCTCAGAGGGGTTGAGATTTGAAGGGGGGCCTCCAACATGCTTGATTGCGCATGTAGTTTAACCTCAACACCACCATAAAATTCTTGGTTGATTGTAATGCTTTCTTTGGCAAAATTTATGGCCTTTGGTTGAGGCTCATTCTTCTCCTTAACAAAACCCCTAGTGACAAGGTTGGGGAGCTCAACATGTGTAGGTTTGGGCTCCTCATTAATGATAAAATATGTTGTTGCAATGTAGGAAAGGTACTTTGTACCCATCCTCTTCTTTTTGTTAAGTTTTTTTTTACTAATGGCACAAAGTCATCTAGTAAGTGCCCTACAGTTTCAGCAATTGCCATGAAGTGCTTAAGGCGCTTCATGAAGGCTTCATCACCTCTGTGTATGTAGAGTAGAAGGTCACATGGGACCCATTTACCCTCATAAGGCGGTATTTCTATAGAGAAATGCAAGATGTAGTACTCAAGGAACTCTATGATTTCCTCAAGCACATCAGAGTTCAGTTGAATTGTTTTGTCTAGATCAGGGACTCTAGACAATAGGTCATACAAGTGGTTTTGACCTTTGAACTCAGTTGATTCCAAGAACTCATTGAAGAGTTCACGTGGACATTTGGGTTGCAAGGTACTGGAGGATGCGGCAGCCATTGCGTGTGATGCTAGCTTGTGTGCGTGCTCTGCAAGTGATTCTAGCTCTTCTTGGTTGCAAAAGTGAGAAATGAGAGAATAAGTGTTGCTTTTATAGTAGTTTCAAAATTTAAAGTAATTGGGACCCATTTTAAAACTAAAACTGATACCTTCAAATAAAAGAATCATGCACAGAACTCTCAAAAAAAAACTTTGGCTCATAAAAAAGATTGAACAAAATCATTAACCATAATAAGATACACCACATCTACACAATAGAAAAGATAAATTCTTAGAACTTTAAAATTATAATAAATTGCCATTGGAAAAATAAAAGATTTGGCAAATTGTACATCATATTGAGATAAAAAAATTTTACATGCTACATGTCTTGCATGTTAAATACATTGTTGCAGATGAAGGATTGGAAATGGAACATAGGTTGTGTGTACACTCTAGCACTCAAATAGTTCTTGAGCTATGACAATGAAAGTTGAGTTCCATCCACACTCCATTCAGGAAGGACTTTAATTTTATCCTCCAACCTCTTACTAATCTGCAGACAAATAGAAAACTTTAAATGAACATATTTGAGTATAAGAATTTGTATAAACAAAAGAAAAAATACCATATGCTACTTACCTTATGCCCTTGTCTTTTGAACTTTGATTGATCCAGATCCTCAAATCCCATGATTACTAGATGTTCTCTCACATTGGCAAGAGACCAATGATGATTTACTGAAATAACTTCCATTTCGTTGTTGGGTAGATTTATCTTAATTTCAAATGAAATTAAAAAACCCTCAGAACTTTGTAATGGTATCCATTCACCAAGTTTACACATCTAATGTACAATGAAGTATGATGTTTCAAGTATCGAAATCCTATGCCTGTTGCACCAATTTTACAAACGTATCTATCCCCTTTGGTGCATCATTCTACAAGTCCCCAATTTTCACCTAGCAAACCCTCTACCTGCTCATATGTGATATCTTTGAACATGAACATTGTTGAAGTCTCTAGAATTGTGAATATCTGAAATAAATATACAAAACAATGAATAGGAACACACCAATGTAATCCTATAGATCTTGAAACTCTTGTAAATTTCAAAGAGTTGTGTATGTCCATCACCATCTTATGCTTCAAAGATGTTAATGTCCATACATCAGGTTGCGGCCACTCGAGCTTTAAAAGAGAATCTACCTTAATCATCTCTAACCTACCAAAATCATTTGATGAAGAGGGTACATC
>CM035433.1:69561315-69576315 GCA_020310875.1 Ceratopteris richardii | reverse complement strand
GTGTATGTGCATATGAGTGTATAACTATGAATGAAAATCTATTGTGATTGTGTGACTGAACATTGATTCTTTCTTCACAATAATACATGTAAGTGTGTGCATATGATTGAGAATTTAGAATCTATTGTGATTGTCTGACTCAACATTGATTCTTACTTCACAATAGTATGTGTAAGTGTATGTGCATATGATTGAGAATTTAAAATCTATTGTGATTGTCTCAATCAACATTGACTCTTAATTCACAGTAATATGTGTAAGTGTATGTGCATATTGTTGAAAATTTAAAATATATTGTGATTTTTTCAATCATCATTTATTCTTACTTCATAACAGTATGTGTACATGTATGTGTGTGTATGATTGAGAATCAAACTATTGTGATTGTTTGACTCAACAATGATTTTTACTTCACAATAGTATGTGTAATTTTTTGTGGGTGTATGATTGAGAATTAATGTCTATTGTAATTGTTTGGCTCAACATTGTTCTTATTTCAAAATAGTAAGTGTAATTGTTTGTGTGTGTATACAGTATGATGGAGAATTAAAATCTATTGTAAATGTTTGACTGAACATTTATGTGTGTATAATTGAGAATCTAAATCTATTGTGATTGTTTGATGCAATAATAATTCTTATTTCACAATGGTATGTGTAATTGTATGTATGTGTATGATTGAAAATTAAAATCTATTATGATTTTTTCACTCGAGATTGATTCTTACTTCACAATTGTATGTGTGTGTATGATTGAGAACTTTAATAGATAGAAAATGTAAATACATAAATTAAGAGATTTATAAAATTTAAGAGAGACTTAAAGTAGTTTGTATATATTTTAAGATATATATTTAGTGGAATGTATATCTTATTTGATATTGATGCATGTTGTATTTTGTAGATATGAAGTCTTCATAAAGAAAGCACTATGGGAAAGGGAAAAGGATGATCATATGTGATTATTCATCAAGAGGGCAAAACAATCTCCACAATATAATGGAAATATTGTGGACATTGTTATGCAGGAAATGCAATTCGGATAAAAGAACATCTTTTTGGTACATGTAATAATGTGGAAGGATGCTCTAATCCATACAATGATATATGGGTACACTTTGCAAGTTATGCAAACAAATGTAAATCTCAAGGTATCACATCAAAAAGATTTAAAAGCATGAGTAGTTCAAAACACTTTCAAAATATTCCACGTGTAGACAAAGAATGAGTAGATACATTAATGATAACAGAGGATCCTCATGATATTTCTGCTCAAGTATCTCAAACTATTTTCGAGAATAATCAAGATACATTACTCCATTTTCTCTAGCTACATCAAAAAAGAGTGGACCTAGTGAACGTAGTAAAAATGATGGATTTAATAATGTGTCACCGTGCTTTGTTTGTAATAAATCATAGAATACAATACCAATAGATTTTGAAGAGCAAGATTGCCTCAAGTTTCATCTTAAATGAACTCAAGCATTTTTAGCATATAGGATTCCTTTCAATGCTATCGGTAATCCTATTTTCAAAGAGGCTTTGATGTCAACTCCACGAGAAGGATTCACCATGACAAATTATAATAAAATGCAAATGCAGTATGTAAATAATGTGAAAAGAATTAAGGGAGCTATTTTAAAGCAAACATTGCTTGATTATGTACCCCTGTATGGATGTATAGTAGCATTCGATGGATGGACCATCTATCAGAAGAAACCATTGATTAATTTCATGGTTATATATTTAAAGGGAAGCATGTTGTTGGAAGTTGTTGATACCTCTTTAAAAGAGAAAAAATCCTCTTTTGTTGTAAATATATATAAACATGCTATATCGTGCATGGATGGTCCGAAAAATGTGACTGCAATAGTGATTGATTACGCATCTAATTTTTCTGTTGTTGGAATTGCAATTCAAAACATGTATGAAGGCACTACTTGGGTTACATGCATAGCTTATACACGAAATCTATTATTGAAAGATATATGTGGATTGTCTTTCATGAAAAAAAGTCTATAACATGCAAATCATGTGATCAATTTAATTAGAGAGCATGAATTTTCATATTCACTCTTTCTTTCAAAATCTCCCAATAAAGCACTTCATACCTTTTGTGCCACATGATTTGCAACTCCCTATATTGTGCTCAATGGATTATTGAAAGTCAAGCCAGCTCTTGTAGAAATGATTGCTGATGGAAGATGGGAGACATGGCTAGGGAAGTATCCTTCTTATCGGTTGTAGCTTCGAAGTGTACGTCTCTAATACAATCTCAAAAGTTTTGGTGTAATGTTGAATTCTTGGTATCACTAAACCTTTTGTGCAAATTTTAGGAATTGTTGATATTGATAAGTTTGTGATAGGAATTTTTTATTGGATTATGTCAAAAATATTCAAAAAGTGAAAGACTTTAATCGATTTCTATTATGAGAAAAAAACATATTTTGTATCATTAGCAGAGAAAGGATGGAGGCAAATTCATACTCATTTACATGGAACAAAATTCATCTTGGATCCAACATTTCAACTCAATGCTCAAGTGTCAAACAAAGAAGTCATGGCAAATTTCAAAACCACATGTCAGTTATTACTTCCAGGTAGAGATGGTTGAGATGCATTCCACTAGAGAGTAACTTATGTAAATGGAGAAGAATGTTTTGGAGATTTATGGTGCAGCGAAGCGATTCAAAAGCATCCATCTTCTTTATGGTGGAAGAGTATGAATGTGAAGTAATGGAGTTGCAACATATAGCTATGAGAGTAGTTTTGAGTGGTAGTTGTGAACATAATTGGAGTGCAGATGATTTTCTTTATTCAAAATGAACAAATCCCTTCAATGTATCACGTGCAATGATTTGGTATACATTTTTTGTAATATACATTTGTTACATGCTCCAACTAAGATAGCTTCTATAGTGCCACAACAAACTTTTGGAGAATTTCAAACTCATGAAACTTTAACAAATGATCACTAGAGTAATCATGATTTAGAAGTAGATCACACTGATGGTTCAGACATGGAAGAAATAGATGACATGGTACCTGTAATAGATAATCATATTCAAAATGAAGAAAATTATGTACTTTGAATACTTTGATTAGATTCAAATGCAAAATTGATGGATTTATAATATACTGATGTTTTTTATTACAAAAATAAGCATGACTAGTTAGTGTTTTGTTGGTTTAATAATTCATCGATAATGAACCAATCACAAGATGATGATGCCTCTAAGAGTCTTCCATATTTGTTCTCATATGCAAGAAGAGATATTTGTAAAATTTTTACTTGATTTTCTAAATCATAAATCGTCTTTTGTTGATCATCAATTGGTCTTCGTAGTCAAGGAACTTTTAATCATTCATTGTATAAATCTACTCCTTATGATGATAAATCATGGATAAGGTTATGTTCTTCAGGTAGCAGAATGTAGGGCCACTTTCAAGGAAGAGGGTCTTTGTTTCCTTGATTACAAAATTTTGTTGGATTTTGAGGATGACCCAAACCTATACTTGCATTCTTTGGGCGATCATCCCAATCTACAAGTGGATGAAGAATATCTTGTAGAAGAACTTTTTGAATGAAATATGGTGCTATTTGATTATTATTTGGTAATGATCTCTCAACTTGCATAAAGTATGGAAGTATAATTTTAGCTAATCCTTTACATTGTAAGTTTGAAAGCTTTAAGGGTCTTGTTTCTTTTGCCTAAGCTATAATCGAAAAGAGAAGATCACAAACAAAATGATTTGTACATAGATTTTTTACTTCTTTAATTGAAAATGGTTCTCCTTCTAATCCCCCTCCCTCTAAGTCTTGGTCGAATAAAAATGCTTATCTCCATTGTGGAAATTGAGCATTCTTATCAGACAAAGTCCTTTGAAATTTAGCATGATCAACATCATGATTCATATATAGCATTCTTGCCATGTTTTACTTTGAAATATCCAAAACAAAAACACTAATTTTACCTCAAACCACATAATTCAAATGATACCACTTCATCTAATGCACAAAGTTCAAATGATACCACTCCATTTTATGCACATAAGTCAAATGATACCACTTCATTTAATCCATTTAACTAAAATGATGCCACTTCATTTAATCCACATAGTTCAAATGGATCCACATTATTTAATCCACATAATTTAAATGAATCGAGATCATTGGATCCCCATATTACAAATGATTCCACTTCATTTCATCCACTCATTAATGCAAATGATACCACTTCATTTAATTCACTTAACTCAAATGGTACCAGTTCATTTATTCCACTTAACTCAAATGATACCACCTCATTTCATCCACCTAATTCAAATGAATCTATATCATTTAGTTCACATAGTTCAAATGATACCACATCATTTAATCCACATAGTTCAAATAAATACATGTCATTTGAATGATACCACCTCATTTCATCCACCTAATTCAAATGAATCTATATCATTTAGTTCACATAGTTCAAATGATACCACATCATTTAATCCACATATTACAACTGAATCCACTTCATTTAATCCACATTATTCAAATGCGAACACTTCATTTAATCCACATAAGTCAACGATACCACTTCATTTGATCCACTTAGCTTAAATGATACCAATTCGCTTAATCCACATAGTTCAAATGAATCCACAACATTTACTCCAATTAATGCAAATGAATCCATATCATTTAATCCACATAGTTCAAATGAATACAGAGAATGTTCAATATGGTCTTCGTCCATCCATCATGGATATCTTTATACAATACTGAGTTAGATTTAAGAATACTCTAAGCAATTCATGTGTGTCTATTTTTTGTGATACATCTTTGTGAGAAGCTAGTTTTAAGGCATATTTGAACTTGTAAAGCGTATTTCTATGAATGGGATAATTATTCAAATCTATATATTTCAAGAGTTGCAATAGGATTATCAAAATCATAAATGTTTTTAATTCCAGTGTGCATAATAGATAAATGTGTGGCTTCATTCATGGCTTTGTTTTCTCCTTTTTGTATGTCAATCCCATGTAATTTGAATAACTTTGTGGAAAATATTTTGTTGATGAATCTCGGGTGGGTTATTCTCACTTTATGGATCATTCCACTTTGTCTTTCCCCCATGAGAGCTGCATCCTCGAAATGAATGGATGAATATATCTCTTGTTTGAACTCCCATATTCACATATATATCTCTTGTATTTGCATCTACCGATGCTCTCTCTCTCTCTCTCTCTCTCTCTCTCTCTCTCTCTCTCTCTCCCCCCCCATTCAGTCGTGTCTGATCTCACTGACTTTCCTCTCTTCATTGTTTGATAATGTAAATCGACAAATTTGATTTTTTCGATGAATCGAGGCATTGTGTGGTATCCAATGTCGATGACTTTACTACTTTGATGATATGTCCAAACATAGGAGAGAACTCTTTGGACATTTTTTCATCTAATACATGTGCTCCACTTTGACACACAACCAAATTTATCTTCAATCTTGATATATGTTGTTATAGATAATTTTCAATGAAACCTTTGTAATTAGATATATCCATTGCTAGAGTGATTTAATCTTTGCTCATTCCATACATATATGAGTACACAAAATCTTCCGAAAATTCTCTCTCCTCCTTATTTACTTTACGTGCCATCTATGCAAAAATAAAACATAGGCTATTAGATAATCTTGAATCTGACTTGATACATAAATACAATGATAGATACTAAAATAGATGCATCAATATGTGTATGATGAAATGATAGAAATATGGATAGGCTATTAGATAAGTAGATGTATAATAAAATAAGAAAGTACAATAATAATCTTGAAGTGAATCTATGTAACTCTTAAAAGTTTAAGAGTCAAAGAGGTTGACATTCATAATACCTCACAAACACTCACTATACTATGTATGAGTCTTGTCACATGAGTCTTTATAACTTTTGTGATACTAAGAATCAAAGAATCAGACAATCACAATAGTTTCTATACACCTTGTGACCTACACTAATTATGCTCAAATGAATCTAAGTGACTATTATGAGAGTAAGAGTCAAGAATCAAACAATCGCAGTAGTCATTATACACTCCCTATAATATTGAGAGAGTTGAAATCGAGGTGGAAATTCAAACAATGTCAATAAATCTAGTGCTTAGTCTGATACTACTATGAGAGTAAGAATCGATGTACCGAGTGAGACAATCATAGTAATTGTTTATTTTAAATTTTATTAATCAAGTTATACAAGTAAGAAATGCTTTTGCGAGTTGAAAATATATACAATTGATGATTAAAAACATAAAAATAATTATGTAAATACAAATGAGATATATGTAAGAGACGCATATGCAAATCATAAAATATGCATGATACAATGAACATAACAATAAAATAAACAATAAAAAAAAAAGATCAATACATGAATGGTATGGTGAGGAAATTGCTCTATGAAGGAAATGGTAGTAGTAGAGCTCTATAGACTAGCAAATAAGCACATGTAGAATGAGATTTTCAACTGAATGTGAAAAAAAATATATATTTTTCTTAGAAATAGCTTTTCGATCAAAAAATGTTTTAATCAAAAGCCTCTCAATAAAAAACATGTTTGTGTCTATTTTTTCCATTGTTTATTTAGATAACCACGAATAAAACGAACATCTTTCGTATTTTTCAACTATTATGTCCAATAAATGCAACCTAGGTTTGTAGCTACTTTTACAGTTGAAGAAACTAATCTCTTGCATCTTGATTTTTACTTCATTATGTATCAAAACTTGTTTAAATTTATGATACGTAAGATATGTCTTAGTTCTAATAAGTGCAAGCACATGCACTACCTATCATATGCATCCATAGAAATTAAAATAGAGATTTCATGAGCCCTCATATTGAATATCATATTAATGTGTCTAGGAAAAGAAATTGATGTACGCGTGTTCATAAATTTAATAGAATAGCAAAAGACCCATATGTCGCATGTGCTTATACATTATAATGGTTTTTCTCCATCAAGTGTAGAAATATGCGTAGACATCTATCTTTGTGGTAAAGAACATCAGTCATTAATCTCCTAGATGTGATTATATCTACTACTTATAATCGAAAATATCTTACCACTTATAATTCAATAAGTTGAAAATTATATCTACTAATAATTGGGAATTATGTGTACTACTTATAATTGAAAATTATAATTGTGTAGAAGGCACTTATGATACATATTGAGCCAATGTATAGTGTGTTTCAAATAAAATAAGGAGTGATTTAGTAACTTCTAAAGTAGCTCGAACAAAAAAGAGATATTTGATGTCCAATAAAGCTAATGTTTTATTGATATATGTTATATCGAATTCACCTAGGAGGAGATTGGTATGAACCATCTCATAGGCTTTGGGACCTCCTTTGTATGGTGAGAGAGAGAGAGAGAGTAACTTAGAGTGGATAGTACATGGCTAGGAGGATCATTCTATGCATAGCTGTCCATGTAAAACTTCTATGAAACTAGTAGGTAAGCCTTGTATGTCCTTATGGAGCAGTGTGCCAAGCTCCTCCTAAAATAGGAGATTTCATCAAAGGTTATAGTTGGTATTAGAGTGAGACGGCGACCACATGAAGATCTATGTAGAGAAAGACTCAACCCATAGGAAAATTCACACCACAAGTGCCCAATAACAACCATGAATGAGTGCCTAGAAGCAGCTTCTAATGAGCACCCAAGAGCCTTGCTTAGCATCCTTTGTCCCCACTCAAGGATGAAGGCAACAATGAAGAGCTTCCCTATATGTACTCCCAAAAATGGTGTTCTCTACTCAAATATGGGATCAACCTTCACCTCCTAAGCTTCCCATGACTTGGTTGAAGGAGCCACTTATCTACACCTTGAGGTATATAAAAAGCTTTTTCTTTTGTGATTTTGGAGAAGTATATGAGAGGCGAATGGACAAGATCTTGAGAAAATAATCATGCAAATATGTAACATGGGCTATGGATATGGGATGAGGGCATTGGGAACATGTGAAATATCCTTAGAGCATCCATTTTGAAGCTTCCAAAGTGGCCTTGTCATGAAGAATTGCTTTTCACCTTCTTACCTTGACATACCCATCTTGTCTTACACATAACTTCATGCTCCAATCTCTGATTGAAGTGTTTTTTGTTTCATGTTACAAAGCTACATTTCTAAGCTCTGCATGTAAGTTGGAGATTTTCTCCCAACCAAATCCCTCCCCAATGATTTAGTAGAGACTAGGCATGCACTATTAGGCCTAGATTTTTCTTGTTTGACATTGGAATCGACTTTTGTCACTTGGTGTGGCCTCTTGGCCTTCATTCTCAACTATTGTACCACTCATTATTGATTCCTAAGGACTTAAAAGGACCAAAAGTGCTTTACTTTTCTCAACTCTCACATTTTGGGCTATGGACACTTTTTCCATCCTTTTTGTTGGTACTTGGTGCTAAGACCCTTCTCGGGTGAACCGAACACTTTGAATTTTCATGATCTGGGCTTGGAAACCATTTCAAATCAGAGCCTTGAAGCTTCCAAGATTGCTTCAAATTCTCTTTGGAAGTCTTCAATTGTATCAAGAAATTGTTGTAGTGCTATTTTTCCTCTCTTTCTTGCTTATGAATTTTACTTCCATTGCTTTTCAACACTCTAGCTAGTTAACGAGGTGAGTAAAACATGGATCCTAAGGGTAAGAAAACTTTAGAGCATACTTCTCCACCTACAAAAAAACAACTAGGGGACCCGAAGCATAGGATGGAAGAAGTACAACAAGAATAAGTAGTAGAGGAAAAAGCAGAGTGAAAAAAGCAACAAGAGGAGTACTCTTATGTAGAGCTCTATGATGAGTTTGTTACACACAAACAATTCACCGAGCTAAAGGAACAAGATCTTAAGTTAGATAGAGATATTGGTAGAATGAATTCTCTCATTGAACAACTTAAGTTTTAGATGATCTCACTAGACATCCATGTTCCCTCTTTCCTAGGTAGGAAGGAAAGAGAGATCCCTACTTTTTCTACTATAGAGAGGACTAGGAAGGATGTTCCTTTTCCTAGGAAGCATAAATGAGAGAGTTCTAGGGAAAGTCCCCTCCTAGAAGACCTCAGTCCTCCAACCTTTGTAGGGGATGACCATGAGAGAAATAAGGATGTGGTGTACACTTTCTTGCAAAAGTGGAATGACCTGCATCAATTGAAGGTCCCATCACCTGAGTATTATGTGCTAGAAACAATCTCTCACTTGGAATACATGCTTATAAGTGGTGGATGATCCTTAGGGAGCATCTCAAAGGACTGGACTCAGATTGAATCTCTTTTCTTACAAGTGTTTCATCCTTAGAATGAGGAAGAGAGGAAGTCAGATGAGTGGGATAGGATCACTCAAAGAGGTAGGCCTTTGTCAGTCTACATATCCCACTATAGGGAAATCATACTGAAACTTAAGGGTTTGGATGATTTTTAAGAAACAAGAGGGTTTTTTAGGGGCTTAGAGAAAGCCATCAAGAGAGAGTAAGAAGGAATACACCTAAGACTTCTAAGGAGGCGATCAAGTATGCTCTAATTTAGGAGGACCCTAACCATCCTTAGTATACTTCTATGGAGAGGAATAAGCCCCTCAAACTTCTTAGTATTATCAAGTTAAAGAAGAAAGTGTTAATAGCAAAACAATCTTTATCAAGAAACAAAAATCACAAGCACGTAGCTTACCCACTGAGTAGTATGAGCGGGCCAAGAGAGAACACTTTTGTTTTAGGTGGTTTTCTCCGAGCCATTCATAGTGTAACTATCCACTTAGGAAGGGAAGCAAAAAAAGATAGGACCATAGAGTAGCATGGCCCCTAATAAAGGCAAACATGTGGTTCAGCTAGCGCAGACACTTCCTATTGATGGGAACTCTAGCTGCAAGGGAGTGGATGTGATGGACGAGAAGATTGACCACACATGTTCTTTGACATAATTACTATGGTCACCACATTTTGGACCACATGAACTATTTAGACTTCATGGTAGTGTATATGTGACCAGGGTATGAGTCATGATAGATGACTCTACCACTCATAAATTCATAAACTATGCTCTTGTCAAGATGCTAAAGATTCTCAAGCTGCCCTATGCACATAAATACATAGTATCTATGATGCAAGAGGAAGACAAGAGGATATGGGATACTATGGTATCCAATTTCAATGTCAAGATACATGATTACATTGACCATATGAATCTCCAAATCATGAATATGGAGAGTACCAACATTGTTTTAGGATGATAGTCGCTATGGGGGTTGGGAGACACAGTTAAATGTAGTTAGAAAAACAACACTCTTGTGTTTCAAAACAATGGAAGTAAATTTTGTATACAGGGAGAGAGAGAGAGAGAGAGAGAGAGAGAGTGAGAGAGAGAGATGTACCTGTTGTGTGTCTCACCTTAGCTTTAGAGTTGTATAGTCTTTGTCATTCTCAACATGTAGAGGAGATGTTTTTGTTTCATAGTGAGGACTTTGCGCATTGTATATATGCTTCATCACATGTATATTTTCTTGCTAGAAATGTAGATATGGACATGACATTTTACTATTCTTTCTTGCAAGAGTGTGTTGTTAAAGGTTTTAAAGAACTTATGTTAAAATTAAGAGGTGTTTTTTCCTCTGACTTACCTAAAGGGCTACCACTTGAGAGATGACATTGACCATGCTAATGATGTAGTTATCAACACTAATCCTATTTGTAGGTCAACTTATAGGCTTAGTGTTTCTCAAGGTGAGGAGGTAGAGAGGCAATTGCAAGATTATTTAGATAAAGGCTTCATTAAACCTAGGAACTTCCCTTAGGCATCACAAATGCTCCTAGTTAAGAAGAAGGATAGCCTTTTGAGATTATGCATAGATTATAAGGCACCAAATAAGGTAACTACCAATAAAAGGTTTCAAATGCCTAAGTTGGAAGACCTACTTGTTAAGTTACATCAAGCTAGGTATTTTACCAAGCTTGACCTTAGATCAGGATATCATCATATTAGTATTAGGGCAAAGGATGTCCTGAAAACTACCCTAAGACTAGATATGGGCACCATGAGCTCATGGTGATGCCTTTTGGTCTCATGAACGCTCCTACCACTTTCATAAAGCTCATGAACAATATATGGGCACATAGTCTCCCAAGATAGAGTCTAGAGGGATCCTAAGGAAGTACCGCTTATTATGGAATGCATGCATCGTAGGAACTTGGAAGAGTTGCAGATCTTCTTAGGTTTATTAGGTTTCCATTGTAGATTTAGTAAGAACTATGCCAAGATTGTTCTCATGATGATGGAAAAACGTAAAGGCAAAGGGAAATCCATTCATTGGGGAGACGAATAGAAGCAAAGTATGGAGATATTGGAAGTAGCGATTGCGAGAGATCCCAATAAATCCTTTGTCATTGAGATTGACTCGAGTGACTTTGCCATAGGAGTGGTTTTAGCTCAAGATGGGCAATGTGTAGCTTTTGAGAGTAAGAAACTAGAACTTGCTCAAAACAATTACTCTGTCTATGAGGAGTTGTATGCAATTGTCCATGCTTTGAAGATGTGGCATCATTATCTATAAGGTGCAAAGTCATGATAGTGTTTGATCAAGAGAGCATTAAGTGTCTCACTAATGAAAGAGACCTTAAGGGTCATATGTCCTGATGGCAAAGACCCTCGAGGAGTTTGATTATGAGCTTAGCTATAGCAAAGGAAAGTTTAATGTAGTAGTTGATTCACTTAGCCACATGCCTATGCTCAATGAACTAAGTTTTACTCACATTACTAGTGAGGTACTTCATTCCATTAGAGGGACATGAAGGCTTTGCCTTGCATATTTTGAGATTTGGGAAGCCATAGAAAAAGGGGATTATGATACACATGTTTCCAATGAGGATGGAGTACTGACGGCTAATCAAGAAGGATTGAAGTGGAAGAATTACAATATCCATGATGGACATATGTTATATAAGGGTAAGGTGTGTGTGCTCTTAGACAATATGAGATGAGACGGTACATTTTGTACGAGTTTCATGAAACACCTAGTACATGATATCCATGATTTAAGAAGACTTATGCTCTTGTTAATTGGTTTTCTTACTAGCCTCTACTTGATAAGAACATCCTAAGGTATGTGCTTAAGTGCACTATATCCCAGGTCAATAAAGCTAAAATATTTAGGATTAGAGGACTACTCTACATGTGGGATATTCCAAATGGGAAGTGAGAAAGCATTTCGATGGATGTCATAGTGGGATTACCTAAGAAACAAAGAGGGCAACAATGTGTGTGGGTAATTATGGATAGATTAACAAAAGTGGCTAGGTTTATTCCAACATGAACTAGAATGAAGACACCTGAGTTGGGTAGATTATTTGTAGAGAAACTATACCAGCTATATGGTCTTCCCTTAGACATGGTTTTTGATTGGGATAGGAAGTATTATAGGCACTTTTGGAAAACAATTTTCAAAAGGTTGAATAGGAAGCTTAGCATGAGGATGCCCGAGCATCCATAGTCAGATAGGAAAACAAGAAGGTTTAACTAAGTCCTAGAGGATATGATTTGAGTATATGTGAATGAAAGGATTGGGAAGAGTATTTACCTATAATAGAGTTTCAATATAATAGTCTAAAGCACTCTTCCACTAGGCATAGTACATTTATGCATGTGTATGGGTTTCATCCAAGGGCTCCTTATGCAATAGAATTGTAAAATGAGGCTTTTCAAGCTACCAAGGACTTATTCAAAGAGAGGAAAAATATGCTTAGGATAGCATTAGGAGAACGTAGGATAGGGCTAGAGCCTAGGCTGACCCTCAAAGGAGAGATATCAACTTTGAGGTAAGAGAGCAAGTCTATCTTAGAGTTCCCTCTAGGTCTCAAACCATGAAGATGAGACCTTGTCCAAAACTATCTCCTAGGTATTTTGAACCGTTCTGAATACTTATGACAATAGGAAAGATGGCTTAACCACTCCAAATTCTAGTGAATAGACAAGTTCATCTAGTATTTCATGTTAGGTGGCTTAGGAAATGGCTGTGTGAATCTGACAACCTCATTTTTGATAGTGAGGTAGTAGAGCCTATTTTTGTTCAGTATGTTGCACATGATCTTGAGAGCACACTATGCACTCGAGGGAAATGGAAGATAAGTCACCTATATAAAGAGTTTCTAGTAAAGTGGAAAGATATTGTAGAAGATAGGGCTACATGGGAGCAAGTTGGCACTCATCAGAGACGGTCTCCAAAGTTTAGTTCTCCATGTAAAATTTCCATAAAACTAGCTAGTAAGCACCGTATGTCTTCATCAAGCGGTGTGCCAAGCTAATCCCAAAATAGGGGAGTCCATCTGAGGTCACAATATATCTTCTTAATCATTGATTCCATCTCCTTAATTAGAAAACTACGTCCTCATGTTTAGCTCAAAGCATTAACCCTTTCATTATCACTTTCAAAAAGTAACTGACTTCTTTAGTATGATTCATCCACATACTATATTCCTTTTTCAAAGGATTAATTAAGTAGGGGCACCTCTCATGTGAACATTAATTTATGCAAATAGTCCATTATCAAAATCCATTGCAAATTGTATAAATTTGTAAGAGATAGGAAGATAGTTGTTTCTTCATTTTCTAGAAAAAAGGGATCGATTCTTTTGATCAATTTATTTGTGAATGTACCAAAGATTTAACATCTCATCATCCGCATGTTTTAGATCCGATATATTTTATACAGTGAATCATGAAACACACATAGCTGATCTCAAAAGGTAGAGGCACCCATCTTGGGGGACTCATGGATATGTCAAGCGAGGATTTCAACTTAGGAATTCCTCCCACAGGTTCAAAGCGTCTACCACTAGTCTACCTATGCTTGGGCTAAAAACATTGGAAAACATTTTTTTGGTTTGTGCAAAGGTCATAAATTAGTATTAACGTCTTGTTGAGAAAACATCAAGCTACATGAAAATACAATAAAAAATATAGACTCAAATAAGAAATAAGATCCTTAATAGAGAAATATAATAAAATAAGGGCTCCTTCAAGGATTTTTTGATACATAAATAGCATGACATATAGAGAAAATTATTATTTCATAAAGGTACTAAAAGTGATTTCTAAAGTTTCCTAGTTATATTGATGTGCAGAACTTAGAAAAAAACTATGTATTTCAAATGATTCAAAATCCTTGAGAAGATAAGATTCCTTAAAAGATAGCTTATCAACTGCAATATGTAGAACATGGTGAGACACATTGAGTATTCCATGTAAATCACTTAAAAGAAAGCATTGGCGAATATTATGTTCTTTCTTAGGACGGGGGGTCATAGAGGATATCTCTATTTTATTTAATGGACGCGAAGTAGAAAGATCGTTCCACAGTCAATAAAATTAGTTCGAATTTACAACTCCATTTTACTTTCATTATAGGCTTTTGAAAGAATAGATAGAAACCCAAACAAAGATTACGTAAATGTATACAATATGCAAGGGCCTCAATGAGAGTGACACTTGTATTTCTATATCTCCCATGGCTTCCATCAACAAAATTTAAGATGGAAATGGAATAAAGAGGAGAAAACGCAAGATGAGACACGGGATACGAAATGAACATCTTATTACCATAATGATGAATGGACACTTATACGAGTTCCAAGTGTCACGCATGACCACATATACTACAAGTTGGCATATTTGCATAGAGAGAGAAAGAAAGCACTTTTAATTGGCTGGAATGCGTCAGAACTTTGCAACGCTTGAGTGTGTTCTGGGATACATAGTTCACAGTCTGGGATACATAATTGTCATCATGAACGTCTTCTATAGAAAAGGTTTTATGGTCCTCTCTACCCCGAATGCAACGTGTACACCCATGAGTTCCCCATAGATTTTATTAGCCTTGGCATTGTTAAGATTAGTCTCCATGTGAAAGCTCAATTGGCTGTCAAAAAGTTTTGTATATGTTCTTTAATAATACATACAGTGGTTTGGTCTCG
>CM035433.1:69526315-69533815 GCA_020310875.1 Ceratopteris richardii | reverse complement strand
GAGTGTGTGAGGTCTACTCTATAGCCTACACCTCTGAGTACCATTTGGCTATGTGTATCATGCCAATGGGAATGTACATTTACATGATCTAATACAAATACTTACATTCATCTACTCTATGATTCTCTGAGTTGTCTACTCCAAGTCTGTCAACGTCAACAAGGCATATCTCAAGATCTACTCAATCATTTCAAGTGATTCAAAGCACATTGGATTCAGCTCAAAGTTGTCTACACGCCTACAAATTTTCAAGTCAATTGGTTCAGCCATTGCAGAGAAATCTTAGTCGAAGTACTCACTGGTCTGTGACTGCAGAGCTCCTAAAATATCGGGGGTAAACTTTATTTTGCTAAAGTGATTTCTCAGAGTATGGTTTATCATTTCTTCTCATTCCACTTGAAATTGATAGCGTTTTAAGATAATTTAATATGTCTAGAAGGAATTTGATCAATTCTAAGTGTGCTGGTCATACTGAGTGAAAGACTGAGCAGGTGTCAATACCAAAATAGCAAGTTTTCTTGGATTTTGAAGTCTCAAGTAGTCTGTTTTGATTTGATCATTACACATATCATTTGCAAAGTACATATATGCTTTCTTGGTATCATTTGGAAGCTAAGCAAGTGTATTAATCATTCCTGGAGTCAAAGGAGGGCTGGTGTGAAGCAGGTTTAGCAACACCTACTCAATCTCTGAGTGCATCCAACCATCCTCTCCCAACAGTGGTATCAGAGCTAGTAAGGTAACATGGAGATGGTTTTCCTTCATTCATTGACAAATTGGACAGGAACAATTACCAAGCTTGGTCTCTAAGGATGAAGACCTATCTACAAGGAAGAAGCTTATTTGGATTCATATCAGGAGATGGGGAATTGCCCTCATTCAAAGCTAGAGGCCTACCCACCAAGGAAGAACAAGAGAGGCTCAACACATGGTGTGCAAAAGATACATTGGCAAGGTCATATCTTCTTAACTCTATATCTGATTTCCTTTTAACTCACATAAGGAATTGCAAGACTTCCCAAGAAACTTGGGAAACCTTGTCAACATATTTTTCATCAAGTACAAGGGCCAGAAAGAATCAACTATGGATTGAATTTACAACTCTTAGGAAGCAATCAAAGCAATCAGTTTCAGACTTTGTCACTAGGGTCAAAGACATTGCAGACCAGCTTGCAAGTATTGGAGAGGAGATTGAAGAGGAACAAATAGTAAGGCACGTAATCAATGGACTAAAAGCTGATGACAAATGGGAGAGCTTTACCACAACAATGGACCTATACATGGACATACATGCTCCTGATCTAACAACTCTGATTGGTCAACTCTTCACACATGAAACAAAGCTTACAAGGAATGGAGAGCAATCAAAAGGTAACAACCCCTCTGCTTTATACACTGATAAGAAGATTAAGGATAAAGGTAAAGGGAAGAAGCAAGAAGAAGAAGGCTCTATCTCCCAAGCTAACTATGCAGGGAGAGGTAGATCTTCAAGAGGTAGAGGCAGAGGAGGTAAGTCAGGTAGGGGTAGACACTACAACTCATCACCATGCAACATTTGTGGATTGTCTAACCATACCACAGATGAGTGCTACAGAAACTATAAGAATCAGAGAGGAAGAGGCTATCAAAGAGGTGGATACTCTCAAGGTAGAGGCACGTTCAACCAACACCAAGGCTACAATGGATACAACAATCAGTACAACAACAATTACAACCACAACCACAATAGTAACTACCAAAGTGGATTCAGAAATAGAAGGGACTACAACAACTACACAGAGGAGCAAGATGACTCCCTATTGATCATGAATATGACTTCTAAGTCAGGTATCAATGATGATCATTTATTTTATATTGATTCAGGGTGTTCTAACCATGTAGCTGGTAATGTGGCATTACTCTCTGATTTGGAAGAACCCAAGGGCAAACATCAAGTGCAGACAGGTGATGATACTAAGCATTCTGTTGTAAAGATTGGTAATGTAAAGACTAGTGATGGTAATCAGAACTTATTGAGCAGAGTACTTTATGTCCCAACTATCACCAAGAACTTAATGAGTGTAGGTCAGATTGTGGAAAAAGGTTTACAGGTCAGGTTCAATCAACATGGAGCATATGTGGAGGACCCAAGACATGGATTCAGAAGGATAGTCAAGGGAGAAAAATCAAGGAGATTGTTTGCTTTTGAGCTAGAGGACACAAAGAACATTGCTTTATACAATTACAAGGATCAAACACTTTCAGAATTAGAAATATGGCACAAGAGGTTAGGTCACATAGGTGAAAGGACCTTAAAGCAAATGTGCAGGGATCAATGTGTGCTTGGGATACCTAATGTATCCAAGCAACTCATGATTTACAAGTGTGGAGCTTGTCAGTTTGGTAAGTCACACAGGTTGCCCTATTCAAAGAAAGGTTTTATGCATGAAGATTATCTGGAATTGGTGCATACAGATGTTTGGGGACCTAGCAAGGAACCCTCCATTTTAGGATCAAGGTATTATGTGTCCTTCATTGATGATTATAGCAGATGGACTGTGTTATACTTTATGAAGCATAAGGATGAAGTATTTAATTGTTTCAAAAGATATCTTGCACTAGTTGAAAATCAAACAGGAAGGAACTTGAAGAGGCTAAGGTCAGATGGAGGAGGTGAATACTTCTCCAATGAATTTGAAGACTTCTTGCAGGAAAGAGGCATCAAGAGGGAGATAACCACAAGGTACTCACCTGAACAAAATGGGGTAGCTGAAAGAAGGAATAGACTCATTGTTGAAACAGCTAGAGCTATGCTTAATGAAAAGAAATTACCAAATTATCTTTGGGCAGAGAGTGTATCTACTGCCACATATCTTATTAACAGGTTGCCATCAAAGTCACTTGATGGAATGACACCTTATGAAGCTTGGCATGGTAAGAGACCATCATTGGATCATTGCAAAATATTTGGTTGTATTGCATATGTGCATATTCCCTCACAGGTAAGGGGAAAGCTAGACCCTAAAGCTGAAAAATGTATCTTCATTGGTTATGACTTGAACCAGAAAGGGTACAGATTCTACAACCCCTCAAACAAAGGTTTCAAGGTAAGCAGAGATGTCATCTTTGATGAGAATGACTCATGGTATGAAAATGAATGCAGGAAGGTTAGTCTACCTTATGACATGGAAGAAGACTTCCCAAAGCTCACCAAGGAGGAACCAATCCAGAAAGAAGACTCAAGTTCAGATGATGATGACACAATTAACCTTGAGGAATTCAAGGCATGGAAGTCCAAAGGGAAGATGAAAATGAAGAAGCTAGAGGATATACCAGAATCCTCAACTCAAGCTATGAGGAGATCTCAAAGAGAAAGTAAGAAGCCTATCAGATATGGGTATGACACTTCTCTTGTAACTAAGCATTCTGTATATCTTGCAAAGGATTTGTTGAATGAAGAACCAGGTTCATATGAGGAGGAAATCACAAAAACAGAATGGAAAGAAGCTATGGATGAAGAAATAGAGGCTCTCAAGGAGAGTGACACATGGGACTTGGTACCCAAGAAGGACTCTATGAAGGTGATAGGATCCAGATGGATCTACAAACTCAAGAGGAACTCAGATGGTACAATCAACAGGTACAAAGCTAGGTTGGTAGCCAAGGGCTTTGTACAAACCCAAGGCATTGATTATGAGGAGACATTTTCTCCTGTGGCTAAGATGTCAACAATCAGAATATTGGTGAGTGTAGCTGCATCCAAGAATTGGAACATGTACCAATTGGATGTCAAGAATGCTTTCTTGAATGGATGGATATCTGAAGAAGTCTACATGTCACAACCATCTGGCTATGAAGATCCCAAGAAGGTAAATTATGTTTGTAAATTGAAGAAGGCTCTATATGGATTGAAGTAGGCACCTAGAGCATGGAATTACAGGTTGACAACCTACCTCCAAGACCAAGGATTTGTGATGAGTAAAGCAGACACTTCTCTCTTTATAAAAAGGAATAGTACAGAGGTAATATACTTGTGTGTTTATGTTGATGACATCATCATTATAGGCAATGATGTCAATGGGATTAGACACATCAAAGGACAGATGATGAAGGAATTCAAGATCAATGATCTTGGATTATTGAAGTACTTCTTAGGTCTTGAATTAGTGTATACTAATTCAGGTATATATATTACTCAAAAGAAATATGTACAGGATATGGTCAAGAAGTTTAATTTGCAGGATGCTAAAGTCTCAAGTACTCCTATGGAAGTCAACCTAAAGCTTAGTGCTCATGAAGGTGATGAAGTCCAAGACATTACAGGATACCAAAGTATGGTAGGTAGTCTGAATTATGCTACCTTGACCAGAATTGACATAGCATATGGAGTTAGTGTGCTAAGCCAATTCATGCATAAACCAAGAGTACCTCACCTAGAGGCAGCAAAGAAGATCTTGAAGTATCTAAAGGGAACTCAGAACCATGGTTTGTACTTTCCTTATACATCAGATATTGACATTAAAGTATATTCAGATGCAGATTGGGCAGGATGCAAGGATGACAGGAGGAGCACATCAGGATACATATGTTTTGCAGGTGATAAACCTATTTCTTGGTCAGCCAAGAAACAACCTACAGTAGCTTTGTCATCTACTGAAGCAGAGTATAGAGGGCTAGCAAATGCCACTCAAGAAGCTATTTGGTTAAAGCTTTTGTATACAGAGTTAGGCCTATACAGAAGGCCTCCAATTATCTTTGGAGATAACACAAGTTCACTTCACCTTGCAGCTAATCCAATATATCATGCTAGGACAAAACACATAGAGGTTCATTACTACTATGTGAGAGAAAAGTTGATTAGCAAAGACATTCAATTGACTTATGTGTCTACTAATATGCAATGTGCAGATTTACTCACTAAGGCTTTGAATGGAAACAAGTTATGCAGATTCAAATCCTTGATTGAATTGCAGGATGTGATTGAAGAATAAAGCTGAAAACTTGAGCCAAAATGTTTGGCTTGAGAGGGAGCTGTTGGTGCAAGTCAAGCCTTCACAATTTGGCTTGGATATTATCTTGAAGACTCAACATGTGAGAAGGATCATAGGAACTTATGCTTATAAGTTCTTACCATTTTATCTCTTGTAAAAGTCTAAGTGACTTGGCATCTTATGTAATCACACCTACTTGTTTAAGTCGTGGAATTTAGATCTTATAATTGAGAGAATATCTCAATCAACTTTTAGGTGAAAGATTCTAGGAGATTGATTTGAATTCAAATTCAAATCATCACTCAATTCCTATAAAAAGCTACAAGTAAAAAGTCGCAGTGGTTCTTCACCATTCCCAAGGCTAACATCTCTGATCATTGAGTGTGTAAGGTCTACTCTATAGCCTACACCTCTGAGTACCATTTGGCTATGTGTATCATGCCAATGGGAATGTACATTTACATGATCTAATACAAATACTTACATTCATCTACTTTGTGATTCTCTGAGTTGTCTACTCCAAGTCTGTCAACTTCAACAAGGCATACCTCAGGATCTACTCAATCATTTCAAGTGATTCAAAGCACATTGGATTCAGCTCGAAGTTGTCTACAACGCCTACAAATTTTCAAGTCAATTGGTTCAGCCATTGCAGAGAAATCTTAGTGGAAGTACTCACTGGTCTGTGACTGCAGAGCTCCTAAAATATCGGGGGTAAACTTTATTTTGCTAAAGTGATTTCTCAGAGTATGGTTTATCATTTCTTCTCATTCCACTTGAAATTGATAGCTTGTTAAGCTAATTTAATATGTCCAGAAGGAATTTGATCAATTGTAAGTGTGCTGGTCATACTGAGTGAAAGACTGAGCAGGTGTCAATACCAAAATAGCAAGTTTTCTTGGATTTTGAAGTCTCAAGTAGTCTGTTTTGATTTGATCATTACACATATCATTTGCAAAGTACATATATGCTTTCTTGGTATCATTTGGAAGCTAAGCAAGTGTATTAATCATTCCTGGAGTCAAAGGAGGGCTGGTGTGAAGCAGGTTTAGTAACACCTACTCAATCTCTGAGTGCATCCAACCATCCTCTCTCAACAACATCAACCTACAAAAGCTCAAGGACATGCAAAGGAGGATCTTGGTAAGAGGCCTACCAAATTTTACATCTAAAATGTTGCATGAAATTTGTGTAGCTTGCCAACAAGGAAAACAATCAAGGCTGCCCTTCAAGAAGAGTACCTATTTAAGTGCAAATGTTTTAGACCTCATTCACACGGATGTTTGGGGTCCAACAAGAGAAGCATCCCTTGCTGGAAATAGGTATTTTGTAACCTTCATTGATGACTTTTCAAGAAAAGTGTGGTTGTATTGCATTAGAAACAAATCAGATGTGTTCCACTACTTCAAGAAATTCAAAGCACAGGTGGAGAAGGAATCTGGCAAGTTTATCAAAACTTTGAGATCCGATGGAGGGGGAGAGTACTTCTCCCATGAATTTTTCAAATTTTTGCAGGTCAATGGCATCAAAAGACAATTTACATGCAGGTATACCCCTCAACAAAATGGGGTAGTAGAGAGAAAGAACAGACACATAGCAGAGGTAGCAAGGTGTATGCTCAACGAAATGAATATGCCGCATTGTTATTGGGGAGAGGCTACATATACAGCCACATACATCATGAATAGATGTCCTACATCAGGTATACATCATCTAACCCCTGAGGAAGCATGGAGTGGAAGAAAACCTTGCATTTCACATCTTAGAGTCTTTAGTTGTATATGCTATGTACATGTACCTCAAGAGTTGAGGTCAAAGTTAGATGCCAAATCTGAAAGATGTATTTTTTTGGGATATTCTATGGAACAAAAGGGGTATAAATGCTATAACCCCATCACCAAGGAGCTGAAGGTAAGTAGGGATGTTTTCTTTGATGAGTTGAAGCCTTGGTATGCATGCACGAGTCCATTGTAGGTTGAAGACATAGGTGAGACAGATTTGAAGAATGATGATAGAGTTCAAGAAAGCATGGATTTAAGTGGTCCAAGCAACTCATGCAACACAAGGACACCCTCACCATGGAGTGGAAGGCTTAGGGAAAGAGAGACCAGCTCTGAAGAAAGCAAAGTCAAAGGCAAAGAGAAGATTTTAGTTGAAGAAGGAAGCTATGTGGATGAGAGCATGTTGGAAGATGAAGAGATAGAAGAAATTCAAACTCCAAGAGTGGCAAAACAAAAAAAGAAGAAATTCAAACTCCAGGAGTGGCAACCACACCAGAAGGAAGTGAAAGAAGGTCTTCAAGAGTAAGATATCCAGTACAAAGGTTAACATATGATAATTTCATTGCAAAGCATTATGCATACATGACTCAGGTAATCAAGGACAAAGAACCAACTAGTTATGAAGAAGTTAAGGATTGCAAGGAATGGCAAGAGGCAATGAAGGAAGAGCTCAAAGCACTTGATGAGAACCATACTTGGAGCTTGGTACCAGCTCAAGAAGACATGAAGGTGATAGGTAATAAGTGGGT
>CM035433.1:69453815-69506315 GCA_020310875.1 Ceratopteris richardii | reverse complement strand
CTTTAGAAAGCACTATCAAATCTTTGGATGAGCACAATAATATACTCCAACAAGATGTGGAAGAAAAGGAGAGCACAATTACAAAGTTAAAAGATTCCACTTGGGATGAGATATAGGAAACGACCATTATCATCCTTTCAAGCTCTTTCAATTGGTGGTGGAGCACGAAAGCGACGTGTTTATGCACTTAGGTATGTGTTTCCCTTGTTTATTTATGTTAAAAGACTTTTATATTCAGTTTCTTATTGTGCACGTTATTTGTTGAAGATGCGAGTGCTTCCTCAACAATGGAGGATCAATTGAAGTTTTTGAATTCTTGTCTTAGCAACAAACATGTGCTTATGATTTTGGATTAACCAATAGGAAATCACATCAAAACCCAAGTGATTAAAGATTTTGCAGGCAACTTATGCTATGGCTGCATCTAGTCTTTGTGATGAGACTGAGCCTGTTTCGTTTGATGAAGCACAAAATTCAGGAACTTGGATGGCTGCCATGAAATCTGAATATGATGGAATAATGAAGAATGGTACTTGGTCTTTATGTGACTTGCCTCCTGGCAAGAAGGCCATTGGCACTAAGTGGGTATACAAGCTGAAGCATAAACCTGATGGTACAGTTGACAGGTATAAGGCTAGGCTTGTTAGAAAGGGTTATGGACAGGAAAGAGGAATTGATTTTGATGAGACTTTTGCACCTACATGCTGTATGACTATTGTTCGGAGCATCTGTGCACTTGCAGACCATATGGATGTCCTCATAGGCACCTATGCTCTACTCTCATGATCTGGAGATGTTATAGGTGTCTTGAAAAAAGACAAATAAAAACAAATAAAAATGTGTTTTGTAATATCATTTAAAAAAACTGTGAAAAAAAAACATACCTATGGGAAAATAGTTGTCTTCCTACATGTGGAGCCAAAAAAGCATCCTCCTCTACTTGCTGGCTAAGCATCTAGATCGTAAATTCCTAGTCATCATGAGGCATATCTGATTACTTGTGCATGAGGATCCCTAAGGTATCACGCAAAACTTTTCCTTTCATAAGACCTTTTATGAGAGTAAGTTTCGCCTTTCTCTCTCTACTAGGATCCATAATATCTCCACATATAAAAGAAAATGGGTTAGAATCAATATATGTATGTGTATATATGTATGCATGTATATGTTTGTGTGTGTGTCTATATGTATGTGTATGTATATGTATATGTATATGTATGTGTGTATGCATGTGTATGTGTGCACTGTGTATGCATGTGTATGTGTATATGCATGTGTGTATGTATGTGTGCATGTTTGTGGGAATGTATGCATGTGACCTGATGTATGTATACATATTATGTATGTATATGTATGTTTGTGTATATGTATATGTATGTGTATGCATGTGTATGTGTGTATGCATGCATGTGTATATGCATGTGTGTATGTATGTGTGTATGTATGTGTGTATGTGTGTATATATGTGTATGTATATGTACGTACATATATGTGTGTGTATGTGTATGTAGGTTTATATGTGAGTATGTATGTATGCATATGCATGTGCATTGTGTATCTATATGTATGCATATATATGCATATGTGTGTACGTGTGTGTGTATATGTGTGTATGTATACATAGTAATGTTTAGTGTTTGTATATGTGTTTTCATATGTGTGTATGTATATGTGTATGCATGTCTATGTGGGAGTATGTGTCTCTATGTGTGTGTGTATATATCTATATATATATATATATATATATATATATATATATATATATATATATATATATATATATATATATATATATATATATATATATATATATATATATATATATACACACACACACACATATACATATATATATATGTGTGTGTGTGTGTATGTATATATGTGTATGTATATATATATGTGAGTAGGTAGATTTATGTGTACAGTTATGTTTCTAGTGATCTGTGCATGTCGACATACATACATGTATGTAACTATGTGTGTGCACATATATGCATATGTTTGTGGGTAGGTATGCATGTGACCTGATGTGCGTATATGTATATGTATGCATACCTATGTGTGTGTATATGTATATGTATATGTGTTTGTATGTGCATGTGTGTGTGCATGCATATGTGCATATGCATGTGTGTAAGTATGTATGTATGCATGTGTACATACATGTATGTATATGTGTGTATGTAAATGTAAGTACGTATATGTGTGTGTATGTGTATGGAGGTGTATATGTGAGTGTGTCTATGTGTGTATATGTGTATGTGTGTGTATGCCAATATGTATGTATGTATGAATGTATGTATGTATGCATATGCATGTGCATTATGTATGTATGTGTGTGTATGGGTGTCTCTATGGGTGTGTGTATGCATATTTATGTTTAGTGTGTGTATATGTGTTTTCATATGTGTGTTTGTGTGTATGTGTATGTGTGACTATGTTTCTCTATCTATGTGTGCATATATATATATATATATATATATATATATATATATATATATATATATATATATATATATATATATATATATATATATATATATATATATATATATATATATATATATATATATATATATATATATGTCTGTGTGTGTGTGTGTGTATGTGTGTGTGTGTATGTGTGTGTGTAGCATCAAATGCATCTCCAGCATCATGAAGACTCAATCATAAACTTGTCTCCATAGGAGTGGCAATAGGTTTACAGTCTTCAAGGCCCAAAATGCTGCATAATGTGTCAATATATTTCCTTTGACAAAAATCTATTCCGCCATCAACTTGCGTAAACTAATTGCCCAAATAATGATGCAAATGCCTCAAATCAGACATCTCAAATAAGGTGCACAGATCAGCCTTGAAGTCAGCAATATGCTTCTCATGAGGACAAGTGAGCAGCATGTCATCAGCATACACAACAATGATCAGAAGTACATCATTAGGACACTTAACATAGAAGGTGCTTTCACTTGGACTATTCTCAAAGCCATGTGCAATCAGATAGGCATCTATGTTTTCATACAAAGCACATGGTGCTTGCTTTAAACCATATAATGCCTTCTTTAACCTACACACCTAGTTTTCAAGCCCTTTCTGCACAAAGCCATGAGGCTGAACCACATACACTTCTTCATGCAAAAAACCATTTAGAAATCTTGTTTTACTATCCAACTAACATACATTCCAACCATGATGAGTTGCAAGTGCACAGATGCTATGAACAATACTCATTTGGCATGTAGGTGCAAAGGTTTTCATTAAAATCAGTCCCTCTTTCTTGCACATAACCCTTTGCAACAAGTCTAGCCTTATACTAGTGAGCTATTCCATTAGGTTTATGCTTCAGCATGTGTACCCACTTAGTGCCAATGGTGTTCTTGCCAAGAGGAAAGTCACGTAAAGACCAGGTACCATTTTTCATGATAGCATCATATTCAGATTGCATTGCGGCCATCCAATGTTTAGAATTTTATGCTTCATCAAAGGAAATAGGCTCAATCTCATCACAGAGACTAGAGGCAGTCATAGCATAGCAATCTGATGCAAAACATGCACTATGAGAGCTTGAACGAGTACATTATGATAGAGGTACATCTATTTTGCTATTTTGCAAAGTCTCCACTAGCCATTTTGGCATAGTTTTTATCTCCTCAATATCAAATCTCTCATCAACAAGTGCATCATGTAAATTTGCATAAGAAATGAAATGATCTGCATCATCACCTCAAACTTGCAAAGGCTAAGAAGTTGCCTCATTAGGACTAGCACTAGACTCTCCACCTATAAAAAGAGGTAGCAAATTATCATACATGTATTTGGAGCTAACAGATGTCTCCTTCGTACATGAAAGTAAAGGCTGAATAGCATCTTCCACAAAAACAACATAACAACTAACCAAAATCCATTTAGTATGTGGATGATACAAAAAATAGCATTTTCTTTCAGAACTATATCGAACAAAAATAGAGTCTGGTGCTTTATCATCCAATTTTTTGTGATGTTGTTCATGCACTAATGCATATGTGAGATAGCCAAAAAATGCTGATGAGTAACAATTGGCTTGTGACCATGCCAAGCCTCACATGGAGTGATAGAATGCACTGCTTTAGTGGGACACCTATTAAGTACATATGCTGCACACATGAGAGCCTCAAACCAAAAACTATGTGGTAAAGCTAGACTCTTGACCATACACCTCGCCATCTCCATGAGTGACCTATTCTTCCATAACTCCATTTTATTGAGGTGTATATGGCACTGTGCACTGATATTTTATCCCATGTTCATCCAAAAATGCATTAAAGTTAGAAGACATATATCCGCCCCCTGATCATAACGGAGAATGCCCATTTTACATGCTGAGAGATTTTCAGCCAAAACCCAAAAAAATTTGGAGCATATGAACATTTCAGATTTTTCTTTCAATGGATATACCCATGCATGCCTGGAAAAATCATCAATGAAAGTCACAAAGTAAAGATAGTTTCCAGAAGAGGGTGACTGCATAGGACCATAAACATCACTATGAACAAGCTATAATTTCTAAGTAGCTCCAACTGAATCATTTTTTGGAAAGGAGGAACGTTGCATTTTGCCCAAAATAAAGACTTCACATACATGTTTTCTAGGTGCCTCAAGTTTGGGCAAAGAGGACACCATTTCAGATTTCTACAAGCGTAGTAAACTAAAAAAATTCAAATGACCAAAGCATGCATGCCAAAGCTTTGCATTTGACATAGCCTAAGAATCATGTACTACACATGCTAAATCATTCATAGATTTTTCATAGTCTATGAGCTTATACAACCCATGACATAAAATGCAAGAAGCAATAATCATGTCGCCATTTGAAAATTGAGTCTACTACAGATATAGATTGTTCAGGAGAAGATGGGTCAAAACTCCAAATAGTAGTAAATGCCCATTCTTCATTTTGTACAAGATTAGTAGGCTCTGTTTTTGGTGTGGAGCCTCTGCAACAACGAGTCCAACATCTTTTTTTTTGCATCTTTTGCAACCAATTTTAGACAATTCTTTATGACATGATCATTTCCTTTACAATACATACAAAAGAATTTCTACCTTTTTTATTTCTTCTCATCTTTGTCTTCCTTCTTCGAATGTGCAGCATTTGTAGATTTTTGCGTACTAGTAGATGAGCTCCCTTTACCTTTGCCCTTCTGATTAGCTAGGAAAGCTTGATCTACAACATGCATAATGGACCTATTCTTCCTCAATTGATCTTCCTTCAACAAAATAGAGACTAACTCCTCAAATGACAAGGCATTTGGATTGCCTTTCATCATCAAACAAAGAGTAGAAGCAAAACTCTGATATGAATCAGGAAGACGATTCAGAACAATCTGTAGGAGTGAGCTATCTCGTATAAGTTCATCCCTAGAAATCAAATGTTCCTTCAAGTCTTTGATCTTTGCTAGAAAATTTTCCATTGAATGCTCTTCATTCATATGCTCACTCTCCAACTTTTTCCGAAGGTAAGCAACATGAGCCTCATTCGTAACGTGGTACAATGTGGTAAGTGTATCCTAAGCATCCTTAGCTATTTTGCAACAGCGAATGTGAGGAATAATGGCACGTTCGATAAACAAGGCTATCAATGCATGTGCCTCAACATCTCTGCCATCCCAACAAATTTGCTTTGTAGTAGGTGTAGCAGAAATCAGAGCACCAATAGTAATCTTAGGAATATCAACATCTTCAATGCCATATGCATTAGCTTCAATACCTATATTCGGAGGTGCAATATGACGTTTTTCAACACCGTGTACAATGTTCCATAGTCCTTATGCAACGAATACATGTCGCATCATATAAGCCCACAATGGGTAATTGGTACCATCCAACTTATCCTCAAAAGCCAACATACAAAATACATCATTGCTTTCAGCCATGGCCACTAACTAAAATACCTTGATGCAGAAAAATGACTCCGTCTAAAAACATTGAATAGAACTACCCTAACAAGTTCTACTAAACATGTAGCAAACTTTGAGATGCTTATATTGGCGAATCAAAATCTATATATATCTTTGGTACAAAAAGACAAAATAGCTTGCACAAGCACTACAATAATGCATTTGGAGGCCGAAATGAGCTCAGATCATCCTAATCACCCTGAGTATGCTCGCCAAATTTTGTGCGATTCTAAGACTATGAGCAGAGGGGTGTCGAGGATGCCCTAGATGAAGCAACGACCTGGTCTGATACCTGTTGTTGGAGCTAGAAGTCCATGGAAGCATGAGAATAACACAAGGAAGAAGAAGAAGCTTCATGGATCACAACACACAATACTGAATGTATTACTAGTAGAATATATAAAGATAAGTTACCCGTTAGGGATACAGGTGTATATACAAGCCGGGGGAAAAGACCTCCTAAAGAGGGGAGAAAGTGCCCCGATGGTCCTAGTGTGTTCACACACATCACTACCTAAATATATCAACACATTAGTCATAACATCTATAACATTATCACATGTATGAAACTTCTCAAGAATAATGTGCTTAGTGACTAAGGAGGGAAGTAATCCTGCACCTGAATGTGCTTGTTCTTTGCATGACAGACTGTATTCTTAGCCAATGCAATAGCATGTTGACTATCATTGAGCAAACGAGGTACATGATGAGGTAGACCTACATCACAAGCAAGATGGGAAAACCATAATGCTTCTTTACATGCCTCACTTACTAAAACATACTCTTTTTCTGTAGTGGAAGCAACTATGCATTCTTGAACATGAGATCTCCAAGAGATAGCACCCCCATCAGAATGATAAATGTACCTTGATGTAGACTTATCATTATCTACACAACCAACACAATGAAAATTTGTGTAACCAATAATGGATGCTTTCCCTCTACCCAAGCATAGACACTTGTCCATAGTGCCACTCGCATATCTCAAAATCATATTCACTTCTTACCAATGCTTCTTTCTAGGATTAGACATCTACCTACTCACAACTCCCACTACAAATGCAATGTCTAGACTTGTAGCTACCATAGCATACATGAGACTACAAACAACAGACTCATAGAATTTTTGTTCATGAATTCCTTTTTCCTGTGTGGTTTGGGGCTCTTCCTTTCAACAGCTCCATTCTATTGAGGTGTACACTACACTGTAAACTAATGTTTTATCCCACGTTCACCTAGAAATGCATTAAAGTTAGATGACATATATTCCCCCCTCAATTAGTTCAAAGGGTGCACATTTTACATGTTGATAGATTATGATCTATATAGCCAGGAGGTTGAGCCATGTAAACCTCCTCTGAAATCCACCTATTTAGAAAAGCATTCTTCACATCTAGTTGGTACATATTCCAATTTCTAGATGCACGTACAGTTACCAATACTCAAATGTTTGGCATCTTAGCCACAAGGTGAAAAAGTTTCTTCATAGTCTACTCCTTGGGTTTGTGCAAAACCCTTAGCCACACGCCTAGCTTTATACCTGTTTATGGATCCATCTAATCTCCTTTTGATTTTGTAAATCCACCTAGAACCAATTACCTTCATTGATGCTTTCTTGGGTACTAACTCCCAAGTGTCATTCTCTTGGAGTGCTTCTATTTCTTCATCCATAGCCTCCTTCCATTCTACTTTGGTACTTGATTCTTCATATGAAGAAGTTTCTTCAAGTTATAAATCCTTAGCAAGATAAATAGAATGTTTAGTGACTAATGAAGTATCATACCCATATCTGATTGGCTCCTTACTCTCTCTTTGTGATCTCCTTAAGGCTTGGTTGGATGACTCAGGTATGTCCTCCAACCTCTTCATCTTGACCTTGCCTTTTGATTTCCATGCTTTAAACTCTTCCAAGTTGATGGTGTCCTCATCATCTGATTTGATGTCTTGAATTGTGCTTGGCTCCTCCTTGGTGAGACTTGGAAATTCTTCTTCCAAGTCATATGGAAAGTTGACCTTCTTGCATTCACTTTCAAACCAAGAATCATTCTCATCAAACACAACATCTCTACTGACCATACATCCTTTGTTGGATGGATTATAAAACCTATATCCTTTTTTATTTATATCATACCCTATGAAGATGCATTTCTCTGCCTTAGGGTCTAACTTACCTACGGTTTGGGATGTAACATGCACATAAGCAACACAATGGAAAATATTCTGCAATGTTCAAATGATGGTCTTCTACCATGCCATGCCTCATAGGGAGTCATCCCATCAAGGGACTTAGAAGGTGACCTATTAATAAGATGGGTGGTAGTAGAAACACTCTCTGCCCAGAAGTAATTAGGCAACTTCTTTTCATTTAGATTTGATCTAGCTACTTCCACAATTAGTCTATTCCTCCTTTCTACTACTCCATTTTGCTCAGGAGTATACCTAGTAGTGATCTCCCTTTTAATACCTCCGTCATGCAAAAATGCATCAAATTCATTGGATAAGTACTCACCTCCTCCATATGACCTTATCCTCTTTGAGCATTCTCCTGTTTGATTTTCCACAAGTGCAAGATACTTCTTGAAACAACTGAACACTTCATCCTTATGTTTCATGAAATACAAGATAGTCCACCTACTGAAAGCATCAATGAATGACGCATAGTACCTTGAGCTTGAAATTGAAGGGTCCTTGCTTGGTCCCCACACATCTATGTGGACAAGTTCCAAATAATACTCATGCATATAGCCTTTCTTTGTAAAGGGTAACCTATGTGATTTCCAAACTAACATGCACCACATTTATAGATCATGCGTTGCTTGGATACATTAGGTATCCCAAGTACACATTGATCTCTACATATCTGCTTCAATGTTCTCACACCAATGTTCCCTAATCTTTTGTGCCATATATCTAACTCAAACAAGGTTTGATCCTTATAATTATAAAGTGAAATGTTTCTAGTGTCCTCAAGCTCAAATGTAAACAATCTACTTGTTTTCTCTCCCTTGTAAATTCTTCTGAATCCATGTTGGGGTCCTCTACAAAAGCTCCAAATTTATTGAACCTAACCCGCAAACCCTTTTCCACTATCTGAACAACACTCATCAAATTCTCTATGATAGTAGGTACATAAGGAACTCTGCTCAACAGATTTCTATTCCCATCAGAAATTTTGACATTTCCTACCTGGACAATTGAATGCTTGGTATCATCACGTGTCTCCACTTGGTGCTTTCCCTTGGGCTCTTCAAGATAAATAAAGGAGAGCTACCTGCTACATGGTTTGAACAACTTGAGTCAATATAGAAGAGGTGATCATTATTCATACCTTGTTTCGAAGTCATGTTCATAATGAGAAGAGAATCCTCTTGATCCTCTGTATAGTTCTTGAAGTCTTTTCTTGATTTGTATCCTCCTTGATAATTGTTGTTGTGGCCATGGTTGTAACCTTGATAATGAATTAATCTTCCTCTTGATTTTGAGTAGCCACCTCTTTGAAATGCTCTTCCTCTCTGGTTCTTGAAGTTCCTATAGCACTCAGCTATTGTGTGATTAGACAATCCACATATATTGCATGGGGAGGAGTTGAAAGGTCTCCCCCTACCTTGCTTACCTCCTTTGCCCCTTCCTCTTGAATTTCTAGCTCTTCCTACATAGTTAGCTTCAGAAGTAGCACCTTCATCTTCAACTTTCTTGCTCTTTACTTTATCCTTAGAACTTCCTTTATTTGTATATAGGGAAGAAGAAATTTTAGCTCTTGATGGTTCACCATTTTTGTTGAGCTTGGCCTCATGGGTGAAGAGTTGCCCATGAGAGTGGTTAGGTCACGGATTTGCATATCCATATAAAGATCCATTGTAGTTCTAAAAGATTCCCACTTTTCATTTGCCTTGATGCCATTGAATATCTATCTCACTATTTTCTCTTTTTCACTATCCTCTCCTATGCTTGCCAACTGATCGGCTACATCCTTTACCTTGGTCACATACTCTAAAACATTCTGCTTAGGTTGCTTCCCTTGAGTAGTAAACTCAATCCAAAATTGATTTTTTCTAGCTCTTCTATTGGAAGAAAAGTATGAAGATAGAGTATCCCAAGTCTCTTGGGAAATTTCCAATTTCTAATGTGAGGATGAAGGAAGTAAAAAATAGAGTTAAGTAGATATGACCTGGCTAAAGCATCTTTGGCACACCATGAGTTGAGTCTTTCTAGCTCCTCTCTCCTCATCTCCTGATATGTATCCATAGAGACTATTTCCTTGTAGATAGGTCTTCATCCTCAAGAACCATGCTCGATAATTATTTCTATCTAATTTATCAATGAAAGATGGAAACCATCTCCCAGTTTTACCTCAACTTGCTCTGATACCATTGTTGGAAGAGATGGATGGATACCTCAAGGAAGTGAGGTGGTACTGCTAGAACCTGCTTTGTATGTGCCCTAATACACTTTAGAGTTCTATAGTAGGCCCTTTTAGCTTACAACTGACACAAGAAACTACCTATGTACTTTGGAGTTGATGCTTGAAACAATTGAATCAAAACATACTCATGAATAGCTAGTCTCACAAAACTTGCTATTTTAGACCATACACCTGCCGATTCTTTTGCTCAGAGCTCACAGTAAAGTAACAATTGATGAAATTACTTTTGAGGGAATTCATTTAGCTTAGATAGCTATTGATTGCAAGTAGAATAATCTAAAACGATATACTATGCTCTGAGAAATAAGTTTAGCAATCCAAAGCTTACCTCCGATTTTCTAAGGACTAACTAGCAGATGACTAGTGAGTACTTTGACGTCGATTTCTCCTAGATTCTTGAAGGAAACGCCTTGAAATTCTGATAGCTTAATGTAGGATTCAACCTAGTTCCAAAAATCTATAGATCATGCAAAATGGTTGAGAAATCACTAAGATATGACTAGAGAAAGTTTACTATTTTGAGTAGTCATATCAGAGAGATAGACAGAGATGAGCAATGAGCTATATGTATTATAAAAAAATGATTGTACAAGATCATTGGCATTGTAACGATGCTCAATTATGATGGAATGAGTGGGCTATGGTGTGAGCTACTCAAGTCCTACAAATGATCAAGGAGAGAGCTCTCAATGAGACACCATGGCCATAAGATTTACAAAAGCTTTTTATAAGAAGTTCTTCCAAGTTTGAATTTGAATTCAAACTTGGCTCCAACTAAAAAGAGGTGAATCCCTTGATTTAAGAGTTATTCCATCATTTGAAACTCATAACTAATATGATTCCTACCTCCATAAGATACAAGCCTTTTACAAGATTCTCTCAATGATTTAATCTTTTACAAATCGTAAATGATCAAGTGGTTACAGGCCAAGGTTCACATGCTTCATTAAGTGATAGTTGCACATATTTTCTTCCAGGCTAAGCCAAATGTGAAGGCTTGGACATTTGCACCAACACAAACTTGATTAGACGGTCTTTAGAAGATTTGTTGTATCCTTCAAACTATCCCTTCCTCAACTTCTCCAATTCTTTAGAACTTGGATAACTCATTAGAGGCTTCATTATATCATTTTTTTTCTTTGGACATGTAATAAATGAAGCTCCATGCTCACTATATGATATGTGTGCATCCAATATGAAGAGGTTCAATTGGACTTGATATTTTATATGGGTGAAGTTTTCCTAAGACCATATACATGGTATACATAACACTAATGTCCATCCTACTTGATAGCAAATTCTTCTCTCATCGAGGGATTACCATTGAATAATTTATAGTATCCACTCGAGTTATATCAGCAATTTGATAGATGATATAGATCTTATATCAAGTCTCATATGTTACTCTACAAGTTATTTATCTTCTATGCGGGCTTTCGCCTCCATTTTCTGTATCATGTATTATGGCCTATGCTCTCTAGGGAGAACTTAGTTTTCAAATAAAAGTTTTGGCTCATCAAAATTGGTTCTTAATTTTATTGTTTTGAAATGTGATTCTCATCCTTATTTTTTACTCTATATATTCATTGACGTGCATGATGTCTTTGATAGTGTGAATAACTCATTAGTCCCATGTGCTCTTGTCTATATTTATAGGTTGATGATGCAATTGCAAAAATAGGGTGGTGTGCTGCATTAGAATGTGAAAGGGGTGACATCTTAGCATATGGTGTGGCTAGAGAGGCTACAAGAGTTGTCAAATCCATTGTTTTAGACTTATAGGCTAATGTCCTTATTGAGACTACTAAAACATATTATTTTACATATGAGCTTGTTGCTGAGGAATGGGCCCAAGCTATTGGAACTAGGATTTGAAATTTTCTTATCCACTACAAGTTGTGAACCTTTGTGCTCCACTTACACTTTTATTTGCTGAGAAGTTCAATTGTGGTAGAGTGGCTGAAAGTAAAAAAATGAACCACTTGCAAACTATATCTGTAGTCCTAGTGGATAAACTTGAGAAAATTCTCAAGGTGGACACTCTTTAAGGTTTAGAACAAGTTCACTCATATTCCTTAGAAGAAGAGTTGCTTCTTGCAACAATTATGTTATTTTGGCTTAATTGTATTTGGAGTGCATATTTGTATTTGGTGAGGGCTTTCCCTTGGCATAGTTTGTAACTCTTCTATATGAATATTCAGTTTTTTTGTTCTCTCAAAAAAAAAAATTGTGGCAACTCATCCCCCTTGCTCCCTTGAAACATATGAATTTTGTGAGCTCTTGTAGGATAAAGTATAAGATAGTCCATCTACTATGGTCATCAATAAATGAGACATAATACCTTGATCTTGTCACTGAAGGTTCTTGCCTTGGTCCCCACACATCTGTATATACTAATTCCAATAAGTTGGTGTGGATGCAGCCTTTGTGGTTGAATGGTTGTCTCTATGCTTTTCCAATCTCACATCCATCACACCTATTGATCATGTGTAGTTTTCATATGTTTGGCAATCCACAAACACTTTGACCCCTGCATATATCCTTCAAGGTTGTTTCATTGAGATGAGCAGGTCTCTTATGCCTCACTTCAAGCTCACTTAGGGTTTGAGACCCACATTGGGGGAAAAAATGAACCCTTGAAGGGACTTTTAGATTAAAGGAGTGATTAAAGATGGACCAATGAGAAGAGGGTGGTGGAAACAATCTAGTGGCTTAATCACATAGACTAGGCATAGGCTTCCCTTATTTTTGTGTGGTCAAATGTGCAAAAACCTGGTCGAATTTGTGGTTTTTCTTCTGAGTGTGGTTTTGAAAGGCTTACGAATCATTTGGAGCCGTTAGATTTCTTCAAAGATCCAAAGGCTAAGATAAAATGGCAAAAGTCAAGGTGACTTTGATCTTGTACCTTTGGATTGGCTTTAGAACAGATGGATAGGATCAAAGCAATGATGACAAACTATGCCTATGTTTCTTCGTCATTGGATTCAGCTCAAGAACGAACGATCTAGTTTGAATTGTCTGATGGAAAGGCGTTTTCATTTGTAGCCTTTGGATGGAGCCATGATCAATGGTTCAGGTTGAGTCCATGGAAGATCTTGGCACCTTTTAACTACAGCCATCAGATGTGTGACATGATCGAAGGGCTACCATTCTTCACCGATTTGCGATCAACATAGTTTGCACTTCTTCGTTGGATCTTGTCCGATCGAAGGGTCATAAAAGATGTAGAGAGTATGCAAGATAGTGGGGATACTCCCACGAAAACTGACACCCCTCTCTCTCTCTCTCTTAATTTTCACAAGTTTGAACATGCACCATTGATCAAATAGATCCAAAGGTCAAGGACACTCATGACTCGAGAGTTCCTATTCAAGTCTTTGTCAGAGAATATTTTATTTTCCAAACCACTAGTGGTTTCATGTGCTTTGATAATCTCATGTTTTAAGCTCCTTAATCCCTAAAAAATAGGAATCCTTACAAGGCCCATGCAAGATCCACTTTTTCCCCTAATGAAAAGTGAATGGAGCTATGTTCCTAGTTTCTCCTACTTCAAAAGTAAAGATCTCTTGCACACCAAACTGTGAGCTAATCTATCTCCTCTTGTGTAGGTCCTCTTTTGGATCCTGGAATAGGCATAACCTCATCACCTATGACAATTCCATCAAGATTTCTACCTTGCAAAAAGGCCTCCATTCTGATTTTCCAAGTGGCATACTTGTGTCAATCAAGATTCTCAATTATTGACGGAAAGCCATCACCCTCCTTGATCTAGCTTTGATACCACGAAGAGAAGTTGGAGAAGCTTGTAGGAGGTAGAAAAGTGAGTTGCAAAGAGACAAAGTTTGGTCTAGCCAACCGGCACAAGACCAACAATTGAGCTTATGGAGACTCAAGTAGACCTTAGAGGCATGCAATGAGTGCAATAAAATTAACTACGTACTTTGGAGCATCAAGTAGAAAGAGTGATACAAAATAGATAGGTTTGAGCATTGACTAGCTAAAAACAAATTCTATCTTTGGATGAGATAATCAACTTCAAATGCTCATAGCAACCCGCATGATTACAAATAGGAAAAATCCTTTTGGACATGTGATACACATAGGTTTGAGTGTATAGAATGCACAAGAGCTCAAAAAATAAGCAAAATATGCTTCTGGAATGAATTGGAAACTCAACAGTTGTACCTCTTATTTTTAAGGTATTCATTGAAATAGATCTAGAGATATACCAATTTACTTAGCAAAATTCTTTGAAAATTTAGTTACATAAACAAGACACTAATATTGTTCCAATGCATACTCAGATATCCAATTTGGAGCTCTGTAGAGAGAGCAACAACCTCTGCAAGCTTACTATTGTTCAAGAAGATGATGCAAAAAAATTAAGGAGTAAGACAATGATGGCCACTAGTGTATGTATACTGCCTCCATGTAATGTACAAGTGATTTGAAGTCTTTATATAAACTCTAGAAGTTCTCCAAGACTTCTACAAGTGCATTTTGAATTCAAATGAAGGAGGGATTAGTTGTTGGAGGTAATCATTTGACTTTCCTACAATCTAGGAAAAATGAAGATCTAGTTTGATCTACTTTTAGGTGATTGATTGATTCATTGATTACAACCTAATCACCTCAAATTCGTGGAAGATTAGCTCTCTGTTTCTACTTGTACATGTATAAATATCTAGGCTTTTACAATGGTAAATGATTCATTAATAGTCTCTTTAAAAAATACAATAAATGAGCTTAAGTAAAAGAACTCTTTAACGAATATTATTTTGATGTAATCGAACCGATACCTCTTTTAGTTAGATCAAATGTACCTCAAGAATAGTGTAAGCTTGATGTTCTAATAGAGAAGCCCACTTTTTTTTAAGTACAAAAAAGAAAACACTTCTCAAAGCCATGTGGCTCAACAACACTAAGGAATCAACGTACACTTGTAAGACACAAAAATGTTCAGCTCTTCGATCTCCACAGTTTTGTTGGAGATGAGCTATATCCGAGTCCCCCTTCAAGTATCACTTTTGCACCCTACAAGTTTAGAAACTCTAGGGAGAGAATACAAATAAGGGAATTTCTTACAGTGAACTAAATGTACAACATTAAATAAGGTACTTGAAACATGATTCACAAAAACTTCACAAAGACACTTTTATTCTCTTATGCATGCTCTCCTTTTCTCTTATACAACATTTCGCTTAATTATTTGATCTTCACATTCAAGTTTCATATACAAAACATGGTGTAGATAAGATTTAGAGAGAGAATCTAAACTTGTCATCTCTAATTTTTTCCTAGTGTCTCCTCAATCACAAGCTATCCTCAATCACAAGTTTTTGATCACTCAAGAATAGTGGAAAAGATAGAGAGATAGATAGATAGATAGAAATTGCAAAGGAAAAGAGAAAATCCAATGCAAAAGATTAGAAAAGATTTGACTCAGAGAAAGAGAAGTTCTAGTATTATAGGTTCAAATCATTCACACAATGGGTTTGTAAAATAGCTTTGTTATGAATCCTTAGACTCCCAACCACCCTCGAGCTATCACAATCTCATTCGCACTCACACTCTCAATCAGACTCTGATCCCCTCTCTCACTCTCAATCACAAGATGATTCTCTTTTTTTGGCCTTCTTCTACTGCTACAAAATAGAATTTATCATCCCCAAGGAAGCGAGTGATCCACCAAATACAGAAGATATCCTCCCCATGTCGCATGTAAAACATGATTCACAAAAATTTTAGGGAGACACTTTTTTGTCTTATCCATGCTCTACCTTTTTCTCATACAACATTGTTCCTAATGCTTTCACTCTTCGCATTGAATTTTCAACTAGAAAATATGATGCGGATAATATATGATATCTTAGCTCAATGTGCTTGGTATTTGTTTGATAAAACCGATTCATTGCCAAAGCAATGGTACTCTAACTATCATTGAGCAAACTATGTACATGGTGAGGTAGACCGACAGAACAACAAATGTGAGTAACCCACAATGCTTCCTCATATGCCCCAATGGCTGCAACATACTGTTCTCTTTTAGTGGAAATAGTTTTTCATTCTCAAAGAAAAGATCTCTAAACAATAACACATCTAGAACATTTAAAATGTACCCTCATTTTGTACATAACCAACACAATCAACTTCTATGTATCCAATAATAGAAGCCCTTTCTCTACCCAAGCACACAGACACTAGTCCTTAGTGACACTCATATATGTCAAAATCATCTTGATCTCTTCCCAATTATTATGCAAACACTAGATATATATCTACTCATAACTCCCATTGCAAATGCAGTGTTTGGTCTCATAGCTACCATAGAAAATATGAGAGTAGTAGTAGTACTAGACCTATATGGATTCTTTGTCGTTATTTTTTTTTCTCAACTTGTTTGGGTAATCATCCTTTCACAACGTCACATATGTAGGTAAAGGTTTACTCAATGTTTTTCAAGCATGCATATTGAACATGTTAAGTACTTTGGATACAAAATCAATTTGGGAGAAGATATATGGACTCTTTTATTCCCTATCACTAGTAATGAACATGCAAACAATATGTTTTGCGTCCACAAAATTCTTGATATCAAATCTCTTAGTTAATTTACTTTTGAGCAATGACAATTCATTAGAGGACTTCCCAACCATATCGTCAACATATCCTTATTTCTTCAAGAATAGCCTTGAGACTTCATAAAATCATAAAACGTTTGGTAATATTGTCTAGATGATTGCTTAAGTCCATGTAAGCTTTTCTTCAGCCTAGAAATTTAGACCGTTTTTGAGAGGAAATTAAAAAACCTCTCCATATTCCATATAGATATCAATTCTAAGATCTCGATGCAAGAAATCAATTTTCACATCCATTTGGAATAGCTATAAGTCCATCATTGCAATGAATCCAAGCAACATGGAAATGTAGTCATTTTGAGTATTGGACTCGAGATTTCCTTGGAATCGACACAATGTTGTTGCCAAAAAAAAAAACCTTTGCGACGAGTCATACTTTATATTTTGGAAAAGCACTATCGAGTGTGAATCTCATCTTATAACCATTTGTATATAAAACTTCAAATTTGAATTGTAAAAGCCCCCTTGATAGCAATCGGTAATATGAATCGAATAAACTTATGTAAATGACGAGTTTCATCTTATACCCGTTTGTATATAGCACTTCAAATTTCAGTTGGCAAAGCCTCCTTGAGAGCAATCGGTAATAGGAATCGAATAAAATTATGTCAATGATGAGTTTTGAAGGAGGACAAATTATATACTCAATTGAAGGAACTCCTCATTAATCCGATATATCCTATTGGAGTTAATTAGCTATTTCAGTCTTTTTAATTTCCTACTTTTATATATCCCATGCCCAACGTGAAATTCCTGTACTATTTATAATACACTATAAAGTATGTCCATTCACCAATTCTTCTGAATATTGTTTTTCTCCATGCGTGTTTCTTTGACTTGTGATCATTCTCCAAAAAGCTTGCTCAATTTTTGAACACATGCATAGGATCAATAAAGAACTTGATCAATAGTTGGTCTCATTATGGATGTGAATAAAAAATAGAAAGTGTTTTCATTGCACAAGAGATGAACCTTCTCTTCTCTCCCACATACTATGCCGATTGCATACGTGTACAATGTCTCCCATCTGACCCAATTGTTCATCATGTAAATGACCTCCATTTGGAGGATAACAAGTAGCCCGTAGTAAATCAACATATTCAAACCCTTTAGGATATGAGGTGTCTAATGAAATACTAAACATTCAACACGAAATATTTCCATAAACTTATAATTATCAATAGTCACCATATGCAAGCCAATCATCCATGGTCCACATCAATATGCCTTGTATTTTAATATCTCTCTATGATGCACCTACTCGATCAATTCCTTGCCATACTTCTTGAACGTATTCAACCAAAGGTGCTTAGTAAACATCGATATTCTTTGGTTTTTTTTTCAAAAGTAAGTTCTGACTTGGCCTACTCTCCCAGAATTTAAGTAAAAAAAGAAAGAACAAGATACAAGTGAATGGAACTAGTGCCCTTGGGGACCCCAAATCCCACAAAGCAGGGGCAAAACTTGTGGGTCTAGAGAGCATTACGAAGGAGGTGAACAAGCCTCCCATCCCCCTCATGCAGGGCCCACTTGAGTTTAAGCTTATTTTCCTCGATGAGAGATACTTTATGATGCCTAAAAAGTGGTGACCACTTACAATTGGAGATTTTTTTGCTTAGGAGGAATAGAGACTTCTCAATCGACCACTCTTTAGGAGGCTGTCCAAATATGCTGGCACATTGCTCCCTCCAAATGTTCTAGAGGGTTTCCCCTCTTATAACATTCCACAGTGCTGTTGAGAAGGCAATCGCTTCACCAAGAAGTGCTTGCTTCCAGGTGATTTGTGTTTGCAGTCTCAAAATATTTGCGAGGGTCTACCAAAGCACGCGTGACTTTAGGCAAGTGAAGAACATGTGACCCAAATCCTAAAAGTTGTGGTGGCATCGCTTGCACCACAGTGGAGCCCCACAAATTTTGTTAGCCTTTAGGTTGGTCCAGATTACACAGTGGTGAATTTGCCACACGAGAACCAATTTTTTGATCTCGATGAGGCGATGCATGATAGACATGAACTTCAAATCCCAGTGTAGCCTTGTCCAATTTAGGCACCATTTCTTGTTAAGCATGATATGATAGACGTCTGTGTTCACCTTAATTCTTGAAATTTTGGACACACAATTGCCATTGTGCCACATGAGACCCTCATGGCACAATGGATCTCGTCGAAAGAGGAGACATATTTCTTATCATTCCCAAGCGATGCACGTGCTCTGAACGAGCGTCCATTCTCCATAGTTTACTCCTATTTCAGGGTCTATGTTCTCAAATATGATCTAGTAGCTAGTTTCTTGTTTCCAAAGATGTCTCCATTGTTTGAAACTCTTTTTCTAGAGCCTCTTAGCATTTTGGAAATTCTAGGAAGCCACACCCCTGATGCTAAGATCAGATAACCATGTTGAGTCATTTTGTCTAATACCGGTCGAACATTTCCAATCTTCTCGCTCTTTGAAAAATTGTTTGAACTTGTTACAACTCTTCCACAGGGAGCGCATAAGATTTAAGCCTTTAGGAGAAATCGGAATTAGGGAGAATAAAAGGGTAAGGAGGTCGAAGTCCTTCCAACTCGGGAGGCTCACGAACGTAATGATGTTCTTGCTCCTAAAAAATGAGCTTGGCCCAAGAGGTCTCAGTGTTGCGCGGAGCCTTGATGATCCATTTTTTTTTTTAAATAGAGGAAGTTCGGCCTTAGCCTACTTTCCCTTAAAAGAAAAGTACAAGAGAAGGGGACTAGTGCCCATGGGATCCCCCAAATCCCATAGAGGGGGGTCAGCTTTTACAGAGTTTAGATGGCATTACAAAGTAGGTTAATCACCCTCTCATCACCCTCATGCAGGTCCCACATGGCTTTAAGCTTGTTGTTGATCAAAAGGAGAACTTGATGATGCCTAAAGGGGGGGGGGATTTCTTAGAGTTTTCCAAGGAGGAACATCAATTTCTCAATCGACAACTCTTTGGGGGAGTCACCGATGTTACAAGCATTTCTTTCTTGCTAGATCCTCCATAGGACCTCCCCTTTGATGGCATTCTAGAGAGTCATGGAGCAACTCATCACTTCTCCCAGCAAAGCTTGCTTCCAAGTGATATGTTTCTGAAGTCTAATTTTCTTTCCGACAATCTGCTAGAGCCTGTTGGAGTTGGGACAACTAAAGAAGATGTGAGAAACATCTTTGATGGACTGCTAGCAGCGTTTGCACTAGGGAGATATCCCACAAATTTTGCTAGCCTTAAGGTTGGTCCAGATTCCACGATGAAGAATTTTCCATAAGAGGATAGACTTTTTGACTTCTATGAGGGGGTGCCAGATAGCCATGAACTTCATGTCCCAGCAAACCTGCATCCATGACAAGCACCACTTCTTGTTAAGTTTAACTTGATAATCAATGGTTTCTTTGATGTTTGGGATTTTTGATAGGCAATTACCCTTGTGCAATCTGAGAACAACTGAGCTTAGTGTGTCATGCCCCATGAGAAGGCGAACTTTAAAGCAGTCCCAGGTGAGACGTCTACTTTGCAAAGTATTCCATTCTTCATAGGAAATGTTGACACTAGGGTCAATATCCTCAAAGTTGATCCATTGGTTGGTGTCTTGCTTCGAGAGATGTTTCCATTTTTTGAAGGCTTTGTTCCATAGCCTCTTGGCATTTTGAATGTTCCAAGATTCCATGATTCGGATGCCATGGATCGTGAACCAGATAGAGTCATTTCGCCTGATACCAGCCACCCACTTCCAATCTTCACTTATTCTTGTGAAGCTTTTGACTTTATTCCAACTCTTCCATAGGGAGCACACAAGATTCCAGCCTTTGGGAAGATCGGGATCAGGGAAAACAAAAGGGTCAAAATGTCAAGACTCTTCTAATTCCGGAATCCCTTGAGAGCCAACTCATTCTTGTTTCTGAAGACCAACTTGGCCCATAAGGCCTCCCTATTGCACCACGCCTTAATCATCCATTTTGTTTCTAGTTCGTTAGCCATGCATCCAATGTCCAGAATGCCAAGGCCCCCACTATCTCTTTGGTTGGTGCATATGAGCCACTGGATTTTAGGCACCCCCTTGCTATTATGGTCACCCATCCAAAGGAAGTGTCTGCAAATACCAATTTGGATAGATCTTGCTCTTTTAGTCTCGAAAAAGAAAGGAAGTAGATGGTCAATGATATGAGAACGTGTTGATAACCATTGCGCAACTAGTGAGATTGATTTTCATACATCTCCAATATTTTAGCTTGTTTTCGAGTCTAGCTAGCACCCAGTTCCATCGCTGCTCCATGGAGGTACTAAACTCAAAGGGAATCCCAAGAGGACAGAAAATTTGGCCCTACGGAATGATTTGATAGCCATGATCAATGAGAGGGTGAGGCTCGATCTTGACAATAGCTGTAAAAACGGTCTTAGAGTGGTTGATTTTGGATCGAGAGGCTACGCAAAAAGTATCTAGGCACCTCCAAGACGTCTCCAATTGGTATTCTTGTGGATAGCGATGTTTATATCATCAGCAAAAAGTCTCATGGTGATATGGCCATGGTCATGATGAAATTAGAGGCCTTTGATATTACCTGCTTCCACTTGATGCTCCACTAGCTGCCTAAGCCCTTCTATGGCAATGGCAAAGAGAAGGGGAGCCAATGAGCACCCTTGTCTAATCGATCTTCTAAGTTTGATAACCTTCAAAAGTTTTCCATTAATGTTAATTTGAGTAGATGCATTTCCTAGAAGGGTGGAGATCCTCTTGGTGAATTTCTCACTAGATCTGAGATCTTTAAGTGACTGCAGAATATAGTCCCATTCCAACCTATCGTAGGCTTTCTCAAAGTCAATCTTGAGGAAGACCACATCTTGTCTTGAAAGAACTTCCCAGATATCTATAATGGTTTCCAAAATTGACCTACCTTTGAGGTAGCCTTTTTGGTCCTCGCTTAACCACACGAAATTCTATTGGCTAGGACTTTAGCAATGATCTTATAACCTGTTTGGAGCATCAGTTCTCAATTCTGTTCTTTTACTCTTTTTGTGTATTAACTTGATAATCATTGTTGAGAAAAGCTCAAAGCTCACCAAACTCGAGCCCCTCTTGCCAAACCAGATGAAGAGGGGTGGCAAACACCAACTTTAAGGTCCTGGACTTAAAGAACTCATTAGTGAGCCCGTTTAGCTGCAGACTTTTACCACAAGGGAGGGCATCAATGGCTTGAATCATTTTTGCTTCTAAGATATGGACATCAAGTAGGGAACGAAGGTTGAGTGGGATGTTATGAGAGGAAACTCTAGATATGGCTACCATGCTGTCCCGTCTTTGGTGGGAGAGGGGGGTTGAGATCCCTCGAAGTCTCGTAAAGTGCCCTTCAATGATTCCAAAATTATCTTCTTTGGTATTGCATACATTGCCATTTAAGTCTAGCAATAGGGGGATTGATTCTCTGTTTTGTTTCCTTTTAAGGATGCGGCACATCTCTTTGGTGGGTTTGTTGGCTTTGCCAGCCCAGCACTCCTTAAAGAAAATTTGCAAATTTTTCCTTTGTATTTCTTCCTCATATCTCAATAGCGCTCGAATTTTTTGTAGACCATTCTGGGATTGAGCTTTTCCTTTGTTCACTTCCTCCTCAAGTCTCTAGTGTCTATGATATAGAGCTTCTCTATGTGCCCACTGAGCAATCTCAAGCATCTTCATGGTTCTAATAATGATCTGGCATGTATTATCAATCGCACGTCTCCAACCCTTAGCTGGGGATGAGCTGGAGAGGAACTCCTCCTTCCACACTTTAGCAATTTCTTGATGGATGGAGGGAAGAGAGAAGGAGGTCATGTAGGTGTGGAACCAAGGAGCCTTACAGAGTTTGGTGAAAGGTTGGAAAGTGATAACGATTGGGTAGTGATCAAAGATGGCAAGGTCAGTACGTTGCGAGAAGGAAGGGAAGCCCCACTATGAATAATGTTATGAGCAATGTATCATCTATCTAGTCTAGTTTTCTTCACGTCCTAACCTACTTGGAGATTTGACCACGAAAAGCCATTCAAATCTTTGAATTTGACCAAATCCAAGTGCAGTTTGGTTTTGTCCTATGTTTCTTTCTCCCGATTGATGATGACCCGGCCCTTGTCATTCTATCTATCTGCAAGGTCCTCCACCATATTTAAGTCACCACAAATTAGCATGTTGTGGGGGAGTGAGTCCAAGGAGGCCTATGTGTTCACTCTCTCCATCTCCCCATTAGGGGCATACATAGAAACTAAAGTAAAACAAAAGGGGCACCAAAGGAAATGGAGGTCTGCTCCATCAATTTTAGTCTCTTGAATACAGATAAATTCTGGCTTTAGGCTAATGTTGTGAAGCCATTGACCAATGATGGTTGCTCTTGAGGGGTCGATTAGCCCTCTAGCATTTGACGAGACGATGATCATTATCGTAAGTTACCCTCTTTGTGGGAGGGGGCCTTATCTTTTCTCTTCTTGTATTTGACTTTCTTTTTTGTCGGAGGGGGTCGCAACTTAGCAATTTGTTCTTGTGGGGGCTTTTCTAGGGTGGTTCAATAGGTTGTTTCCCCTTGTACGATACCTCTTATTGGAAAGACCTAGAAACTATTTCAGGGATAGTCGATCCAATGATGGAACTTTCACTATCCATGTACTTCTTTACTATTGGTAAAGCCGTCTTCTTTGCTTTTAGTGTAACCCTCGTGGTAGGTTTCTTTATTTTCTAGTATCTCTAGGTCTTTGTAGATGTTGTCCACCTCAAACAGGTTCCTACCTGGGTAATCAAGCTCATTGATCTCCTTTTCTAGATTGCAAAACACGTTGTTTGAGGGGGTATCTGACATATGTCTTCACTCAGATGTCACCCTAGGGCTTCTTTTCATTCTTCTTCTGACTTCTATGAACCCGTTTGCATCTGCTTTTGGGTTGTGGGGGCCCCTAACTTCCTCTTCGCTTGTCGCGCGATTCAATGTCCTTTTCTTGTCTTGAGCATTTCTAGGTGCTTCTTGTTTTTGCTTGTTTTTTTTTGTCTCAATGGGCAATCTTTAATCCTATGACCTTGTTGGCCACGACAAAAGCACGTGTTATGTAGGTTTTTTTTAACTAATGTCTTGTTCCTAGACATCCCCTTCGCCCAAGTCCACTTTGATCTTTGATGGATGCAGTGCGCTGAGATCAACATTGACACCGATTTGAGGGTGCCATTGAGCGTCGATTGAATATGTTGCACCTTCATAAATGAGACCACCAACATCCTCTCGTGATACCAATGGCTTGTCGATAAAAGAAACAATGTCCCACACGAAGTTGTACAAGAAGTACGACAGGTTAGTGAGCTTGACCCAGAGAGGGTACCAAAGAGATTTCGATTTATCAGGAATAAAATCAGGGGACCATCTGAATAGGCATAGGCTAGCCCGCTCGAGCTGCCAAGTTCTAACACAAAGGAATCAAAATGCCATATCTTCATTCTCAAAGACTAGCAGCATATGAGTGACCAGTAAGAACTGGCACTTACAAACAATCAACCCCTAGGGAACCACTCATTGCAAAACCACTGGTTCATGGTATCGAGCGGGGGCCTAGGGCCAAACACTTGACTGCGAAGACAAACTTTCTTGAGCTCTTCTTGCATTGAAAGAATTGCGGATCTATTGAGGGAGACCAAGGGAGGCTCAACACCCTCGAAAGCCCCAAGGGTGACACAAGATCCCACTCCAAAATAGGGCCCAAGTTATCGATTTCCCCCAAGGGGGGGGGGGGGGGGGCAGGTTGGTTCTCACAAGGGAGGGAGCTGCCAGAGCCATGACAAGGACCCCGAATTGCATGATGGAGAGATAATTTTGGGTCAACCACCAGCCCTATTGAAGTTTCTCTTGTAGATTCACACTTCACTTAATGACCGCTGATTTTACATGCTTTCTCACATTTATTGCCTAGTAAGAAAAGCCAGCATCGCCCTTTGTAAGTATTCTATCAAAATCGCTTTCTTGGAAAGCCCCGGTTGGTGAATTTCTAAGAGGAGAGGAGCTTATCAAGCTTGAGATTGAGAATTGAAATTCTGAGTGTTAAAGAATGGTCATATGCCGCTAGAAATCTCTTCCCACTTGTAGTTGACAGGCCGACAGAAGGAATGCGTCTCTGAATTGTGAAGAACGAAGTGACAGAGCAAAAAACAAGGGGTCTTTCACGATGGATAGAACAACTTCCATCCGCCTTCGACGATGGACATAGCCTCCTCCTACAAAGGACAGGAGCTACATGTTCTGTGATGGACAGGAGCTACACCGTCCGCGATGGAAAAGAGCTACATGATGGATAGGAGCCACCTTGAAGCGATGGACATAATCGAGCACCAAAATCTCAATGAACCAGATCTATTCAAGAGTCGTGATGGACAAAATTGAAAAGACCTCTGCGATGGACAGAAGCGGGCGCCAAAATCTCACGATGGACAGGAGCTACACGCAATGGATAGAAGATTTTGTAAGTCGCGATGGTCCTCTTTTTGTTTCAAAAATGTTTTTCCCGAATATCCCTCTGTCTATCGCACTGAACCAGCTGACCGTCTATTGCATTAAGTAGTAGCCATGTGATGCAAAGTGTCTATCGCAGCTGGCCGTCAGTCGTGACAGATAGCTCATCACTTGATGGAAGGCACGGGTGACTGATAGCTCCAATTCATCGTGATGGAAAACAGATTGTCCGATGAATAGAAGACCTCTAGGACACTTGATGAAGACCTCTATGATGGATAGGAGCTCGATGCAGCATAGCTCATTCCTCAGCTTGACTTTGTGGATCGACTATCCTCGGTCCACATCTTCACTTTGCAACACTTCAATCCGTCGCCACTGCTTCGCTCCATCACCACCTGCAACACTTCAATCTGTTGCACTAGCTTCGCCCCATCCTATGAGACTCCAGCTTCAGTCTACAACACTTCCATCTGTCTGTATACCGTCGCTCCCACACTCCATCCCTTTCCGTCCAATTGAGCACGCACATTATCTGGATGCTCCGACACTCCTCAAGTTTCTTGTATCCCTTCATATTATCTTGAAGCACTTGCATACAGAAAGAATAAAAATACTTGATGATCCATTTTGTTGCCAACTTGTTAGCCATGCCTTCAATATCCATAATGCGCATACCCCCACAATCCTTTTGGTTGATGTAGGTAGACCATTCAATTTTGGGCATCCCTCTTTTGTTGTGGTCCTCGGTCCAAAGAAAGTTTATATAGATTCTTTCCAGTTTGCTAAGGTATTGATCTTTTGGTCTCCAACAAGAGAGAAAGCAAATGGTGGAGTAGATGAGGAAGGTATTAATTACCATCGCACAATCCGCGAGGTTGATTTGCATGCCCTTCCAATATGCTAACTTGTTGTCTATTTTGGAAAGGACCCAGTTCCATTGCTGCTTCATCGAGACCCTAAAAAGGGACCAAAGATGGTCCGAAAAGAAATTTTGGAGTGGTTGATTTTGGACCTGGATGCCTCACAGAATGTGTCAAGGCACCCCAAAAGGTTTCAATGTTGGTCACATCATTATGCACAAATGCATTAATATCATTTGCAAAAAGTCTCATGATCATCTAACCATGGTTGAGAGGTAGAGAGAGACCCTTAATATGGCCCATTTCCATGTGATGTTGCACGAGAAGACTAAGCCCTTATGTGGAAATAGCAAAGAGCAAAGGGGTCAAAGGGCATCCTTGCCTAATAGAACATTTTAATTTGATAGCCTTTGATAACTGGCGATTGATATTTATTTACGTTGAAGCATTCCCTAACAAAGTAACGATCATCTAAGTGAATTTTTTACTATAGCGTAGATCTTTAAGAGATTGGAGAACAAAGTCCCATTCTAGCCTCTCGTAGGCTTTGCCAAAGTTGATTTTTAGGAATACTACGTCTTGCTCAGACTCTTCAGCAAAAACAAGACCTTCCCAAATGTCCATAATAGATTCTCGTATAGATCTACCCTTGATGAATGCTTTTTGGTCCTCGGTAAGCCACCTCTTCAAGTGATAAGAAATTTTGTTGGCAATTACTTTCACAAGAATCTTGTATCCTGTTTGAAGCATCATGATTGGGCACTAGTTTTCAATCCTATTCTTGTTATCTTTTTTATGGGTAAGCTTGATGACACCATTGTTTAGGCATTTTTGAAGGGCATTCAATCCTATTCTTGTTACCTTTTTTATGGATAAGCTTGCCGACACCATTGTTTAGGCATTCCAGATGGGCACTGAAAGCTAAAGCCTCTTGCCAACTAAGTGCAATGGGGTGGCCACTACCTATCTAAAAGACTTAAAAAATTCATTTGTGAGGCCATCAAGACTCGGGCTTCTCCCCTTGGGGAGAGTATTGATAACTTCGAGAATCTCAGTATCTGAGATCGGTGGGTCAATGAGAGACTTCAAGCTATGTGGTATTGTCAAGGGAAAGACTCAGAAGATGGTCGCCATGCAATCCCTCATATGGGGAGAAAGAGGCATCGACACCCCCAACAGTTGAGTAAAATGGTCGAAAATAATCGCACTGTTTTCTTCTTCCATTTTGCATTCGACCCCATTGCTATCTATCAAGAAGGGAATATAGTCTCTAGACTGCTTCATTTTGAGGATGCCACACATCTCTTTATTTGGTTTGTTAGCCTTGCCAACCCACCAATCTTTAAAGTATACTTGTAGGTTTTTCCTTTGAATTTCCTCCTCGTATCTCAACATGCCTCTGATTTTCCAATGTCCCGTCTAGTATTGGTAGCTCCCTTTGTTCACTTCCTCCTCAAGGCACTAGAGCCTCCGATAGAGTTTCTCTCTCCACCTTCGTCAAACATTGCAAAGCATCTTGTTGTTCTTGACCAAAATTTGACAAGTCTTCTCAACTTCAGCCCTCCAACACTTGGCCGAGGTTCCATTGGAAAAAGTCGAGTTCCAAACCGAGTTCTATGCAATATACCTTCTATCGAGTCTTGCTTTCCTCAAGCCATCCCCAAGTTGGAGGTTCAACCAAGAGAAGCCATTTGTATCTTTAATTTCCACTAGGTCTAGGTGGAGCTTGATTTTGTCTTAGATATCTTTCTCTTGACCATCAATGGTACGCCCCTTGTTGTCCCATCGATTGGAAGGGTCTTCCACCATGTTGATGTCCCCCCAAAGCATCATGTTGTGGGAAAGCGAGTCCAAAGAGCCCACGTGTCAATCTGCTCTGACTCCCTATTTCGGGCATACATGGAGTCCACAATGAACTGGAAGGGATCTCCAAAGGAGGCAACTAACAACGATGTTTTTGATCCTCTATGGAGTTGACAAGTCTACCAACCCAAAAGTGATTTATTCGAGTAGTAGTGCCACTGGCCCCCCTGGGTTGAGAAATGGTAACCCAGACATGGGTTAAAGAGATGCACTTGAGTCATTTCTAAAGGTCCTCTCTATTGATTTTTATCTCTTGAATACATATGAAATCTAGGTTTAGTCTATTATCATGAAACCACTATCCAATAATAGCTGCTCTTGAGGGGTCAGTCAACCCCTTGGTGTTAAATGATATGATAATCATTATTGAAGGCTCCCCTCTTTGCAGAGAGGGGCCTTGTCTTTTTTCTTCTTGGGTTCGTCTTTTTTCCTCAAACACAAGAGATCATGTCCACAAATCCTACCCTTAAGGGGGATCTTCCATGGCATTTCCAATGGTTGTTTCCCCTTATGAGTGGGATAATGAATTTAGCACTTTTTCTAGGAGCATTGATCCAATGATGGAGCTCTCACTATCTGGGTTGTACTCATTGTTAGTTTTGAGTCCCTCTTCTTTACTAGTGTTATAGCCCTCTTGGTTCTCTTCTTGGTTATCTTCTCTATTGGTGGTAGTCTCCAAGGTTTTACCTTCTGTGTCTACTTCTAAGAATTCCCTCTTGGAAAGTCCAACTCATTGATGTCCTTTTGAGGTTGCAATACAAGTTATTTAGAGGAGCCACCACCATGGTATTCCTCTCAAAGAACCCCCGAGGGTTTCTTTTCCTTCTACGTCTAACTTTTGTGAACCCGTCTGAATCTATCTTTGAGTTCCTAGTGTCTTTCTCTTCCTTAGTGATAGGCAGATGAGCTTGTGCCCTAGAGCTTGTCTAATCATCTTTGGTGGCTTCTTGGTTCTGTTTGTTTTTAGAGGTGTTCTATTTCTGAGGACACTCTTTAATCCTATGTCCTTCAAGACCATAGTGAAAGCATGTGTTTAGTAAATTCTTGTATGTGATTTTTTGCACCTAGACTTCCCCTTCCCATAAATCAATGGGAGTCTTTGAGGGGAGAGCTTTGTTAAGATCCGTCTCAACACAGATTTGTGGATGCCATCACGCATTGAAGGAATATTTCGTTCCTTCATAGATGAAACCGCCCACCTCCTCCCTTGAGGCTAGCGGTCGTCCAATAGGCACAACAATATCTCGTGGAAAGTCATACAAGAAAAAGGGAAGGTTGGGAAGCTCAAACCAGAGTGGGTAGTGCAAGGGTTTTGACTTGTTTCGAACAAAATCTAGGAACCACTTAAACAAGCATAAGGTAGACCTCCAAATTTGCCAGGTGCCCACTTGTAGCGCTTGAAATGCCATCTCCTTGTTCTCGAAGACCAAAAGTAAGTGGTTTGTTGGCAACAACTAGCATTTTCTCACTATCAAGCCACACGGGAATCACTCCTTACGAAGCCATAGACACATGTTTTTTAATTCCTTTATGTATATATGTTTGTATAAAACCCTAACGCCTTATTTTTCATGAGGCTACGTATGGATTCATATATAAAAACCTAATCCCTAATTTAAAAATCTTTACGTATGCATGCTTGTATAAATCAATAAACCCTAGTCTATTATCTATTTAGGTATTTATGTTTGATCCCAAAACCTTAGATTTTAATGTGATTATGTATTGCATGCTTGTATAAATCCATAAACCCCAACTTTTTATGTGTTTAAATGTTGCAATATTGAATACATGATTGAATAAATCCCTGAACCATTATTCTTTATATGCTTTGGTTTGTATAATTTTTTGAATCCCAAAACCCTTTTTTTATTTAGGTTTGTATGATTGGTTAAATTCCTAATTCCTAATGGAGGGGTACCATGCAAATAGAGTATGAAAATTTCATAAAGAATCAAGCTTGGGAGCTACTGGATTGATTCCCTAAGTGTAAATTCATTGGCATCAAGTGCGTATAGAAGCCAATGTACAAGACTAATGGTAGTTTGCAGAAGTACAAAGCATGATTTCTTGCACATGTCTGCTGAAAAGTTGAATGGATGGAATTTTTACAATCATTTTCCTCAGCTCCAAGGATGACTACTTATCAAGTATGACTAGCTATGCTTGTGGATTAAGGATGGATAGTTTATCACAAGGATGTAAAATTCAAATTCTTGAATGGATACCTCAAGAAGGAGGTTTATCTATTTCAACTAATAGGGTTTGAGGCTTCCCACTCACAAAACAATGCATGCAAGTTGAAAAAAGAATTGTATGGGCTAAACTAACATCCTACAACATGGTATCAAAGGATGGATAAGCACATCTTGGATCTAGGTTTCAAAATATGTGCTTCTCCTGTTAGGTTCTATGTTCTCGGTAGAGGATGGAAGACAAATGCAATATGTAAATGAAATTTTGATTAAACAAAATTATGACCCTCTTCATAAGGGAAAAAACGATCCCTCCATGGGCCTTTTAGGTTAATGAGTGATTATTTATGGAACAATAAGAAGAGGCTGGTCACCATCATCTAGTTCCTTAATGACATAGGCTAGGCATATTCTTCCCTTGTTTTTGTGTGGTCAAAGGCAAATTTGAGCCCTTAGATTTCTTTGAAATGCATGGTTAAGATTGGATGGGCTTGCAAAAAGCACCTTTCATTGTGAGCCATTGGATCTTTGAGAGAATTGGATGTCTAAGATGAGCTTCAGATAAAGAAATGCATCTTCAATTTTTCTCCATTAGATCTAACACTATGACTCATATTTAACTCCACCTTTGGATCTAAGTTACAAAATTACCTTTTAATCTACGTCATCAAATGAAGATTCTATCAAATGGCTACAGATGATGCCCTTCTTAAGATCAGCCCCAAATGCACTGATCCATTGGATTGCTCAGCATCTAACTACAAATAAATCTATAGAAGTGTGCAAACATTGCAATAATGAGAGAATATAGAAGCCCATGATTTGTCAAATGACTCTCTCTCTTGAATTCCAATGACTTATATCCTAGCCATTCAACTTTAACATCCAAAGGCTATAAAAGTTTTGATTTCATAATTCCAATATAAAAGTGCATCAAACAATATTTTATTTGCAAAAACCACTAGTGATTTTCTATGCTCCTTTAATCCCTTAGATTAACCTTCGTGATCCCAAAAAATAAGGAATCCTTACAAGGCCATGCAAAATTCATTTTTTCCCCTAATGTCTTTGAAAAACAAAGTATGCCTCCATTTTAATATTTGAAATAGCAAACTTAGGTTTAATCATTGATTCACAAGCCTTGATGTATGGCAAATCCATAGCGGATTTTCATATTTGAATAGATTTATGCAAGATAGATTCTGAATGAATTAAACATGGATAATTGCAAAGAGATCTCTACCCCTATTAAGGTCATTAAAAAATTATCAATTGAGGACACTTTACCTCTAGTGCATTGAGAATCAAGTCTCGACCATATAAAGGAACTCATCCACAAGTTTTGCAAGTGAAAGAACAAGAGCAAAGGACCCAAATGCATGGAGTAAATTTAGGACTAGAAAACAAAAAATCAATCAAATGGAAATCTCATCAATAATCCACTAGAAAGTGCATCTACAATTATTGGTGGTTGGTTAGCTAATTCTAGGAAAAGTAGAACTTTTATATAAGAATCATTTTACCTTTGTTTCTTGAATGGTATGAGTTCCATGATTTTCCCACCTATTTAAGTAGAGTTATAAATTCCAGCAAGCAACCCCCTTGCTTGCATATCTCATTTTCTCACTATTTCTCTCCTTCATTTAGAGGTGTAGTTAGGCTTTTACAATTCTGTTTGCCACACATTGCTGAGCATTGTTTGCTCTTTTAACAAACTCATTTTTGTTGACTTCAAGATTCTTTGGTCCCACATATAGTTCCCCAAAGTGTGGTACTTTTTCAAGTCTTTGTACTAATTGATCTATGAGAAATGCCAAGTTTGTGAATATATATCTCTTCATGTAGGCAAAGAGTCTTGCAAACATATAGCCTATATTGAAGTGGATGGTTAGCCAAGGTTAAACTTCCATTTGACTTGATTCAAATCTTTTTGGATAACACTGAGTCTAATTGCATTCTTTAAAATTGTATTTTGAGTCTTTGTACTCTTGCAAAGAAAAAATGAGAGCAATAAGCATATATCACTTTGTGTGGACCTAATGGAGGGTAGCCATTTTGCATAGATCCATTGGAATGTTCAAAACCAAGGTTGGAGGCTTGAATACATGAGTGGACATGATATTGAGGACTTGAAGGGATCAAGACAACTCGTAGAGTCACAAGGAGGACCTAGCAAGTCAAGAAAACATAGAAACTAGTCAAAGGTTAGCAAGGGGAAAACTATCAAAAGGTAGCATCCAAACCATTTAAAGCATACAAAGACTAGAGGATAGGCTATAGTAGCACATTAGACCTCAATATGTCCAAGTATAGTGCACAAATAAAGAAGTTAGAGAAAGTAAACTATCAACCATGGAGATGTAGCATTTACAACTGCTTTATGGGCAAATGATTGTGGGGTTTATTGAGTGTCAAAGAGCCAAAGACTCATTAAATGATCCAAGATTTTAAGGATATTTAAAGAACTTACTAAATTGATAAGAAGGGTTGGGAGATTCACAGTCATTCCGTCCCAACAAATATACAATAGCATGATATGATATATACAGGACTTGAACACATCCAAAAAGGTTTGGGAGACCTTGAAGAGATTTTACTCTTCATCGACAAGGCAAGGAAGATTCAACTCAAGAATGATCTAAGTAATCTTAGGTAAACAACAACCATTAATATTAATTAGTGATTCTTGAAGATTAAGGAGCTTTTAGATTTCCTAGGCTCAATTGGGTGAGCCCAATCATAGATGAGGATCTTGTTGTTCGCACTCTCAATGACTCAAAACAGGATGAAATGTGGAAAGCATCCATTATGTCAGTGTATGTGAGAAATTCCATACTACAATTTATTCACATTGATGGTGAGTGAGGATATCTTGATTATCTATACACCCTTGTGAGTATATAGTTAAAATCCATTATGGCTCTTCCCTTTTATTTTCAAGTGTTTCATAAAGTCATCAAATTTACAACCTTAGGAAGGGCTTAAGAAAAGACACTTACCCAAATATAAGTCTTAAATTCTTACTTACTTAAAATTTATATTTTTACTACATGAAAAAAACTCCATTATAGGTAATGTTATAATTTCTTACAAAGGAGCCTCTCTTAAGTTAATTTATTTTAAATCAGAACATAAAGAATAAACATTAAAATATTATAACCCCTCTACTTATTAGAATTTTCAATGTGAGTCCCCCTTAGTTCTCTCTAAAATATAAAAAATAAATGATCCATGTGAGTTAAGAAACTAAAAGGAGTTCTAAAAGGTTGTGAGCCATTGGATCTATGAGAGAATTGGATCTATGTGAAGCTGATCTTAGCCATTGGATGGCCTCAGCTTCACATAAGAAAATGCACCTTCTAGTTTTCTCCATTAGATCTAAAGGTGATCCTATGACTCAGATTGTACTCTTCCTTTACATCCAATTTTCAAATGTGCCCCTTAATCTATGCCATGAAATGAAGAGTCTATCGGATGGCTACCGATGATTCCCTTCTCTAAATCAGCCCCAAATGCACGGAGTCATTGGATTGAGTGTCTAACTATTGAAAAAGCTATAGAAGTGTGCAAACATTCCAATCATGAGAGAATTTAGAAGCCCATGATTTTTCAGATGACTCTTTCTCTAGATTTCCAATAACTTAAATCCTATCCATTCAACTTTGACATTCGAAGGTTATAAAATTTTCCATTTCATAATTCAAATGTAAAAGGACATCAAAAAATATTTTATTTGAGAAAAACATTAATGAATTTGTATGCTCATTTAATCCCTTAGATAAACCTATTTAATCCCAAAAAATTAGGAATCCTTACAAGGCCCATGCAAGACTCATTTCCCCCTAATGTGTTTCAAAAGCAAAGTATACCTGCATTTTAAAATTTGAAATGACAAACTTAGTCTTAATTATTAATTCATAGGCATTGATGTATGGAAAATCCATAGAGCATTTTCATCTCTCAATAGATGTATGCAAGAGATCTTTTGAATGAATTTGACATGGAGCATTGCAAACAGATTTCTACCTCTAAATAAAAATGATCAATTGAGGATACTTCACCTCTAGTGCATTGAAAATCAAGTCACCACCATAGAAAGGGTCTCATCTAGAAGTTTTGCAAGTGGAAGAACAAGGACGAAGGACCCAAATTCATGGAGTGAAATTAGGACTTAAAAATAAAAAATCAATCAAATTGAAATGTCACCAACAATCCACTAGAAAGTGCACCTACAATGATTGATGTGTGGTTAGCTAATTCTAGGATAAGTAGAACTTCTATCTAAGTATTATTTTACCTTATTTCACCTTAATCCAGGAAAAAAACCCATTGCTTGCATATCTCATTTTCTCATTATTTTTCTCCTCCATTTAGCACTATAGTTAGGCTTTCATAATTCTATTTGCCCCAAATTTCTTAGCATGGTTCGCTCTTTCAAGGAACTCAATTTTTTTTTTGAATTCAAGCTCTATTTGGTCTCTCAATTAGTTCTCGATAGTGTGGTACTTTTTCAAGTTTTTCTACTAATTGAGTTGTGAGAAATTGCCAAGTTTGAGAATGTATATCTCTTAACGTAGGCAAAGAGTCTTGCAAACATATAGCCTATATTGAAGTGGATGATTATCCAAGGTTCAACTTCCATTGTAATTGAATCAAATCTTTTTGGATAACACTAAGAGTCTAGTGTCATTCTTTAAAATTGTATTTTGAGACTTTGTATGATTGAAGAAAAAAGATCAAAACAATGAGCATATATCACTCTTTGTGGACCTAGTGGAGAGTAGCCATCTTGCATAGATCCATTGGGATGTTTGAATCTTCCTTTATTAGTGATATCCAGCCTGGTTAAAAGGCTTGGATACATGAGTGGACATGATATTGAGGACTTGGAGGGATCAAGAAAACTTTTAGAAGCACAAAGAGGACTTATAAAGTCAAGAAAACATAAAAAGGGGCTTCATAAATCAAGACCTTAACTAGTCAAAGGTTTGCAACGGAGAAGCTATCAAAAGGTAGCATCCAAACCATTTGAAGCATACAAAGACTAGGGGATATGGTATAATACCACATTAGAGCTCAATATGTCTAATTAATAGTGCAAAAATAGAGAACTTAGAGAAAGTAAACTATGAACCATGGAGATGTAGACTCCACAACTACTTTATGGGTAAATGATTGTGGAATTTATTGAGTGTCAAAGAGCCAAAGACTCATAAATGATGCATCACTTGAAGGATAGGTCAAGGCACTTAATGAATTGATAGAAAGGGTTAGGAAAGTCATAGTCATTGTATGCCAATTTATATGCAATAGCATGACATATATACAAGACTTGGACACATCCAAGTAGGTGTGGGAGACCCTGAACAGATTTTACTCTTCATCCACCAAGACAAGGAAGATTCAACTCAAGAGTGATCTAAGTTATCTTAGGAAAAACAGAAAGCAATAATATTTATTGATACATTTTCAATATTAAGTAGCTTGTAGATGTCCTTGGCTCCATTGGGAGCCCAATCAAAGATGAGGATCTTGCTTTTCACACTCTCAATGGCTCAAAAGAGGATGAAACGTGGAAATCATCCTTCACATCAGTTTATGTGAGAAATTCCATACTAGAGGTTGATCAATTATTCACATTGATGGTGAGTGAGGAGATGAACCAAGGACATTCATAAACAAAGGGCACCCAAGCCCAATTTCTTGCATTTATTGGTGTACTAACCTAAGGAATGTCTCGGAGTATTCAAATAACTTCTAACTTTTTTCCGTTCTCAATCATATTCATCTTTTTTGAATCAATTATAAAGAAATACTTGTGGATCATATTGTATCATATTTATATCATTTTTTGTTGCCGTAGTATCCACACCATCCTCAAACTATTCTCGTAAGAGTATCTAAATAACAAATTTCTACTTTATAACTATGTGTATGAAAATAAGACTTATTAATTTAACATATGAAATCCTCTATAACATCTCAATATGCTGAGATGAAAAGGTTCCGATCATACCAATCGATGGAAGATAATCCGTTTCAACAATTATATTTCGTACAATAAAATATTCCTCATTAACTTTTAATGGAGTCAAAATTCCCAATAAATCTCTTTTAATTTGTGGGTGCTTTGTTTGAGTCTCATGAAAAATCTTTGCACCATAAAAAGCTACATATCTTTGCCCCTAGTCATCATTTTGACCTTTAATGTAGCCTACAATGTTGCATCACTCCTGAATCTCTCTCTCTCTCTCTCTCTCTCTCGTTGTAGATAACATACCACATGCTCCTACAAATCTGCTTACTTCACTTTCATTTACAACAGCCTCTAAAATTTTCCTAATAGTCTGCACTTTTTGCGTGTACAGATTTCAACCATAGTGTCCATGGAAATTTCCTAAAATCAAAATATCATTGACAACACATAAAGATTTCTTGAGAGAAAACATTGTCGGCGCGATTTAACTCACACAAAAGTTTATCTACAACCAAGCTCAGGTAACTCAAGGATCTCTTTATGTTTCTCTCTTTGGGTTGAATCTTTACTTCATTACCCATTCTACACTCACATCGCATATCTTGATTATCTATACACCCTTGTGAGTAAAGAGCTAGAATCCATTATATTTCTTCCCTTTTATTTTTAAATGTTTCATGAACTCATCAAATTTACAACCTAAGGAAGGAATTAAGAAAAGACACTTACCCAAAGGTAAGTCTTAAAGTCTTACTTACTTAAAATTTACTTGTTTACTAAATGAAAAGAAATCCATCATACATAATGTTACTAAGGAGCCTCTCTTAAGTTAATTTATTTTAAATCAGACCATAGAAAGAAAAATTAAAATATTATACTCCCTCTATTTATTAGAATTTTCAATATGAACCCCCTTAATTCTCTCTAAAATATAAGAAATAAATGATCCATGTGACTTTATAAACTAAACGGAGTTATGACAAATGAATGAGAAAGGAAAACAAACGAAACGGCTTTATATAGAAAGAATTTGATGAATTCTCATTTGTGAGATTCTTTTGTCTTTATACATAAGTGATATTTATGTAATGCATATAATAAACGGTAAAGAAAAATAATGAACAGTAATAAAACAAATGCATAAGTGGTTATAAAAAACAAATATATAATGAGAGGAAAAGGGGTTTTTATGGATAATAAGAAAATATAGTGTTACATAATAATCTGAATAAAAAACGACGGACTTATTATCCCAATATCCATTGATGGATATCTGGATTTTCTTGATTGATTTTCTTAAATCGTAGAGAGTCAACCAAGGAATTCATTAGTATCTATTATTTTTACAAGTTTTCTTTAACCTTGTGATCTTGATCCATCCTGATTTGTCTTTGGCATTTACCAATCTCTTTGTGTTTATGTTGGCATTCTTCTTTCCACTTTTTTCTCACTCATTTTTTCCTCGAATGTGTTGTTTTGTTCACTGAGTCTTAAGAAGACTTCACCAGTTGTACACAAAATCTCTGATTTCTCTTCTAGTCTTTCCTTTAAATCTTCACCACTCAATGGTAGCAGGTTCACCACTCTAACCTCTTCAAGTTAAATGCTAACTTATAGATTACACTAAGTTTATATCCAACATTCTATCCTAGAAATGTTTCTTCTTTCGACGTTAGATTTTGAAACAAACAGAAGCTCTATAATATATATATATATATATATATATATATATATATATATATATATATATATATATATATATATATATATATATATATATATATATATGTGTGTGTGTGTGTGTGTGTGTGTATGTATGTGTGTGTGTATACAAAAAGAATCCACCATGTTTTTACTATTTTGATGGAATGTTTAGGCGAAAAGTATGTTGCATTATAATTACCCTAGTGTGATAGAATTTGAGTCTAACCCCATTAACCCAATTTTTATGTTCTATTCCATCTAAATTTTGTAATAGAAAAGCACCATTGGTCTAATCTTAAGGCATGGAAATTTTGATCTAGATAATTAATGAATGGAGAACCAAATCACCAACTTGGATGTCGTGTCTTTCAACGTTTTATTGAATAACGTAGCCTTTTCTTCAGCTTTCTGATAAAATTGATGTGCTTTGTGGTGCTCCAATGAAATAGGTCCACCTTTCTTTATTCCTCTTGTTGGTTTTGAGATAGATAATGTCTCACTGAGAACATTGAACAAGGAAAGATACTTTTCAATTGAACCATACATTCTAGTCCATATACGAAATAAAAAGGTGAAAAATTGGTCAATGTCACATAATCCTAGTAGGAGATGGTTGAACCACGCCTTAAGAGAGAGGATTAGGAAGTAATCCTCAACCATGGCTTTTGCGGCAAGTGGTTAGCCCATCGCACTCCTAACCGGGAGGTTGTGAGTTCAATTTCCAACACTTAATCTTTTCTATGATATTTTGAAAGCCCATAATTCTTGATTTAAATAAACCTTGTTTACTACCCTTTGTAAAGTACCATTAGAGATTTCAGCTAACCCATTGCATTCTCAACGTATTAGTCAATTCTTTGATTAGGACATTCCTAAAAATCTTTGCCTCGAGCTATCACAATCTCCAATGGAATACGAAATATACACTATTTATGATCAAATAGAAAAGAACTTACATCCCTTTCTTCAAGCCATCTCGTTAGGTAATCCATGATAGTGATGATATAAGAATTCCTTCATGGGGTTGCTCACATAGGTTCCACCTGCCAATATTTTTGCTTTGAGGTTGCCAATGTAGTCAACAGGATTTAGATATCCATTTTGTTTTTTACTTTTCTTTAGTATTGCTCCTATAACATTAGAACGTATGCTTAGACTATGATAAAATTGTTGATTCCAATCACGAGATTCTAGTATGGGAAGTGTGGTCAATTTTTCTTTTATGAAGTGAAAAAGTTCTTAATCTTCCTTTTCCGAAGTGAAACACTATATTTGATTGATTTTCTTTAAACCGTACACATACTCTAAGAGCCTGGAAAAGGATCCAGACAAATATCTCAGCTTCGGGACCAAACTTGCCAATTCTCTTGGATTGCTTGGAAAATTTTCAAACAAAAAAGTCTCTATTTTCTTTGGATGCAGGGATATTCCTTTTTCTTTTACCTAATGACCCAATAGAAAGGTTGAGCTATCTTTCATGTTTAAGGATTAATTTGGCGACCATATTCATCTATTCTTCAAAAAACGTCCCTAGTTCTAGAGGAGTGTAGTGATCTAGAATTGTATATGCAAAAATCATTTATGAGGAGTCTCACACTCTTACCCAAAAAAGGCCCTAATATAGGATCCATCGACCTTTTAGAAGTTGCGTATGCATTAAAAAGTCCGAATCGCATCACGCGATAGCAAAATACTCCGCATGGAGTTATAAAACCGGTCTTATTTTGACCTTCTAAAGATATTCTGATTTGATAGTAGCCACTAAATCCATCACATATAGACTATCTCTTATGGCCAACTGTCTCATCAACGATTTTTTTCCATGTAAGTAAGCGGGTATTGATGTGTGATAGTGGCTGCATTTAAGGGTTTACAGTCAATACAAATTCTCCATTTCCTTTTTTTTTTAATCTCGTCAAAACTAAATGTTCCCTCCATTTTATTTTCATGTATTTTGTAGCCTCATAAAACTGCATGAATCTCCTATACTCCATTTTGATTTTGAGATGTTGGGGATTCTAGCTTTTAATCTCTCTATTTTGTCAAATTCACGTAAAGATCCAAAAATTGTGCTCATTGGTCTCTACTTCTCTTTAAACATCCAAAAGAGAAGAGCATCTACAGCTTCTCCATATTTCAAGGTGAGGATATTCAGGATTGGCCAAGGAGTATCCGAGTTTTGTGCTTTTCCAAAAGCATCATCATTTTTTTGCAAGTGCTCCCATGTATCTTTCTCTTCAATTCAAAGCGCCTATCTTCATGCCATTCTCTTCTTCATGTTTTCCTAACGTTTTCTTTCTTCTTTGTCTTCACTAGGTTTTAAATGGCTAGAATATCTGTAATCAACTAGCTTGCCACGTAAGAGTCCAAAAACTCTAAAGCTATCTTTAGTGTAGGCACCAAAATATGTAAACATGGTTTAACTCACACAAATCTACCTCTAAAGCTAACCCTAGATACACACTACTCTCTTTATATATCTTTGCTTGCGTGTTCGATTCTACAATCATTTTTGGGTTGTCTTATTTAAACATTTTGGCTCTAAAATAGATTTTAGCTCTGCATTTCATCTTGAAAGTAATGGACAAATGAGGCTACAAATAGTAATAATGTTGATTTATTGCATTGTTGTTCATAAGATAGTCCCACTAATTGGGATGAAGAGTTTCCATTGCTTTAGTTTGCTTACAATAACACCAAACACACTAGTACTTGTCATGTGTCTTTTGAATATTTTTATGGTTAAAAGCTTTCCACTCCCATGACACTCACTCAAATTGATATTCTGATGCCTGATTCCATTTCTCAGTGCCAAAGGTATATAATAGTTTCAGTTCGCCAATATAAGCGTATCGAAGTCTGCTATAGGTCTCGCAGAATTCGTTTGGGCAGTTCTGTTCAACTTTTTGAGATGTAGTCAGTTTTTTGCATCAAGGTATTTGAGTCACTGGCCATGGCTAAAAGCATTGATGTATTCCATATGTTGGCTGTTGAAGATAGGTTGGATGGTACCAACTACCCATTATGGGCTTATATGATGCATCATGTATTGGTCAAAAAAGGACTCTGGAATATTATGCAGGGTGTTCAAAGATGTCCTATTACACCTACGAATATAGGTACTGCAAATATAGGTGCTAGATATGATGGAGATAGTATCCATGATGATGATATTTTGCAAATTCTTATTCATGTTGTGGATTCTATTGCATCTACTGTAGAGCAAATTTGTTTGGATGGCAAAGATGCTTAGGCACATGCATTGTAGATTTGTCTGTCAAATGTGCCATTATTCCTCACATTCCCTCTTCTAGAATAGCTAAGGATGCTTGGGATACACTTATCACATTGTGCTAGGCTAGGAATGAGGCTCGTGTTGCGTACCTCCTAAAACAATTGGAGAGTGAGCACATGAATGAAGGTGATTCTATGGACAATTTTCTCACAAATATCAAGGACTTGAAAGAAGAGTTGATTTCCGTTGATGAAGTTATACCACATAGCTCACTTATCCAGAGCATTTTGAATGGTCTTCCTGACTCATATTAGAGTTTTTATTATACTCTTCATTTGATGATGAAAGGCAATCCAAATGCCTTTTCATTGGAGTAGTTATTCTCTCTTCTCTTGTACGAAGACCAGTCTAGGCAGAGCAGGTCTATTATGCATGTTGCGGATCAAGCTTTCTTGGCTAGTTAGAAGGGAAAATGTAAATGGAGCTCTTCTACTAGTATGTAGAAATCTACAAATGCTGCACATTCGAAGAAGGAAGACAAAGATGAGAATAAATCAAAAAAGTAGAAATTGTTTTGCAAATACTATAAAGCAAATGATAATGTCATCAAGAGCTGTCTAAAATTGGCGGCTAAAGAGGCAAAGAAGAAAGAGCGGAATGGTTGTTGTGGAGGCCTCTAGATCGAAAAAAGAGTGTGCTATCCTTGTGCAGGAAGAAGAATGGGTGTTTACCATTGTTTGCAGTTTTGATCCATCTTCACATGAGCAGTGCATGTCTATAGTAGACTCAGATGTTTGGAACTTTGATAGTGGGGTGACCAAACATATTACCTCGTAGCGTAGTTTCTTCTCTTCACTCGAGCCTCTCCCTACAGGGAATACTATTACATGTGCCAATACCTCCTCCTACCCTATTATCGCAGTTGTTAAGATTATTTTGACTACTACGGATGGTAGTTAATCTTTCAATTTGTTGAATGCTTTGTTTATGCCAGGGATCAAGAAAAATCTGTTATTAGTTTTTGCATTAGCCAAGATTTTCTTGATTGTGAAATTTATTGATCATAGATGTATAGTTCATGATCTGTCAAATGGCGATGTCATTATTGCTTCTGGAATTTTATGTCGTGGGTTGTATAAGCTCATAGACTATGAAAGATCTGTAAATGATTTGGCATGTGTAGTACATGATTCTCAAGCTATGTCAGATGCAAAGCTCTAGCATGCACGCTTTGGTCATTTTAATTTTGCTAGTTTGCTACACTTGTAGAAATTTGAAATGGTGTACTCTTTGCCCAAACTTGAGGCACCCGGTAAACATGTATGTGAAGGTTGTATTTTGGGCAAAATGCAACGTTGTTCCTTTCCAAAAGATGGTTTAGTTTGGGCTACTCAAAAATTGCAGCTTGTACATAGTGATGTCTATGGTCCTATGTAGACACCTTCATTTGGGAACTATCTTTACATCTTGACTTTCATCGAGGATTTTTCTAGGCATGCATGGGTATATCCATTGAAGGCAAAGTCCAAAGTGTTTATGTGCTTCAAATAGTTTCTGGTTTTGGTTGAAAATCTATCAACATGTAAAATGGGAACCCTCTATTCTAATTGAGGGGGGGAATATATGTCTTCTGACTTTAACGCAATGTACGGTGTCATATACACCTCAACAGAATGGAGTTGCTGAACAAAAGAACAGGTCACTCATGGAAATGGTGAGGTGTATGATCAAGAGTCAAGCATTACCACATAGTTTCTGGCTTGAGGCTGTTATGTATGCAACATATGTACTGAACAAGTATCCCACTAAAGCACTGCAATCTATCACTCCATATGAAGCTTGACATGGTCGCAAGCAATCTCTTTCTCATCTTAATGTTTTTGGTTGTCTAGCATATGCATTAATGCCTAAACAACATTGCACAAAATTGGATGATAAAGCAATAAAATGTATTTTTGTTGGGTACAGTTATGAAAATAAATTATATCGTATGTATCATCCACATGCAAAACACATTCTAGTTAGCCATGATGTTTCTTTTTTTAAAGATGCTATTCAGCCATTGCTTTCATGTAATAAGGAGACATGTGTTAGCTCCAAAGACATGTATGATACTTTGCTGCCTCTTTTTATAGGTGGACAATCTAGTGTTGGTCCTAATGAGGCAACTTCTCAACCTTTGTAGGTTTCATGTGATGATGTAGATCATTCCATTTATGATGCAGATTTACATGATGCTGCTGTTGATGAGAGACCTGATATTGAGCAAGCAAAAACTATGCTAAAATGGTTGGTGCACACTTTGCATGACAACAAATTAGATGCACCTCTATCAGATCATACTTGATTAGGCTCTCATAGTGCTCTTTTCCATCAGATTGCTATGTTATGGTTGTCTCTAATCTTTGTGATGAGATTGAACCTGTTTCATTTGATGAAGCACAAAATTCAGAACATTGGATGGCTACCGTCCAATCTGAATATGATCTTATCATGAAAAATGGTACATGGTCTTTATGTGACTTGCCTCCTAGCAAGAAGGCCATTGGCACTAAGTGGGTATACAAGCTAAAGGGTAGACTTGATGGAGTAGTTGATAGGTAAAAGGCTAGGCTTGTCGCAAAGGGTTATGTGCAGCATAGAGGCATTGATTTTGATGAAACCTTTGCTCCTACTTGCCGAACGACTACTGTTCGTGGCATCTGTGCACTTACAGCTCATCATGGTTGGAATGTGCCTCAGTTGGACATTAAAACATCATTTTTGAATGGTGACTTGCATGAAGAAGTGTATGTTTTCAGCCCCGTGGCTTTGTGCGAAAAGGGCATGAAAACCAAGTGTGCATGTTAAAGAAGGAATTATATGGTTTAAACCAAGCACCATGTGCTTGATATGAAAAGATACATGCCTATCTAATTGCACATGGTTCTGAGAATAGTTCAATTGAAAGCACCTTATATGTTAAGCATGCTAATGATGTGCTTTTGATCATTGTGGTATATGTTGATGACATGCTGCTCATTGGTCCTCATGACATGCATATTGCTGATTTTAAGGCTGATTTGCATGCCCCGCTTGAGATGTCTGATTTGGAGCATTTGCATCACTATTTGGGCATTAAACGTATGCAAATTGATGGTGGAATAGCTTTGTTTCAAACGAAATATATTGACACATTATTGTAGTGTTTTGGCCTTGAAGAATGTAAGCCTATTGCCACTCCTATGGCCACGGGTTTATGATTGAGTCTTCATGATGTTGGAGATGCATTTGCTGTTGTTATCTATCAATAGGCTCTTGGATGCTTGATTTGCTTATGCATTACTCGTCTAGATATTTAGTTTGTTGTCTCACAGATGAGTAGGTTTATGCATTGCCCAGGTGTCAAGCATGGGTAGGCGGTTAAATGCATCTTTCTCTACTTGAGTGGTACCCAGATACTTGAATTGTTTTATCCCAAGGGGGGATCACTAGCGCTAGATTTGCATGCTTTTTCTGATAGTGATTGGGCTGGTTGCTATGACACTCGTGTTTCCACTAGTAGTTTTTTCTTCATGCTTGGTAGCTCATGTATATCTTGGTTGAGCAAGAAGCAGCCTACTGTGGCCACTTCCAGTTGTGAAGTTGAGTATAGGGCAGCTTTTGGACTGTTGAGTGTGTATGGCTCAGATGCTTTATGGCTAATTTGGGTGTTGGTCAATGTTTTGCCACCCCCATCTTCACTGACAGTCAGAGCACATTGGTAGTTGTGGGAAACCCTATGTTCCATGCTCCCACTAAGCACATTGAGGTGCATTATCATTATTTCAAGGAGAGGTTCTCTGTTGGAGAGATGAGCTTGGCATATGTGCCCACGCAAGAGAACATTGCATACCTTTTTATGAAGGCTCTGCCTAGGGAGAGGTCCGAAGCTTTCCATAAAGCTTTGGGCTTACTTCCTTTTGTGGATTGATTCCACATAGCTTGGCACCTCCTTATACATGAGTGCTAGCTCCTTGTTCACCGTATCATTCCCAGGGGGATTCCTTGATATATTTATGTCATGATTTGTGTGAACACTCTAGGACCAAAAGTGAAGAATATAAAGATTCACTAATTTAAAGTTCTGAATCAAGTTAAGGTTCAAAGGTTTAACATCCTTTCAAGCAAGCTTAGACAAACTAAGTTAAGCACCAAGTTCACAATGTAACTTAGTGAAATGAATCTCCTCACTCAAATTCATGCTTAATAACTACATTCCAAGAAAGGAAGTCCTAAGAAATTGAATTAAAGGAAATCTTAACTTAGTCCTTGCTTTGATAATATCTCCTTGACTTTCTTTGGCTAACTCTACTTCTCAATCAAGTGATAGGATCTGAATTAGAACACCTTTTTTAATACAAGCATGTATCCAAAAATCTAGACAATCATAGAAATTAGATTCTTCAACTGACTAGTACATCAAAAAATATGAATTTTTTGAAGTTTTCTGAAAATACTGAATATGAGGGAGCTTTTTCAAACACAAAACCTCAACCCAAGTCTTCAACATCTGCTAAAAATACTCTTTTACCTTAAGAGTTAGATAAAGAAGAAATATACTTCTCTGCAACTTGTCATATACCAAGTAGCTTTGAATTGATACTCCAAGAATTCTTTGAGGGAACATATAGCTGCTTGTTCAAAAACTTCAACTTATATATAACTCATACATATGAGTCAAAACATACAAGTTGATACCAAAAGTGAAGAATATAAAGATTCACTAATTAAAAGTTCTGAAGCAAGTTAAGGTTCAAAGGTTTAACATCCTTTCAAGCAAGCTTAGAAAAACTAAGTTAAGCATCAAGTTCAAAATGTAACTTAGTGAAATGAATCTCCTCACTCAAATTGATGCTTAAGAACTGCATTCCAAGGAACTAAGTCCTAAGAAATTGAATTAAAGGAAATCTTAAATTAGTCCTTGATGAAGCATTATTATTTTAAGTAAACAAAGAAAACATCATCAATAAAGATTCCAGGCTCAATGCACTGATGTTTGATACGATGCTAGCATTTCATGGTAGAACGATGTTTAGGTTTACTAAAACAATCATGTTTAAAATCCATTTTATTCCTCTTAATGATAGAAAAATTCACTATCTTGTTGAAACAAAGGTTTAAGAAGTTAAAGGCTTAAGTCATAGAGCTGAATCAAAATAATTTGAAGCTCCTTAGAAGTTTGGAATGCTAATATAGAGTTTTTGTTCTTCGTTGATGTTCCATCTCTCTAAAGATAGACTAGTCCACTAAGGCTAAGTGGAAGCTTGAGGTTCACAAGAAGTGTGCTCATTAAGTATCGAAGAAGAATCTAGTAGTACTATTTGAACCAAAGAATGAACACATCTAAGCTTTGCAAAAATATACAATATGAAGAAAATTGATACCTTGATAGAGAGAAAAGCTTCACATGGTGTCTATGTATAAAACGTAATGTGGATGGAGTACCTAGGTGCCTTGTAGAACACTATTTGGGGCCCTTTTGATATCCATTGGTGAAAGAATGGCCCGCTTATGCTTGTACACAATCTCATTTTCATCTCCAAAAATTCCCATGTACAAAGGACTTCTGAATATAGAAAAATTTGCATCAGAGTTATGCTATCAATGCATGTGTTTGAGCATCTTTGCCATCCCAATGAATTTGCTCTATAGTAGGTGCAACAGGAACCACAACACGAACATGAACATGAAGAATATAGTCATTTTCAACACCATCTGCATCACCTTCAACAACTTCTTCACCACCTCATTTCTTGTACTTTACCCTTTCATTGCCTTGGATCCATTTTGGTGCTCCAAATAACTTGATATGGATAAGGTTGGGCCTCTTTTGAGTACGTCAGCTCTTGGATCATATTTGGTTTTTATCCAAGAAATATATAACTTTTCCCTTTTACTTCAACACTCTCCTTCAAGGTCATGAGTGTAGTCTCTATGTCATTGAGACCTACGCATTAATTTAGCTTATAGAAGTTGATGTGAATAAAAAAATAGTGAAGCAATAAATGTAGCGGGGCGAGTATGTTTCAAGGTTTCAATTGGAGCTTGCACAATTTACATAAATTTCAACATGAATTTAATGGCCCCAAGACCTCTATGACCTTTAAGAGACATCTACTTTAATTAATTGAGATTAACTAGGAAACTTTGTGCACATGTAGTTAGATGGGCTACACTTAAATGGGTAGTATGCACCTTCATGGAGGATAGTGCCTTTGAGAGAGCTATATATAGAGGCATAAGGCTAGGAGAAGAGTCATCTCCCTAGCACATGGTGGTCCTCATGGCCTAGTACTTGAGAGATCATAAGGGGATATGGGCCATACAAAGAGGTAGCAATACATCTGTGAGAGAGTCCTTAAAAAATCATGGACTAGGATAAATCAAACCTTATATAGAAACCCTATCCATGATGGTGGTCATTGGAGATCCAAAGTTGATGAGAGGAGATACTTTATAGCCACGTCTTGAGGTTTCATCACGATGTTACTGAACCTCCATTAGGGATAGCCTCTGAAAGATGTGGGATGAAGAAGTTTTATGAGACAATGAAGAACCCAGCAATGAGGATGATGATTTGGATTTTAGAATCCATTGAATAGTGCTAAATATTAAGTAAAGTTAGATTCACAATTCTTTAGTTATTCTACTTCAAATATATGTGTTGACTTGTTGGAATAAGCCGATTGATATATTTCACTCCATGGATTTACTTCAAATATATGTGTTGACTTGTTGGAATAAGCCGATTGATATATTTCACTCCATGGATTGACTTGTTTGAATGAGCCAATTTCTCTATTTCCATCTTTTCACATGCGATTAATATGGAGTAGAGGACATGAGATTAATATGGAGGAGAAGAGAAAGATAGATGATGAGAGAGAGGGGAAAAATAAGAGGTCAACTAGATTGAGTAAAGGGAGGGAAAATCTAAAGATAAGAACATGATAAGAGATAAAATAAAGAAAGGGTAACGGTACGTCAAATCATAGAAAGGATGGCTGATATGTCATAAAAGGGTGAAAAGGAAGGACTCCATGAAGAAAACGAGAAAGCGGTTAAAAAAGAAACAAACTTCATTCCAAATTATTTCTCAAATTGAGAAACATGGTCAGACATTCAAATGTTTAGTTTATCAATGTGTTATGTCGAAGAGGAATATATTCTATGATAGAAAAACACACAATTAGCATATACAAATGAGCAGGAGGGGAAGCCATTTACCATCGTTGGGCATCTATGCGAAGGAAATTCAATGATGTACTCGTCACAAGTCACGTTGGCGAAGTAGTATGCATTCTCTAAGAGGAAGGTTTGGTTGCTCATGTTTGTGGTTATGTCCTCACAACGAGAAACAAATGGCAAGTGAAATTTGCTAATTCTTGCTAACGTATACACATCACTGGGCATTTCAAAAAACAGAGAGAAGTTAGAATTGTGATCCTTGCAAATTTTAACCTCTTTGTGTTAAGAATTGTAGTCATGGGAGACATGTTGTGTGGAAAATTCGTGAGGTACAAATCTTTACAAAATTCCTTGCAGGGGTTATTTGATATTTTGAAAGATGTATATAATGAATCATTCATTTAAAGAATTCTCTATTTGCCATGAAAAAAATTGAAAAAAATAGAGGAACTTTGACGAGTTTAATGCTCAATAGGAAAAGGTAGATTTATAGCTGCAAGAAGTACACAAGAAGTAACATTCTTTGCTTACATGCTTAAAGTCTATACTCTACCGAACTACTCTCATGAAGGATTGCAAATTTGTAGAAGATAAACCTAAAATTTTGAAAGTAAGTGCGTAAAAGAGATCAAAGTCGTCATTTATGCTGCCATAGGTCCTCCTAAGGTTCCCTAACAAATAAAACCTTGATACCATTTTTACATATGATTAAATGTTTTTTTTTTAATCTACTGGCTGCTTCACCTCATAACTGAATTTAAATCAAGTATGTTTTGAACGTTCTAGATGAAGTTATCCTCGTTTGTGAACATTGCAGCATCGCTACGTTCGCTTCAACACTTATGTCATAGTATCATGTTGTTACGCAAAATCAACTATGGAACAACGCACATCTGAGCCCATAATTTGGATTGATTGATTTGTGGCTATCGGATGTTGATTTCAATGCACCTTAACTATGCGTTGGATGGATGTTCCATTTCTTGTACTCTATTTATTTTTTTGGTCTCCATCTCTTAATCTTAGACTTCATATAGGGATTGGTTTTCAAAGAAATTATTCACTAAATTCCTTTTGGTGGATCATGAAGGGGAAAAATGAACCTTGTAGGGGCCTTGTAAGGATCCCTAAATTTTAGGGATTAAGCTTAATTTTGTTCTTGTTTAAGGGAATAAAGTGCATTTATTAGAGCACTTTTTAGTAGGCTGAAGTAGGCTTTTTTTAACGCTTTGCTAGGCTTCTCTTTTTTTTCTTCTAGAGAGAGAGCAAGAGAATCTACTTTCCACATCATTAAACTCGTGCATGTATTTGAATTAAAAAATGATCTTTTTAAAGTCTCATTTTCAGTGTATATTAATTCAAAAGGCCTCATTTCTTAATAGATGTGTCAAAAGTCAAATTTTTTTTGGCTCATTTTTTAAATTTTCTTTTAGAAAAAGTATAATTTTCAAGATCCCTCCAAAAGTAAGTGCTAGATCATCAAATCCGTGACTATGCTTCCCCCAAAAAAAGACTTTTTTTAAATTTCATCATTTTCAGCCGTACGCAGTGGAAAAATACACTTTAGCCCATACACATATAAAGAAAACACTTTTTTTGAGAAAAATACATGCTTTAGAGTCCCTTCCAACTTGTCTTCCACTTTGTTTTTTATATTCTTCATCATTAGCAGAGATGATGTTGACATGTATCACAAACTTCATAGTAGAACGTCCTTATGCGCCTCCATCAATAAGTATCCATGTTTGTGTGCCTAGAGAGTTTTCTCCAAATACAAAATGCAACAATGATGTCAATTCTCAAAATGAGCATCGAGGAGTTGGAGAAAATAGTATTGATCTTTGGATGCATGGTGTTGGTGCAACACAAGCCTTCACATTTGGCTTGGATATCTACTTTGAAGACTATACATGAAGCGAAGATCATAGGAACTTATGCCTATGATTTCTTACCATTTTATCTCTTGTAAAAATATAAATGACTTGGCGCATTATGCAATCACGCCTAATTGATTGAAAGTCGTGAAAAGGCGGTTGATTGATCGAGAGAATATCTCAATCACTTTTTTAGGTGAAAGATTTTAGGAGATTGATTTGAATTCTAATTCAAGTCATCACTCAATTCCTATAAAAGCTACAAGGAAAAATGTCACCGGTGGTTCTTCACTCATCCTGAGGCATTACTGTATCAATCACTGAGTGTGTGAGGTCTACTTTATAGCCTACACCTCTGAGTACCATTAAGCTATGTTTATCATGCCAATGGGAATGTACATTTACATGATCTAATACAAATACTTACATTCATCTACTCTGTGATTCTCTGAGTCATCATCTTCAAGTCTGTCAACCTTGAAGAAGTATATCTCAGGATCTACTGAACCAAATCAAGTGATTCAAAGCTTGATAGATTCAACTCAAAACATACCACAAGCATACAAAGTTGAAGCAACTTGGTCCACCCAATTTCGAGAAATCAAGAAATTACAGTCAAAGTGCTCACTGTTGCAATTCTTATAGTAAACGAGTAATTTTCCGGTAGAAGAACAAAATAGATCTTGCAGAGTAATGCAAAGCTTTGTATGAGAAATAGCTCACTCTATAGCTAGACATCTCTACTTTTAGTTGATCAATCTTTCCGATGGAAAAGATATCTACATACAGTACAAAGTTTGACCGAAAAGAGGCTGTCTGAACTAGAGGAGTTTGTCCTTAAACGTCAGAAAGTGCTCAGTAAGTTAAGGAAGCTTTTGTGTCACTTCCTTACTTCATGTATGTCCACTTGAAGTAATTATAAACAGAATTGAAGTTCATTCCGGTACAATTCCGGTACGATTACGGTGTCAATCCAGTGGCAGTCCGATGAAATTTCTGTGAAATTTTTCCAGTAAAGTTAGAACATATGTTGAGCACTAGACTTTGTTAAGCTATTGATTGATTATAGAGAATTCCTGAATCACTATAACTTATCTCTTCTTGGCGTGGCGATTTCCGCAAGACTCAGTCTTCGTCACAGCATCAAGGAGTAGAATCAAAGAAAAGGATCAAGAGGGCTGGTGCAAAGCAGGATTAGCAGTACCAACTTAAATCTTCTGAGTGCATCCAACCATCACTCCCAACACATGGTTCACAATCCTCCTAATCCAATATCTTCTTACCATCGAACATTCCATAACCTCTCAACTTTACATCAGCTCATTGGTGCAGGTGAACCTAGACTATTAAGTTAGTTCAAGTGATTATCTACATATTCACATGCTACTGCTAATTATTGGTTCCAACAATATCAACTCCATCATATGAGGGTGGTCACTTTAGAAAGCACAATCATATCATTACAAAAGCAACTAGCACATTTTGAAGAGGATATGAAAGCAAAGGAAAACACAATTTCAAAGTTAAGTGCCAATCTCCGACAGCTGAAACAGACTCCACTTGGTATGAGATATAGGAAAAGAGCATTTTCATTCTGTGAAGCTCTTTCATTAGGTAGTGGAGCACAAACAATGTATATATGCAATGAGGTGAGTGTTTGTTTTACTTTTATGTGTTTAAATTGTTTTACTTTTATATGTTTAAATGAAGATTTGTAATGGAATCTTTCATTATGTACGTCATTTATTCAAGACATAAGTGCTTCATCAACTACACAAGACCAATTCAAACCGATGAATAGTTGTATAAACAACAAAGAAATCACTTCTTCTATAGACACACCCATAGGAAAGTGTATTAGAGTTTTTGATGAAGCTAAGTTTTCAGAGAAGTTAAAAAACCTTATCAAAGTGCAAGATGTGTAGGCAATATGTGATAGAGGCATCAATAGAAATGGGTATACTGCAATGTACATCCTTCTGAGGCAAGCCTTACAAGCATAAGGTATTTCTAAAAGTATATTTCCATGCCACATAAAGTGTCCATCAAAAAACAAAAATCTAATGAGGATGTGACTCGTACTATTGGACAATATTTATTCATAGAAGACACTATGCCTACCTTTGTTTATCATTCAAA
>CM035433.1:69443815-69448815 GCA_020310875.1 Ceratopteris richardii | reverse complement strand
TCTGACTTTCATTGAAGATGGTGTTTGCAGAAGACTGCCCAACACCCAAATCAACCATAAGACGTCTGAGCCACACACACTCAATAGTCGCTATGAAAGCTTTCCTATACTCAGCCTCACAACTGGAAGTGGCCATAGTAGGCTGCATCTTGCTCAACCAAGATATGCATGAGCTACCACGCATGAAGCAAAAACTAGTAGTGAACACACGGGTTTGATAGCAACTAGCCCAATCAGAGTAAAAAATTTCATGCAAATCTAGTGATCCCCCCTTGGGATAAAATAAACCAAGTAGTCGGGTACCACTCAAGTAGCGAAAGATGCACTTAAACACCTGCCAGTGCTAGACTCCTAGGCAATGCATAAACTTGCTGATCTATGAGACAACAAACTGAATATCTAGCCGAGTAGCATAAGTAAATCAAGCATCCAACAACATGTTGATAGAGAACAACATCAAATGCATCTCGAGCATCATGAAGACTCAGTCAGAAACTTGTTTCCATAGGAGTGGTAATAGGTTTACAGTCTTCAAGGAAAAAACGCTATAATGATGTGTCAATATATTTTGTTTCACACAAAGCCATTCTACCATCAACGTGCATAAACACAGATGCAAATGCCCTAAATCAGACATCTCAAATGAGGCATGCAAATCAGCCTTAAAATCATCAATATGCTTCTCATGAGGACGTATGAGCAGCATGTCATCAACATACACAACAATGATCAGAAGTACATCATTAGCACGCTTGACATATAAGCGGCTTTTAGTTGGACTACTCTCAAAACCATGTGCAATCAGGTAGGCATGTATCTTTTCATACAAAGCACATGGTGCTTGCTTTAAACCATATAATGCCTTCCTTAACCTGCACACCTAGTTTTCATGCCCTTTCCACACAAAGCCACGAGGCTGAAAAACATACACTTCTTCATGCAAGTCACCATTCAAAAATTTTGTTTTAATGTCCAACTGATGTACATTGCAACCATGATGAGCTAGAAGTGCACAGATGCTATGAACAGTAGTCATTTGGCATGTAGGTGCAAAGGTTTCATCAAAATCAATGCCTCTTTCCTATGCATAACCCTTTGCAAGAAGCCTAGCCTTATACCTATCAACTGTTCCATCAGGCTTACACTTCAGCTTATAAACCCACTTAGTGCCAATCGCCTTCTTGCCCGGAGGCAAGTCACATAAAGACCAAGTAGCATTCTTCATTATAACATCATATTTAGATTGCATCGCAGCCATCCAATTCTCTGAATTTTGTGCTTCATCAAATGAAACAAGCTCATTCTCATCACAGAGACTAGATGCAGCCATAGCATAGCAATGTGATGCAAAATAGGCACTATGAGAGCCTGAACGAGTATGATATGAGAGAGCTTCATCTAATTTGCTGTCATGCAAAGTCTCCAACAACCATTTTTGCCTCCTCAATGTTTACTCTCTCATCAACAAGTGCATCATGTAAATTTGCATCAGAAATAGGATGATCTGCATTATCACATGAAACCTGCATAGGCTGAGAAGTTGCCTCACTAGGACCAGCACTAGACTGTGCACCTGTAAAAAGAGGCAGCAAAGTATCATACATGTCTTTGGAGCTAATAGTTGTCTCCTTAGTACATGCGTTTTCCACAAAACAACATCAGGTCTAACCAGAATGCGTTTAGTCTGTGGATGGTACAGACGATAGCCTCTACTTTTATAACTGTACCCAACAAAAATACATTTTAGTGCTTTATCATCCAATTTTCTACGATGTTGTTCACGCACTAATGCATATGACCAACAACCAAAAACATGAAGATGAGCAATAGATGGCTTGCGATCATGCCAAGCCTCATATGGAGTGATAGAGTGTAGTGCTTTAGTGGGACACCAGTTAAGTACATATGTTGCTCACATGATAACCTCAAGCCAGAAACTACGTGGTAAAGCCTAACCCTTGACCATACACCTCACCATCTCCATGAGTGACCTATTCTTCCATTCAACAACTCCATTTTGTTGAGGTGTATTTAGCACTATACACTAGTGTTTTATCCCACATTCAACCAGAAATGCATTAAAATCAGAAGACATATATCCCCCCCCCTCGATCAGAACGGAGGTGCCCATTTTACATGCTGACAGATTCTCAACCAAAACTAGAAATTGTTTGAAGCACATGAAAACTTTGAAATTTTCTTTCAATGGATATACCCATGCATGCCTGGAATAATCATCAATGATATTCATGAAGTAAAGATAACTTCCAAAAGAGGGTATCTGCATAGGACCATGTACATCACTATGAACAAGCTGCAATTTCTTAGTAGTCCGAACTGAACCATATTTTGGAAATGAGGAGCGCTGCATTTTGCCCAAAATACAGCCTTCACATACATGCTTACCGGGTGCCTCAGGTTTGGGCAGAGAGGACACCATCTTAGATTTCTATAAGCATAGCAAACAAGCAAAGTTCAGATGACCAAAGTGTGCATGCCAAAGCTTTGCATCTGAAATAGCCTGAGGATCATGTACTACACATGTCAAATCATTCACTGATCTTTCATAATCTATGAGCTTATACAGCCCACGATGTAAAATGCCAAAAGCAATAATCATGTCACCATTTAACATATCATTAACTGTACATCTATCATCAACAAATTTCACAACCAAGCCAATCTTGGCTAATGTAGAGACCGATAACAGATTCTTCTTCATCTCTGGCATAAATAAAGCATTTGACAAAGTGAAAGAACTACCATCAGCAGTAGTCAAAATGATCTTACCAACTCCCATAACAAGATAAGAGGAGTTGTTGGCGCATGTAACAGCATTCCCTGTAGGGGCAGGCTTGAGTGAAGAGAAGATACTGCACTGCGAGGTAATATCTTTGGTCGCTCCACTCACAAAGTACCAAACATCTAAGTCTATTGGAGACATGCATTGCTCATGAGAAGATGGGTCAAAACTATAAACAATAGTAAAAACCCATTCCTCTTCCTCCACAGATTAGCAGACTCTATTTTTGGTGTAAAGGCCTCTACAACAACCATTCCGGCCTCGTTCTTCTTTGCGTCTTTAGCAACCAGTTTTTGATAGTTCTTCATGATATGATCATTTCCTTTACAATACTTGCAAAACAATTTCTACTTGTCTCATTTCTTTTTATCTTTATATTCCCTCAACAATTGTGCAGAATTAGTAGATTTCTACTTACTACTTGAAGAGCTCCATTTTCCTTTCCCATTCTAACTAGCCAGGAAAGCTTGATCTACAACATGCATAATGGACTTGTTCTACTTGGACTGATCTTCCTGCAATAGAACAGAGAGTAACTCCTCAAATGACAAGGCATTTGGATTTCCTTTCATCATCAACCAAAGAGTAGAAGCAAAACTTTGATATGAATGAAGAAGACCATTCAGAACCATCTATACAAGTGATCTATCTAGTATAACCTCATCAGCAGAAATCAAGTATTCCTTCAAGTCTTTGATCTTTGTTAGAAAATTATCCATAGAGTCACCTTCATTCATGTGCTAATTCTCCAACTGTTTTTGGAGATAAGCAACACGAGCCTCATTACTAGCTTGGTAGAATGTGGTAAGTGTATCCCAAGCATCCTTAGGTGTTCTAATGGTACATTTGATAGACAAAGCTATCAATGCATGTGACTAGGCATCTCTGCCATCCCAACAAATTTGCTTTGTAGTAGCTGCAATAGAAACCGCAACACGAATAGGAATATGCAGAATATCATCATGTTTAACACCTTCTGCATCACCTTGAGTACCTATAGTTGTAACAATTGCAGGTGTGATAGGACGGTTATCAACACCCTACACAATGTTCCACAATCCTTTTGCAACCAATACATGTGGCATCATATAAGCCCATAATGGGTAGTTGGTACCATCCAACTTATCCTCAATAGTCAACATATAGAATGCATCACTACTTTTAGCCATGGTCGGTGACTAAAATACCTTCATGCAAAAAAAATGACTGTATCTCAAAAAGTTGAACAGAACTGCCCAGATGAATTCTGATAGACTTGTAGAAGACTTCGAGGTGCTTATACTCGCGAACCAAAACTAGTATATACCTTTGGCACAAAAAGATGAAATAGCCTATAGAAGCACTGTGGTAGTGCGTTCTAAGGCCAAAACGAGCTTAGATCACGATTTCAGAACCACATAGAAAAGCTGTTTTGATCTCAGAAACATGCTAAGTATGCTCACCAAAATTCGTGCGATTCTAAGACTGCAACTAGAGAGGTGTAGAGGACCTCCTAGATGAAGCGGCAACTTGCTCTGATACCAATTGTTGGAGTTAGACATCTACGGAAGCACACAAACAGTAGAGGAAGAAGAAGAAGCTTGGAGCACAACACACAATACTAAATGTATTACCACTAGAATGTACAAAGATAAGTAGCCTGTTAGGTCAATAGGCATACATACAAACCAGGGGGAAAAAACCTCCTAAAGAGGGAAAAAAGTGCCCTGATGGTCCTTGTGTGTTCACACACATCACTACCTAAATATATCAACAATGCTTTCATCTTTGTATTTGAATTCACCTTGTATTCCATAAGAATAAACGATAATCTACTCTCTAATGCCCATTCAAATCATTCAGCTCAACGATCGTTAACTCAAGTTATGAATCTATCTAGCTCTTTGGAAGAAACATAATCTATTTCCTCGAAATTAAAACTATATCGCCTTATACATAGTTCTGAGCATCATGTTCTAACCTACAAGAATATATTTCATGTCTATGGTGGGATTCATTTTCTATTCCAAATAGATAGTGTTGAATCTACTATCTCCTCTAGTCAAGTTTTCTCATTATTACCATCATTTTGCTAGGACATTAATATAGTCTCATCTTCATTATATTTATTGTTTTTTATTATTTAGTCTATTATTGAATCTATTTTCTCATAAATGACATCATCTATTGATGGAATGATATCAATTTTTGGTAGTTC